>JASPKZ010001224.1:377500-952500 GCA_030220185.1 Diploptera punctata
TTATATGATGAAGGTATTGAACATAAAACTCATCAGTTTCAAGTTATTTTTGGCACAATAAATAGAACATTGAATAATAAAGCACATAAACAAACAAAATTAAAATTTTATAAAACAATGGCAGTCACTGTTCTTTTGTATGGGAGTGAATCTTGGATTATCACTACCAAACATGAAAGTAAAATCAAAGCAGCCGAGATGAAATTTTTAAGAAGAGTAAAAGGCTGCACTGGAATGGACCAGATAAGTAACGAGGATATCCGTGAAGAACTGCAGATCTACTCCATAAAAAAAGGATATTTAACGACAAGATTCGGTGGAGAGAACATGTAGAATGGAAGAAAGTAGATTACCAAATAAAATCTTACATTATTTTCCGAGAGGAAGAAGAGATCTCGGACGTCCTCGGAAGAGACGGTCTTAGATCTATTAGTGAAGACGGAACAGGCAACTCTTGGCTAAACCACGAAGTGAAGAAGAAAAAGATTATTATTATTGTTATTATTATTATTATTATTATTATTATTATTATTATTATTATTATTATTATTATTATTATTATAGAAAAAAGTTACAAATATATAATTCAATAGTGAGAAGTACTGTCATATGAGGAGCTGAAGTTTGGAGATTGAACAAAAACTTAGAACAAAAACTTATGTCGATGGAAATGGATTTCTTGAGAAGAGCAGCAAGATGTTCAAAATTAGACAAAATAATAAATACTGTCATAAGAGAAAAAATGAATATTGGTTATTCAATAGTAGATTATATACGGTATAAGCAATTAAATTGGTATGGGCACGTACGACGAATGCAAGAAGAAAGATTCCACAGGAAAACATTGGAATGGCCTCCACCTGGAAGAAGGGTGAGAGGAAGACCTCGAAACTCGTGGCTGCAGGAAATAACTGGAATGAGAGCAAGAGGACTGGAGGATATGGATTGGATGGAGAGAGACGAGTGGAGAAGAAAAATGAAACTTTAGGCACAGAAATATGTATAAAAATTAAAATTCTGTATATAAATATATTATTATTATTATTATTATTATTATTATTATTATTATTATTATTATTATTACAGAGTGAAATATTCGGAAATTAAAATATATTTCTAGTATCTGAATATAGGAAGCAAGTGGGGTGTCAGTAATTGTTTGAAGTAAATGTGCTCTTTGCATCTGACTCAGGATGTTACATTTTTGTGTCTAATTTGAGGCTGTATTCCTGAGAACAATAGCATGTAATGTAGCGGTACTTAGAACAATAACAACTGCATCCCTTTGAGACTCGTTAGCCGGTCTGTTTCCCCTTAATGTGTCAAGTTTAACTGCTTGCTCTGGAAGTACACTACATCCACCTGTGCGCACTGTGTGTCTGCATATATCCATTATCTTCAACATTAATATCTTCAAAAATAATACTCTACAGCGTGTTTCAAACGTTCCTCTATTAATTCGAAGGATGGAAATGAATTTTATGTGCTATACTAGCGGAACCGGCAGCCGTTGTCCTTCATTTCTCGTGTCATAGCCGGAAGATAAAAAAGTTACTTTTTTGCTATATAATAATAATAATAATAATAATAATAATAATAATAATAATAATAATAATAATAATAATAATAATATTAATAATAATAATAAATCTTTATTTATTCTGACAGAGTTAAGGCCATAAGGCCTTCTCTTCCACTCAAGCAGCACAAATACAAATAAATATTTGACAAATATAGATATACACTATACTAATTATAAACAGTTAAAGATACATTAGGGGCACGCCGTAGCGTAGTGGTTACGGCACTGAGCTACAAGCCGGAGGGTCGAGGGTTCAAGTCCCGTTAGGGTCAGGATTTTTAAACTGACCCAAACCCTCTGGCGGCACTATGGCCCTGGGGTCGACTCAGCCTCTAACGAAAATGAGTACCAGACGCTTGTTCTGGGGGTAAAGGCGGCCGTCACGCAGGGTTGACAACCCGGCTGACATAAAGTGCAGATTGTCTAGAAAAAGTGGGAGACTTAACCTCCTACTACCCCAAGGGCCTCCTGGGGTCTGTTGCGGGATCACTTTACTTTACTTTACTTTAAAGATACATTAAATCTAGCAATGTGAATTTCATGTACAAACAACATTTTATACTATAATAACAATAATAATACCAATGATAATAATAGTAATAATAATAATTTAAATACGATAAATTATACGAGAAACACCAATTTATATATATATATATATATATATATATATATATATATATATATATACACACACCTTACAATGGATAATAATGATGTCGAGGTTAGAGCAAATATAAATTTTGATTTCTTTTTAAAGATGCCAATGTCCGGCACTAATTAAGACGTAATAAAATACTATAAAATAAGTTCTAAAAAAAAACTTCACTCCCAACTTTTGTGGCTCGCAAATGTTCTTTAAATCTGATGTTAAAACTTCTGTTTATTCACGCAGAAGGAAAATTAAGCTATGCAAAACACGTTATCCATGAAGGACATCGCATGTTAAATATTGAAAACACCCTAACAGTAATGCACAGAGAAAATAATCCAGCGAAGATAAACGTACTCGAAGAGATGGAAATCATGAAAGCAGATCACAACGACCATCTGATAAACGAAAACGAACCCAATACATGTAACCCCCTCTACCAGATCTTCAGCGAAACACCAGTTTTGAATCCTGCCGATGATGGGACAAGTCCCGAAAGCGCTACAGTTAAATAACTAATTAAGTTAAGGAGACCGACCTTTCAGGTGAATATTCCATAATTTTATATTTTAATTTTAAGTACCTCTAGTAATACACTGTTGAAAACAATGTACATTTTTTCTTGTAAGACTTCAAAATCTGAATTCAAGTATCTAGCAACAATAATTTATTACAAATAGGAATGAGATGCACAAAGGAACTAAGCATAGGTTCAATTCTGGAAATGCGTGCTATTATGTTATCTTTAACAACAACAGGATGTAACGGAGCTCCCTTTTTGGATCATCCTGGTTTAGTCTTCGGAGGACTGCAGGATACACACTACTAGATCACAAAAACATCTTAGAAGAATTACACATGGAATCTTTAGAAAACAAAATTTCTGATTATAAGTCAAGATGGATGCAACATGTTCATCGAATGGAAGATCACAGAATACCCAAACAAATGTTAAGATATCAACCTGCAGGAAGAAGAAGACCAGGACGTCCACTCAAAAGACTTTTGCATGGTGTTTCTCTTGAGGCCGAAACAGGTCAACAAATGGCCTAAATTCGTGAATGTACTATGATGATGATAGTTGGAAATAGTAGAAACTATTCAACCTCTCATTCACCTTCACACACACTCCTCATGGTGATGGGGAAAGAGAAGGCACTTTTTTTTTTTAATTTGAGTGGATTTTGAAAGGTACAAAAAATAACTGAAGCTAAGTTTTTCCAAGAAAATTATAAACATTAATAAATGTTTCATTTTGCTTAATAATGGGATTTTCCATGTCATTTTTTTCCCCTAGAAAACTACAAAGGGTTTGAATTGTGTTTCCATTTGAAGTAGTTTTTGTCAGCAGGATTAAAAACAACTATGACATGTCAGTCGTATTAACTTCCAAACAGAGTTAAGAACAAATCACACAGAAATTTTACCTGTTAATACCATTGTACACAAACATTTTGTGAACTTACATTTGAAGACCATTTTATGTAAAAAAAAATAATATGGGATAAATATGTAGTAATGAGAAAAATATGTAATATAAAACTTGAGTATAATGGTCTAGATTTATGCCAATCGTCAACATTTTCGGTTATTTCGAAAGAACAAGTCAAGCAAAAAATATTTAATTACATACGAATCTGGACTCTAGTAATGAGATGCACAAAGAAATTAAACATAGGCTCAATTCTGTAAATGCGTGCTATTATGTATTACAGAGACCCTTGTCGTCCCAACTCCTTTCAAAAAAATTAAGCTGAAAATATATAAAACTGTTATTCTTCCACTTATATTATATGGATGCGAAACGTGAACTCGTACTTTAAAGGAGGAAAGAAGACTACGAGTATTTGAAAATAAGGTCCTTAGGAAAAATTTTGGACCAAAGAGAGATGAACAGAAGGTGAATGGAGAAAACTGTAAAACAGTGACTGAGCTACAGGATATGTATAGGAAACCAGATGAAATAAGAAAAGTTAAGTCTCGTTCACTGCGATGAGCAGGACATGTGGCACGAATGGGGAATGAAAGGCGTGCAGCTTGTAGGAAAACCAGAGGGAAAACGTCCATTTTTGTTCTTTAAATCTGATGTTAAAACTTTTGTTTGTTCTTCGAATAGAATATATTTTTTTTTATTTACATATATGTTACAACCCGTGTTTCACCAATGGTATATCACGGGATATTTACAGTTTTAGAATTGTTCAATTATTGTTCTAGTTGTTCTTGTAGTTGACGGAAGATCCTCGTAAGAAATTCTGCAACGTTGACTGTGTTAAAGTGGAACTTCAGAATATTTGGCGGAGTAGCAATTTGTAGTATAGCTGGTCGATCTCTGGAGAACATGTTGCATTCAGTCATCAGATGGTGGGCCGTCTGCAGTGCTTTTTCTGGGCAGTTGCAATAAGGTGAAGCAGTTTTGTTCATTTTGTGTAGGTAGGATTTAAATAGTCCATGGTTGGTAAGAAATTGTGTGGTTATATATGTTAGGCCATAGGGATAGGAACAGTCTATAGGGTATGTTGGGGATGAACATTTTGGTATGGAAGGCGTCATTTGATTTGGTGTAAATTAAATTCCAGATTGTTTCATAGTATTCTTTTAATAACTGCTTGCCTCGTGTTATAGGGATGGAGTTATAGTCGATAGTATTTTTGTAGCTAGCGGCTATTTTAGCCAGATAGTCAGCTCTTTCATTCCCTCGAAGACCTGCGTGACCTTTAACCCAGTGGAGGTCAATCTTTCTCGTCTTTTTGAGTACGATTAGCTTTTCTCTGGTTTGGATCGCCAAAGGGTTGGTTGATTTTCTATTAGCTATGGCTAGAAGAGCGGCTTGTGAATCTACGTGGATAGCATATGTTGAAGTTACGTCTTTTTGTAGTTCAATCCATTCAACTGCCATTTGAATTCCAAGGAGTTCTGCCTGGAAAACTGAGCATTCTATGTCAAGTCTTTTCATATTGGTAAATACCTCCTTTGAGTTTTTTCTCGGCTACCATACCTGCTCCCACATGCTTAGCCGTTTTTGGACCCATCCGTGAATATTAAGTAGTCGGCACTCCCTACAGTTCCAGTTGAATCTATTTCTATATAGCTATCTTTGGGATGAATTCTTTTATTAGTGTTGGCATTTCAGTTCGTTTCAGTAGAGGGATTATAGCATTGGTGGCTTGGCCTCTGGATATTGCTTTAATGTCGTTGTGTAGGAGTACTGTTGGATCCATGGGCATGACGCATGCTAGAGCTTGGAGAGCATTGTATGAAACTGTTCTGTATGATTTTGTTGCGAAAAGAAGAAAATGTCTTTGTATTTGATTCAATTTGGTTTTAGCCCGTTTGGAGATTTGTGGGCTCCAGGAAGCTGCAGCATACAGTATCATAGGCAGAATGGCTTGATGATACATTGTCATAAGATGATGGAAGGACATGCCCCAAGTCGCCTTGGAACATCTGACTAGCATATTTCGGAGATGTAGTATTTTATTTTCCATGTATAGTGAATGGGGATACCAGTCCATTTTGTGGTCTATCATCACACCCAAATATTTCATTTTATTTACCACATTTAGGCCCCATTCTGTAACTATTGGGTGATTGGCGTATGTGTCTTTCTTTCTGACGTACATAGGCATTAGAGAAGATTTCTCCTTAGAGATTACAAGTTTGTTTCTGCAACACCAATCTTGCAGGATTTGCAGTGTTAATTGGAGCGTGTTTAGTATGTGATTATGGGAAATACCATTAAGTATAATCATTATGTCGTCTGCGTACACCACGGTCTTCAGGTCGGGTACGTCTGCCAACTCTGAAATAAGTCCACTTACTAAAATATTCCACAGAGTGGGACCTGATACAGATCCTTGGGGGCATCCTTTGGTGACGTTCTTACTCGTTGAAGAGTTTCCTTGTCTGAAGTAAGCTGTACGGTCATGTAGGAAGTCCACTATGATATTATAGATGTTTGAAGGACAGTTTATTTCTCGTAAACGCGCTTTGATACTTGGGTGCCAAGCATTGTCAAAGGCGCCACTGATATCCAGAATAATAGAATATTTTCGAGACTTTATTCACGCAGAAGGAAAATCAAGATATGCAAAACACGTTATCCATGAAGGACATCGCATGTTAAATATTGAAAACACCCTAACAGTAATGCACAGAGAAAGTAATACCGCGAAGATAAACGTACTCGAAGAGATGGAAATCATGAAAGCAGCTCACAACAACGACAATCTGATAAACAAAAACGAACCCAATACATGTAATCCCTTCTACCAGATCTTCAGTGAAACACCAGTTTTGAATCCTGCCGATGATGGGACAAGTCCCGAAAGCGCTACAGTTAAATAATTAATTAAGTTGGGGAGACGGACCCTTCAGGTGAATATTCCATAATTTTATATTTTAATTTTGAATAATACCTCAACGGAACACATCATGAATCTTATAAAAGTTGATTTATTATTTTGAAAACACCATCGTGCAAAAAATAGTGTACAACACACGTTTCTGAAGTGTTTTTTACAGAATGTCGGGAATTAAAAACCTCTTCCCAATGTCGCATTGTAATGTACTATTGTTGGATTTGATAAGGGCGTTGTGTTTGAAGTAAAATAAAATTTTCTTGAAGACAGTTTAGTTTGGCGAAGAAGCTGTTGTTAGAACTGGAGCCAGGTATGTAGATGTTCCCTGAAGCAACTGTGAACTCTCTTAGCGCCCGTGTCTAATGGTTTTGTTTACTTCAGTAAGAGATACGCTCCCAGAAAACTTTTCCTGTCTGCACTGATTCGGATTACACTTTGCTCTCACAACAAAACATTGAACCAAATCATTTCAGTGACGGATGTGTTGCAGTGGCGTATTTAGCTATTTCTTCCCGGAAGACTCCTGCCTCTGATTTTTTTTCCATTTAAAAACATACATGCACTTCGGCTGTATTTTAACCAGTAACCCTTGGGACTTCAGGCACGTATCATAATCCCTAGAAACATCGAGGAAGGTATCTATGTATGTAGGAACTAAATATTTGATTTTCCTTTATTTACTTATTATTTTTTTTTCAAATGCCCCAGGTTGTCTTTCGACATTCCTGCTTTCTCTCCTGGCATGGCGTACTTGTAACACACTTCTGAGGTTGGGGCGCCTGGAAGGCGGGGTTACGTTGCCCCGATGATATGATGGGTGATGATGATGATAATGGTGCGCCAGGAGAGTCCCTAATCCTAAGCTTAACCTAAGATGAATATGAATGATGATGATTGCGATGGCCATACGATTTTTTATTAGGGATATTCCACAATACAATGTTTGTCCTGCAACCCAAAGCGATTTGTCGGCCTGTCTAAAGCATCTTCTTCCCTCAAATCCCTAGCTTCCTTACTTCTCCTCACTCCATCTCTCCAACGTTTCTAGGTCTGCCTCTTCCACTTCTTCCATTAGTTTTTCAATCAAGGACCTTCTTTGGTATTCTATCTTCTTCCATCATCATCATCATCGTCCTTTCAAGTATTAGACCCAGTGGCCCGTTACGGTCTCTCGCCATCTTCGAAAGGTCGACCCACAGATCTTCTGCCTCGAGGAATGTAGTGAAGAATTTGTTTTGGTATTCTGTGCGGGCCAGAGGGCCTAAGCCTTGATGTTTGTGATGATGACATTATTATTAATCCAGTGAGTTGAAGGCGTGTTCATAGTTTCGAAAATGTGATGGACATAATTCCATTCCTCTTTCTTCTGCTTTCGTCGACAAATTATTATAAAAAAGACGAAAATCGTAGACTGGAAAATGACCTGTCAAAGTATCATCTCGTATATACCTAGACATGTGTCATTCTTGTCTTATGAAAGAATTCTGACACATAACAAGAAACTTTCTCCACATCATTTCATTGACTCTCTGCTTGCAACAGAAAGATACTGCTGTAAATTGTATTTTCCAGGAGACTGGAGTTGCAAACCTCAACAGATTTACAAACTATTCACAGATAGATTGAACAAATTAATTACAATGTTATAGGATTATTTAGTCCCGCGCCATATCCGAGTGGTTAAGGCAAAATGCCTTGGCGGAGAGCTACAGGACTTGCGCTGGTTCGAGTCTCCGTGGGGGAAAATTTTTCTCATGGAATTTCGGTCAGTATGTAACCGATGCCAACCCACCAAAGTGAATAATTTGGGTAACTACAATACGTAGGTCCACTGCTGTGGTCTCGAGGTAGCGTGCTGCCTTGTCACGCAGCGGTCCCGGTTCGATCCCCAGTCGGGGAAGTTTTTCTAGTTGAGGTTTTTCTCGGGCTTTTTCTTCACCTACAAGACAAATGTCAGGAAAACTTTAAGGCCCAAACGATCCCCGTAATCATATGGTCATCATCATCATCAACATCATCTTATTATCATTATCATCTGATCATCATCCTTCACATATGTGGAAAGCAACGGGACGCTACCACACCTAAAAATCCCTGGTAAACTGCAAGCATAGCATCAAAATGGATGCAGTGAAGGACCTGCCTTCGGGCAGAATTACTATGGATGGATTATATATATAAGACATTAGGTAAATATATTGAGAAATCTTCATTCTATTTTTGTCAAATAATGAAAATAATCAATTGAGTTGGTGTTTACTTGATGAAAATCCATATTTATTAATTTAAAAATTACAGAAGAATATGGATTAAAGATATCTACAGAAAAAACGAAAATTATGGCATTTCGAGGTGTAGATCCTGTCAGAAGTAAAATTGTACTGGACAATAAAATTTTGGAGCAGGTGAATAATTTTACATATCTAGGATGCAATATCTCATATGAAGAAGAAAAGGATGTAAATCAAAAATATCTAAATTTTTAAGAATTTTAGGGTTAATAAATTCTATCTTCAAGCCACAGTTAGTACAAAAGCATTCAAGACTGAAAGTGTATAAAACACTGGCTCTTCCAACTCTTTTGTATGGTAGTGAAGTATGGATGTTGAAACAGAAGGATATACAGAGACATAGATCTGCTGAAATGAGATACCTTCGGAGGACTGCAGGATACACGTTACTCGATCACAAAAAAAAAATGAAGACATCTTAGAAGAATTACACATGGAACCTTTAGAAAACAAAATTTCTGATTATAAGTCAAGATTGATGCAACATGTTCATCGAATGGAAGATCACAGAATACCCAAACAAATGTTAAGATATCAACCTGCAGGAAGAAGAAGACCAGGACGTCCACTCAAAAGACTTTTGGATGGGTTTCTCTTGAGGCCGAAACAAGTCAACAAATGACCTAAATTCGTGAATGTACTATGATGATGATGATGATGATGATAAAATAAAACTTAGTTTTATTTGATTTTCATATTTATTAGCATATAATTCAGTGACAGTTGTTTTGGTAGGCTGTATCTTCTTCAGACATGTTAACAAATTAATATATATATATATATATTAAATAATATATATATTTAATACACAAGTGATCTTCTTGGTGATAAAATATTAAAATATATATGCAGTCAATATGCCCATTTCACCAATTAATGTTTTAAAATGGTCAACAAGTTTCTACAGCCAAGCTGTCATTCTCAAGACCAGATATTGACAGTCAATATCTGGTCTTGAGAATGACAGCTTGGCTGTAGAAACTTGTTGACCATTTTAAAACATTAATTGGTGAAATGGGCATATTGACTGCATATATATTTTAATATATATATATTAATATATATTTAAAATGTTTAATTAATAAATAATGAAAAGAATTATTAATAGTTAAAAAGGAGGGGGAGGAGTAACAACCTCGTAAAAAAACCAGGGTTGAGTTGGCTCCGACTGATAGTACTCTGTAAGGGTCCCTAGCCAAGGTTACGGTGAAGACCTCAACGGCAGATTCGGCGCAGAGGGAGTCCTTCATCACGGCGGATCTGGCGGAAGTGGCAACCCTCTAGATGGGGTTAGTACATCCATAAGCTGGACCTAAAGCTTGGAGGTGGCAGCCCCACCAATGGTCTACTCTGCATAGCGTTGGTACCGCGACCAGAGGAAAACATATTACTCGTATTCTTCACAATGGAAATTACCAAATAAAATCTTCCATTATTTTCCAAGAGGAAGAAGAGATGTCGGACGTCCTCGGAAGAGATGGTCTTAGATCTATTAGTGAAGACGGAACAGGCAACTCTTGCCTAAACCAGGAAGTGAAGAAGAAGAAGATGTTTCTGTTAATAATTTTATTTTAAATTTGTTTCTAAAAGATGGTAAAGTTTGGCAGTCTCTGACATAGGGTGGAAGAGAATTCCATGTTCTAGCAAGAGAAACTGTAAAAGATTTCGAGTAATAGATAGTGTGATGAGGATGGATATAAAGGACATTGTGCTGATGGGATCGGGTATCTATTTTATGTGTATCAGAGAGTCTAGTGAAGCGGTGTGATAAATAATAAGGTAACGATATGTGTAATATTTGATAGAGAAGAGATATGTACTGTATGAATAAAATTCAACCACTGTTTATATCTTGTATAAATTACATGTGAGGTTGCAATTGACCTAAGTTACCTGTTCTAGCGAAAGTAATTTTTTCAAAGTGTAATTTCCTGGTGACTAACGAGCCTTGGAACGTTTAATCTAGTTTGTTCTTTCAAAGGAAACAAGTTGGTGGTACACATGTAAATACGCATTGACATTGTTAATATTGCCAGAAGCGAAAACAAAATACTACTGTACCCCGCACACACACACAAACACAGAGTAAACACAAACATAAAATCAACTTTTATTGCTTGGTCCTCATTGATTGCTTTCAGACAATGTCGCATTCCAATAAACATTGGACGTACCTTAAAATAACAAGGGCGTGTGAATGCAGAGACAACCTTGTTGTGTTGTGCCATATGTCCACTTCTGCCAGACTCCACTAGCTTTTTGTTAAATTCACTTTGCCCTAAATTATTAGCCGTCTGGGTGGATGCATAGACAACGCAAGCGAGTGCCCCGAACTGGGAATTCAAGTTCGAATCCCGGCTAGTCCCGGAGGGGTATTAGTGGTGGCGCACTCCGCGATTTTTTTAGGTTTTCCCGAATTTTATCCTACCAGTCCTCTCCGCTCCTCTTCCATCCCTACCATTTCATTTCATGACCATTCATTTAATATCGACCTTCATCTCATTTTATATTAATAACTAACTCATTTAATTATGATAATGATATAAATAATAAAATAGCAAAATTTCAGGGAACGTGTGGTACGATAAAACGATCACTAAATAACAAAACAACAGGAGAGACCCAATTGAAATTTTATAAAATGTTGGCAGTACCGGTACTGCTCTATGGATCAGAAGCCTGGATACATAAAAAACAATATCTAAGTAGGATAACGGCGGCAGAAATGAAATTTTTGAGATCTGTTAAAGGGTGCACTAAGGAAGACAGAATCAAGAACACAGAAATAAGACAGGAACTTGAATAATTTGCAATACTTACTTACTTACTCACTGGCACTATCGAACCCGAAGGTTCATGGCCGCGCGGACATAAGCTCTCCATACATCCCTATCCTGAGCTAATGCTTTCCAATCATTCCCTGTATAATCTACTTCCCTCAAATCATAGTTAATGTTGTTCTCCCACCTCATTCTTGGCCTACCAACTGGGCGTTTTCCCTCTGGCTTTCCTACAAGAAGCTTCCATGCACGTCTTTCATTCCCCATACGTGCAACATGTCCTGCCCATCGCAGTCTACGAGACTTAACTGTTCTTATTATATCTGGCTTCCTATAAAGACCATGTAGTTCATTGTTATGTAGTCTTCTCCATTCACCTGTCTGTTCATCTCTCTTTGGTCCAAAGATTTTCCTAAGAACTTTATTCTCAAATACTCGTAATCTCCTTTCCTCCCTTAAAGTAAGAGTCCATGTTTCGCATCCATATAATATAATTGGTAGAATAATAGTTTTATATATTTTCAGCTTAACGTTTTTTGAAAGGAGTTGGGACATCAAAAGTCTCCGCAATGCATAATAGCACGCATTTCCAGAATTGAGCCTATGTTTAATTTCTTTGTGCATCTCATTCCTATTTGTGATTATTGTTCCTAGGTATTTGAATTCAGCCACTTCCTGAAAATTTCCCTCATTTGTCATTAGCTGTCCATTTCCATTATATACTGAATTTCTACGTGTGACCATATATTTAGTTTTACTGATATTTACTTCCAGTCCTAATTTCTTAGTGTTACTCAATAGTGTGTGCGTGTTGGCCTTTAGTATCTCCTCGCTATCGGCCAGTAGTACTACATCATCAGCATAAAACTAACAGCTTATTAATACCATTGAGTTGTAAGCCTTCCTCATTCTCTAAAGATTTAATGGCATGCTCTAGTACAAAATTAAATAGTAGAGGAGATAGTGCATCTCCTTGCTTCAACCCATTCTGGATTTCAAAAGTGTCTGAAAACTGTTTGCCTACACGCACCCTACTCTTTGAGCCATTTAGACACATTCGTATAAGTCTAACCAACTTTTTAGGAATTCCGAACTCCAGCAGGATACTATATAACTTCTCCCTCTTAATTGAATCATATGCTTTTTTGAAGTCTACATATAGTTGATGTACAGTACCATTATATTCCCATTTCTTCTCTAAAATCTGTCTTATACTGAAAATCTGATCTGTTGTAGACCTGTTTCTTCTAAATGCACATTGATGATCTCCTAGAATGTCATCAATATAGGGAGTAAGTCTGCTTACTAATATATTTGTTAGAATTTTGTACGAAGTTGAAAGTAATGAGATGCCCCTGTAGTTGTTGCAATCAGTTTTATCTCCTTTCTTATAAATTGGTAAGATAATTGATTCCTTCCATTCATCTGGAAGAGCTTCTTTTTCCCAAATCATACTAAGCAACCAGCGTATCTTGTCCATTCAATTTTTCTCCCCCTGATTTTATCAGTTCTGCTGGGATCTCATCTGAACCTGATGCTTTATACATCTTCAATTTTTCAATCGCCATTTCAACCTCTAATGCACTTGGCTCTGCGACTAGCATTTCTGCTGTCTGTAACTTATCCTCCTCAATGTCCTGTTCTGTATGTACATTTAATAGCTGATTAAAGTAACCTTTCCATCTATTTAATATACTCCTAGAATCTGCAATCATATCCCCATTTTCATTCCGAATTATGTTTGTTCTAGCCTGAAACCCCTTCTTCTCTATCCTAATTCCCTGATATATTCTCTAATGTTACTATTTTTTGCATTCATTTCAAGATCATTAATCTTCTCTCTCAAATATTCCCTCTTTTTACTCTTTAGTAACTTGGTGGTTTCCCTTCTAACACTACCCAATTGCTCTAAATTTACCTCATTTGGCTCGTGTAACCATTTCATTTTTGCTAGCTTTCTTTTCTTTACAATGTCGGCACATTCCTCATCAAACCATTTCTTGTTTTGCCTCTTTTTTAAACAACCAATGCTTTCTGATGCTGACAATTTAATAGTATCTCTTATAGCCTCCCATTCTTTATTTATATCAGTTTCTTCTTCGTTTGCCACATTGTCATCTGAAGATTCCAGTACTTCAAATCTATTAGCTATTTTGATTTGGTATTCTTGCCGCATTTCATCATTTTTCAAGTTTTTTAATTCATATTTTACAGAATCATCTTTAGCGTTCGTTCCTCTCATAAGCGATAGCCGTTGTCTGATTTTCACTCTGACCAGATGATGATCCGAATTGCAGTCTGTCCCTCTAACTGATCTAACATCAATGATGCTACTGTGCCAGCGTTTATCCACTAATACATGATCTATCTGGTTCCGAGTTTCTCCATCTGGGGACGTCCAGGTGTATTTATGAATATCCTTATGCTGAAATGTTGTGCTCTTAAGAATGAGATTCTTTGATGTGGCAAATGTGACTAATCTAACCCCGTTGTCGTTACTATCTTCATGAAGACTGAATTTGCCTATTGTTGGTTTTAATATATCTTCCCGCCCCACTTTTGCATTTAAATCTCCTAAGACAATTTTCATATGATATCGTGAAAGGCTATCAAATAAGCATTCTAATTCTTCATAGAACTCATCCTTGATCTTGTCATCTTTATCTTCTGTGGGGGCATGTACATTTACAATTATAAAATCATGTCGTTTACCCTTTAGAATTATGTATGATATCCTATCACTAACAAATTTAATATCTCGGATAGCGGATAGGATCCTCCTTCTGACTAAAAACCCGTTCCAAATGCAGGTCTTTCTGCACCCCCATAGTATAATGCAAAGCTTCCTGATTCCTGACTACCTTCTCCTGGCCACCTAACTTCCTGTAAAGCGACTATATCCAAGGGCGATTTATCCAATTCCTGCGTTAATATCTCTAGTGCCCCGCTATTGTATAAAGTCCTAACATTCCATGTTCCTAGGAACATGTCCCTGTGTTTGAGCCTTTGGCATGGGTTCCCTGAAGTAGTCCCCGCCCGGAGAACCGAATGGGGGACTATTTGACCTCCGGAAAATTTTACCCCAGATGAACCCATGTCCGCATTTCTTGACGGTTGTATTTTTACGGTGAAAGATCGTCACTCTTTCGCCCAAGGTACTTTTTTCGTCTGGCTTATCACCTTCGACCAGTCCGGCATGGGTAACCCTATGCAATAACTGATAAAATAGATACATATAGACAAAAATGGAAGCAACACATAGACAGAATGAATGAAGATAGATATCCAAAACAAATAACAAAATACAAACCTAAAGGCACCCGAGATGTGGGCAGACCTAGAAAGAGATGGGCTGAAGTCGGAACGGGTCAACAGACCTAATCCATGAATGCACATGATGATGATGAACTAACTCACTTGCACTATCGAACCCGTAGGTTCATGGCCGCGCGGACATAAGCTCCCATACATCCCTAACCTGAACTAATGTTTTTCAATTATTCCCTGTATAATCTACTTTCCTCAAATCATAGTTAATGTTATTCTCCCACCTCATTCTGGGTCTACTAACTCGGTGTTTTCCCTCTGGTTTTCCTACAAGAAGCTTCCATGCAAGTCTTTCATTCCCAATACGTCCAACATGTCCTGCCCATCGCAGTCTATTATTATTTTTTTATTGCGGATGAGCCCATGTAGGACTACGCAAAGTACTTAGAGGGGTTTCCTTTCAGCCCAAATGTCTTTCATTCTTTTGCTATGAGCTTGTTTTCTATCATCTGTCCAAGTTCCAGTTTTTTTCTTCGGTTTGTTCTCTTGGTCAACTTGCCACTTATTCACCTTAATTCTAAATATATCTCTGTTTGGGATATCTTCTTTAGTAATTCCTGCCAATTTTACGTCCTTTTTGACTTCATCAATGCACTTCGTAGTATCCACTGGAGCTTTACTTCTGTTTTCGTAGAATTCCATTATCTGTTTTGTAAGCCTATTTGAGTTCATTCGTTTAATATGGCCATAAAATTTTAACCTTCGTTTTCTACTATCACTATGAATGTCTGTATGTATTTTTATTTCCTTTTTACTTCTGAGTCTAAATGCTTCACATATGACTTGTGGACCTAAATCTTAGCCTATAATTTTGCATTCTTTTTTCACTATATTATCGATATTTTTTTCTGTTCAAAATTAATGTTTCTGCTCCATAGAGGCACTCTGGTTTAATTACAGTGTTATAGTGTCGTAATTTTGTATGTAAAGATATGCATTTTTTTATTATAAGTGTTGTGAGTAAGCCGAAATGCTGTTTCCATTTTTTGGCATCTACTGTTGTTATTATTATTATTATTATTATTATTATTATTATTATTATTATTATTATTATTATTATTATTATTATTATTTATTATTGAAAAATAATAAGGAAAAGAGAAGTTATTATATTTTTAATGTATTTTAATCAGTATAAAGGTATGAAAGGTGGGCTCACGTCTGAGAACTACTGAGCCCCTCCAGAATCAATTTATCTAAGTGCATTCCGCTGCAGAAAGGAGTAAGATGAAGTTACTTGGTCCTCTGGGTATATTGCATAGTTGTGGATAGGATTAAGGTATCAGCCAACCATGTAACGAATGTGGTTTGGTTATGAAAGTGGACCTCGCAATGCGGTTGAACCTTAGGGGGATGCCGCATGCTGGTGGGGTTTGTGGTATTGTGCAATCAGGATTTGCAAGCACTCCAAATTATTGCTATTTGTATAATTTTAAAAACGTTTGTAATGTTAAGAGTATTATTGGATTGTAGAGAAAGTGAGCAGTTTAAGTAGATTTTAATTTTGTATAAAGCAGAGGGTGTTGACTATATTTATAGGACTAAACTCTGCTAAATCACAGTAGGACTATCGGTTCTATTATCCTTAGTCACGGGTATTTTAAACAATTGATTTACCATTATCATTACTGTGATAATAATAATAATAATAATAATAATAATTAACAAAATAACGACAGTGATGATAAAAATAATAATTATATATACATCCATCCATAGTAATTCTGCCCGAAGGCAGGTCCTTCACTGCAATCATAGCATTTTCATGCTATGCTTGCAGCTTTACTAGGGAATTGTGTAGGTGTGGTAGCTTACCGTTGCTTTCCACACCGGTGAAGGATGATGATGATAATGATAATGGTAAGGATGATAATGATAAGGATGATGGCCATATGATTTCGGGGACCGTTTGGGCCTTAAAGTTTTCCTGACATTTGTCTTACAGGTGAGGAAAAACCCCGATAAAAACCTCACCCAGAAAAACTGCCCCGACCGGGGATCGAACCCGGGCCCGCTGCGTGACAAGGCAGCACGCTACCTCGAGACCACAGCAGTGGACATATATATATATATATATATATATATATATGTTATAATTAAATGTTTAACATTGAGCAATGCAAGCTTAATATGGTATGATAAGAAAAATAAATGCCTGGACGGGATTCGAACTCGGATCTCTGAGTCTGTACCTCAGCGTGATATCCATTACACTACCAGGCGAATCCAATTCAATCACTTATCATACCATATTAAGCTTGCATTGCTCAACGTTAAACATTTTATTATAACATCTATAAAGCGTCACTGCTATAAGGTAAAAATATTCTCTTTAATTTGCTTACTTGTTATAGTCAGCTACTAGATGGCAGTGAAGACCGAATTCTCGCGACATCTAGTAATAATGGAGAATATAATGCATATATAAGAAAAATAAGTGTTTGAATTGGATTGGCCTGGTTGTGTAATGGATATCACGCTGAGGTACAGACTCAGAGATCCGGGTTCGAATCCCGTCCAGGCATTTATTTTTCTTATCATACCATATATATATATATATATATATTACGGTTTTAACAATGTTTATACATTTTTCCGGCAGTAGTTTAGGCAGGGATTAATTGGAAAGCATTAGCTCAGGATAGGGTGTATGGAGAACTTATGTTCGCGTGGCCATGAACCTACGGGTTTGATAGTGCAAGTGAGTAAGTAAGTTTTTTTTTTTTAATTTTGTACTTCCGCGATAATCTTCTCCGGTAATGTATCTCTGTTGCTAATAACATGTTAGCTTGGCACTATTTAATTGTCCATGTATATAATTAAATAGTCAACCGCTGTGGTCTCGAGGTAGCGTGCTGCCTTCTCACGCAGCGGGCCCAGGTTCGATCCTCGGTCGGGGCAGTTTTTCTGGGTGAGGTTTTTATCGGGGTTTTTCCTCGCCGGTGAGACAAATGTCAGGAAAACGTTAAGACCTAAATGGTCCCACAAATTATATGATCATCATCCTTATCATTATCATCATCATCCTTCACCGGTGTGGAAAGCAACGGGAAGCTACCACACCTACAATTCCCTAGTAAAGCCGAAAAAATAGCATGAAAATGCTATGATTGCAGTGAAGGACCTGTCTTCGAGCAGAATTACTATGGATGGATAATTAAATAAATTCATAACTAACTAACTCACTGGTACTATCGAGCCCATAGGTTCATGGTCGCACGGACATAAGCTCTCCAAACATCCCTATCCTCAGTCAATGCTTTCCAATCAACCCCTGTATAATATACTTTCCTCTAATCATAGTTAAAGTCATTCTCCCATCTCATTCTTGGTCTACCAACTGGGCGCTCTTCCTCTGGGTTCCTTGCAAGAATATCCCATGCACGTCATTCATTCCCCATTCGTGCAACATGTCCTGTCCATCGCAATCTACAAGACTTAACTCTTCTTATTATATCTGGCTTCGTATAAAGACCATGTAGTTCACTGTTATGTAGTCTTCTTCATTTACTTGTTTGTTCTTCTTTCTTTGGTCGAAAAACGTTCCTAAGGAGCAAATTAATTATACTCTCTACAATATCATTAGGTCTCTAGATAAATTCCTTTGTTCTCAAATGTATTTTCTCAACTCTATATTACTGATTTCATGCTTCTGATAAAAAAAAAAATACAGGGACTTACAGGATCTCACCGTCAAAATGAAAGAGATGATAGGCCATGCAGACAGGATCATTTTTGTGAAGGAAGATATTGTCGCAAACACGTCGTTTATGAGTTATGCGCACATGAAAGTGGTGACCCGTAAGGGTCGGAATTGAGTACAAACAATTGTACACGTATCATTTTATTGAAAAAGACATGTTTTTACAATAAGTGTTCAAACAGTCGACCCTGTGCCTCTTTGCATGTTTGATATCGTCGCAGCAACGATCGGCCAGTACGGCCGATCATGGCAGGATTCTTTTGACACTTATTGTAAAAATATGTCTTTATCATAAGTAATGCCACGAGTGATTTCCAAATTATCGATAAATTCACGACTCACGAAGTGAGGAGTGAATTTATCTAGAGAATTTGGAAATCAAGAGTGGCATTTGTTAGGACTATTTAACGAATAAAATTAAGCTGTTTACTCACAAATCATTATTTAACTATAGTTATTTTAAAATATTTATATATTTAATGTAAACAGCGATGTTTGAAAACAAATGAGAAGCGATAGGTACGCTTCATCTGCTTCTTTTGTTTATCACTGCAACCAGATCATAGTATTTATTGCCAAAGGAACGCAATATTGTAAGAATGCTCTCTAGTGGAGAAAAAATGAAACACATCAAACTGTATATTAATTCATTTCTGATGTCGTATGATGTAAATATGACAATTATATTTTTCTGGATTATTACCTGGGAAAAAATATATTTAAGAAAGTGCAAACAGTGTTTTTTTTTGTGGTATAATAAATTGCTACAAATGTTTTTATATTAACTCCTGCAAGCGCTATTTGTTGACATCTATACACTATATATACAATCTGGTAGCCGTATTTCTTGTAGGCTCAGTCACTGCAAAATATTTGTCAGACCTGTTCAGAATATTAAAAAGGAGGAGCTTTCTTTAATATGGTAAATATAACACTCATAAATATTTCGTGATACACGACTCTGATTGGTTGTAAAAAATAAATCATTGAAACGTGATTGGTCATTGACTCCCATTTGGGGCGTGTGTTAAATAGTCTAGATAAATTAACTCCTCACTTCATGAGTCGTGAATTTATCGATAATTTGGAAATCACTCGTGGCATTACTTATGACTATATGTTCCTTCACAAAAAAATGATCCTCTCTGCATGACCTATCATCCCTATCATTTTGTCGGTGACATCCTGCTACACCCTGTAACCCAGTGTCAGAATGCATTTACGGTGTAATTTGATTTTGGGATGTAGAGAATAAAACAAAAAGTAAAAGATAGATGAAACTTAGTTTGAAAAATGTTCTCGCACAATTTTTTATTCGTTATTAACAGTAGGGTGGGTTGCCCCCATCTTGTGGCGCATGGGAAACAAAAGACGACAGCGGATCATGAGGTAATCTAAGCTTTGCTAGAATAATAAATGTATAGAGATTAGTCTTAATATGTTCTTTTCGCTCAGTGAGCACAGCCAATAGAATCTCAGCTTACATTTCATCTTACCAATAGGAAGCTGTGTGACAAAGCAACATGGTCTGGTGCTATCAGTTTTGTAGCCAATCATGAAGGGACGCGTGATGAATTGACAAGAGCACCTACCGTAAAATTAGTACCTATCCTACAAAGCGTTTTGGGTTTAGAGTTGGGAGGCGGGGGGGGGGTAACCCATCGCAAGAGAAAACTATGAAAACAGATTAACAAAAAATGAATGTAGTTAGCTGTTAGTATATTCTGTATAAACCATTCTCCTGGTTTAATTTACAAAAACACGAGTATGGGAGGCAACGGATCAATTTTACAGGACAGTAAATGTTTACATTCTTACTTACTTTTATTTTTACAATCTTCCATTTTAGTACCGTACTTTAAGGGAACTCTTACTTACTTACTTACTCACTGGCACTATCGAACCCGTAGGTTCATGGCCGCACGGACATAAGCTCTCCATACATCCCTATCCTGAGCTAATGCTTTCCAATCATTCCCTGTATAATCTACTTCCCTCAAATCATAGTTAATGTTATTCTCCCACCTCATTCTTGGTCTACCAACTGGGCGTTTTCCCTCTGGCTTTCCTACAAGAAGCTTCCATGCAAGTCTTTCATTCCCCATACGTGCAACATGTCCTGCCCATCGCAGTCTACGAGACTTAACTGTTCTTATTATATCTGGCTTCCTATAAAGACCATGTAGTTCATTGTTATGTAGTCTTCTCCATTCACCTGTCTGTTCATCTATCTTTGGTCCAAAAATTTTGAGCCTTTGGCATGGATTCCCTGAAGTAGTCCCCGCCCGGAGAACCGAATGGGGGACTATTTGACCTCCGGAAAATTTTACCCCAGTTGAACCCATGTCCGCATTTCTTGACGGTTCTATTTTTACGGTGAAAGATCGTCACTCTTTCGACCAAGGTACTTTTTTCGTCTGGCTTATCACCTTCGACCAGTCCGGCATGGGTAACCCTATCGGCAGCAATGCTACCGCCGGCATAGCTCTCAGGATCATTTAAGCACGCAAGCCACTCCACCACGACAAGGTAAAGATACCATGGAGGGAAGGGAACTCTCGTTATCCCAACTTTTCTGAAGTCCTGTTCAACTAGAATGGGAAACGGTGATCACCATCATCATAAACTAACTCACTGGCACTTATTTACCCGAAGGTTCATGGCTGCGCATTTATACACTGGTCAACATGATTTTTGTCTCATGAGTACCAATAGTTGTACTTAATGCAGTTTTCATCTTGTTTTCAAGTAGCCTATGTATTCGGAATTTCTCCATCACCCACAGTTTTTCTTATTTAAATTTCAATTAATGGATTTAAATAATATTTTTTTAATAAACCTTTTTTCGTCCATTTGTCCATCGTAAAATGAAACCAAATGAGCTAATTCAGGAGATTTCAGCTATGGAAAAGAGATATCAAGGCAAATGGAATCGTAATATGCTGGCCGATTATTGCTGGACCATCAAGAGTGATGCTCCACTGGCGAAATATAGCAGAAAATCGTCATTTCTTACTTTCTAGGCGAGTCCGAATGTTCGAATATTATGTAGTTACAAATGTAGAAAATATTAAAGTGTTGAAATTATAAATGCCTGTCTCTCGGAAACCTTGCGTGATGGAGAAAACTCGATATCATATTTGAATTCAAGAGAATAAATACCACCAGAATCACGTGTTTTTCATTCTAACAAAACAAAAAAATATTTGTTGTTGCCAGTGTATACTCTCCATTCATACCTCTGTATGCCTATTATATATTATTAATTTAACAATAGATAATCTAATTTATTTAAATTAGTATCTAAATAAATATAACCCTAGAGATGTATACGAGAATAGCCTATCCCATTGTAATAATAATAATAATAATAATAATAATAATAATAATAAAATTAATAATAGTTTTATAAACAGAATTTTAATGTTTACACATCTTTCTGTGCCTAAATTTTTATTTTTCTTCTCCACTCGTCTCCCTCCATCCAATCCACATCCTCCAGTCCTCTTGCTCTCATTCCAGTTCTTATTTCCTGCTTCCACGAGTTTCGAGGTCTTCCTCTCCTCCTTCTTCCAGGTGGATACCATTCCAATGTCTTCCTGGGTAAACTTTCTTCTTGCATTCATCGTACGTGCCCATACCAATTTAATTGCTTATACCGTATATACTCTACTATTGAATAACCGATATTCATTTTTCCTCTTATGACAGTATTTCTTATTTTGTCTAATTTTGAACATCTTGCTGCTCTCCTCAAGAAATCCATTTCCATCGACATAAGTTTTTGTTGTAAATTTTTGTTGAATTTCCAAACTTCAGCTCCATATGTGACAGTACTTCTCACTATTGAATTAATAGTAAAAATAATATTTTTTTTTGTTCAAATGCCCCAGGTTTTCACTTCGACATTTCTGGTGTTCTCTCCTGGCATTGGCGTAATGGTAAT
Source organism: Diploptera punctata (assembly GCA_030220185.1). Lineage (NCBI taxonomy): Eukaryota > Metazoa > Arthropoda > Insecta > Blattodea > Blaberidae > Diploptera > Diploptera punctata. Next base: position 400,143 of record JASPKZ010001224.1, read on the forward strand.
CTTTTTCTGAGGTCGTAGCGCCTGGAAGGAGGGGTTACGACTGCCCCGATGATATCATCGGTGATGATAGGCCTATAGTGGTGCGCGAGGAGAGTCCTTAATCCTGAAATTAATATAAGGCGAATATTAATAATAATAATAATAATAATAATAATAATAATAATAATAATAATAATAATAATAATAATAATAATGACGATATGTTGCTTGGGGACCCCTGGGCCTTAAAATGTCCTGACATTTGTTTACCAGTGAAGAAAAAACCTCACCCAGGAAACGTATCCCGACAGGGGATCGAAAACGAGCCGCCTGTGTGACAAGGCAGGTTCTTTTCGGGGTGTTTCCTAACCTCTGAGACAGATGTCAGGAAACTTTAAGGCAAAGACGGTCCCTGAACATCATATGGCCATCATTATCATAATTCATTATTGCCATCATCATCACTCATCATATCATTGGGGCAGCGCAACTCTGCCTTCCAGGCGCCCCAACCTCAAAAGTGTGTTACAATACCCCAGTGCCAGGACACAATACCAGAGATTTCGAAATGATAAACTGGTGGCATTGAATGAAAAATGATTGAAAACATTAACTGAGGATAGGGATGTGTGGAGAGCTTATGTCCACGTGGCTATGAACTTTCAGGTTCGATAGATGTAACATTTATGTTAGGTATGTTGATAGTTATTATAAACCCAACTGGATTTCTTAGGCTTAAAGGACCTTCGGGACTTGGAAAATCTGGTAGCGTGCTTATCCAGCCGAGCGTTAGTATGAGGATGTACAGTATACATGTTTTGAAATAAACAAATGGAGTCTTATTTTAAACTATTTTATTACTAAAGTATAAATAATTAGAATCCCTAAGTATTCTAGCCCTAAATAACTAATCTAAGCCAATATTAAAAACTACAGTACTTCCTTCGGGGGTTGAGAAGAGGGAGTTGTGGAATTTATAAATGTAATCTAATCTACATGTTTAAAAATGTTATAACCCCTTTTGAAAATTTAATATCAAAATAGTTAATTGCACTTGATTAGATTTCTGACGTCCAGAACACATATTAAGAAAAATGGTCGGTGACTTACCCTTCAGCCGTTTACACACACAGACAGACACGAGACCCTCACTTCTCAAGTGTTATATACTCAATTTGACCTCTAGTTACCCTAACTGTACTCACTATCATTCCAATAAACTAAATGTAGGGATGTTTACAGTTAGCTATGCAAAACTTTGCTCTGAACTATATCATGTCTAAACTCTATTTCAACAGACTTTGAATGTCTAAACTCTATTTCGAAAGACTTTGCTTGAATAATTAAAATAATCTGTAAAACAATTAAAAATCTATATAAAAGACTATGTATTCATAACAATAGTTAATATGAAATCTACCTGTCCATGTATCTAATGAGAACAAAATGCAATCAGCCTCCAGCAAATTAAGTTCTTTTTTTCACCAACTATAATACTGATGTAGGCTGTGGTTGCATAATGTATTAATGTAATTGTTTGCTTGATACATTTAATTATATTCCACTACACTAAATGATCTCATAGTACAATATTGTTTCACGAAAATATTTTATATCCCACGGTGGCTCAGCTAATCTCAATTGTTTATCATAAGTAATGCCACGAGTGATTTCCAAATTATCGATAAATTCACGACTCACGAAGTGAGGAGTGAATTTATCTAAAGAATTTGGAAATCAAGAGTGGCATTTGTTAGGACTATTTAACGAATAAAATTAAGCTGTTTACTCACAAATCATTATTTAACTATAGTTATTTTAAAATATTTATATATTTAATGCAAACGGCGATGTTTGAAAACAAATGAGAAACGATAGGTACGCTTCATCTGCTTCTTTTGTTTATCAGTGCAACCAGATCATACTATTTATTGCCAAAGGAACGCAATATTGTGAGAATGCTCCCTAGTGGAGAAAAAATGAAACACATCAAACTGTACATTAATTCATTTCTGATGTCGTATGATGTAAATATGACAATTATATTTTTCTGGATTGTTACCTGGGAAAATATACATTTCAGAAAGTGCAAACAGTGATTTTTTTTTGTGGTATAATCAATTGCTACAAATGTTTTATATTATCTCCCGCATGCGCTATCTGCTGACATTCATGCACTATATTTACAATCTGGTAGCCTTATTTCTTAGAGAGTCAGTTATTGCAAAATAATGCTATGACCTATTCAGAATGTTAAAAAGGAGGTACTTTCTTTAATATGATAGTCTTCGGTTGATAAATTCGAGGCGAAACACGACTGTGATTGATTGTAAATAAAAAAAGCATTGAAATGTGATTGATCATTGACTCCCATTTGGGACATGAGTTAAATAGTTATTTTTAAAGCCTCTATAAAGATTTTCACGTATTATGGAGCAATTCTTTTTAGTGAACATGTCATTTTATGTGAGAAAAACAGCTGACTGAGTGAGTGGTAGCATTGCCCACTGTGCCGCTTTTTCTGGGAACCAGTTGTGGTCCCTTGGCGGCCGATTTCCATTGATCTGTTCATTATGGAGTATAACCACTTAACCTTCGCATGTCTCGCGGCATAGGTGTTTAGTTGTAACACTGTAGTAAGTACGGATGATATGAGGATGGTTTCTCACCAGAGCAGGGCGTCATAAAACCGCGCAGCCGGGCAAGCAGAGAGTCCAAAAGCCGGCGGCGCGGAATGAGCCACACCACTCTAGCTGGAAGCCAGCAATCATATCATTGTGATGGACCATCATCGGGGGGTTTGGTAAGTATGTTTCGGTGTACAGAACGTCGCTGTAGCATACGTCGCAATTTCTGGTATCAATTAATCAAATGTGTCGGACCGCAGTGAAACCTAAATCGTGCATGACTGTTATTATTAGGTATATTGTGTAATTTCACAGACATTTAGTAGCTTCCTTCTGAAATCTCCTGATGAAAGTGTTCCCCGTGCTCATCGCTCTCTGCGCCAAGATGGACAAATGGACGAAAAAACGTTTATTAAAAAATAATTATTTCTTCTTCTTCTTCTTCTGCTTCATTAAATTAGGCCTTTTGACCTGTTTTCAAATCAAGTGGGATTTAATGAATCCTCCCATCTAGTAAATGGGCGTCCAACATTTCTATGTCCTATTGGTTTGTACTTTAGTAACAGCTGAGGGATTCTATCTGTAGGCATTCTCTTGGCATGTTCATACCAGTTGTTTCTCATGTTGTCAATTCTACTTGTTAAATTAAAAATATTTAAGTCCTTCCTAATATCCTCACTTCTTTTCTTGTCCAAAATTGTCACACCTGCTACTGAACGTAGGAACTTCATTTCTGCAGTTTCTATTTTCCTTCTGTCTGAACGGTTAAGAGTCCAATTTTCACTTGCATATGTTAAGACAGGCACTGCCTTATTTTTGTAAAATTTTAGTTGTGTGCTCCTCAAAGTTTTATTTTTCAGTGTCCGTCGTATAGTGCGACACATTCTGTAAAATCTATTTAATTTAATATCAATATCTTCCTTCTGGCAGTATGATACGTTGCATCCTAAATAATTAAAATTGTTCACCTGTTGTATTATACTGTTATTAATACTGATTTTACACCTCATATGCTTTTTGCCGTTGAATGCCATTACTTTCGATTTATTTTCAGAGATTGTCATATTGAATTCATTTGCTATTTCGTTTAATTTATATGCTGCTATTTGTAAATTGTCTTCTGAAGAGCTAAGGATTGTCTGATCGTCTGCAAACAGTATGGTATTTAGAATCGTACCGCCAACTTTAAACTCTGTGGTTAAATTTGATTGTCATTGTACAATGATCTCGTCTATATATATACTAAAGAGTGCAGGAGATAGCGGGCATCCTTGTCTGACCCCTTGATTAATTTCTAATGTATTATCGCTCATTGTACCTCCTTTATCAATCATTATTTCTGATTTAAAATATAAGCATTGCACAATTATTTAAATTCATTAATAGAAATTCAAATGAAAAACTGTGGGTGATGGAGAAATTCCGAATACATATTTGAAAACTGCATTAAGTACAACTATTGGTACTCATGCGACAAAAATCATGTTGACCAGTTTTGTTATTCACATTCAGCAACAATAAATTGAGTGCTTTGCGGATTCTTTATATGAATTTGTGTAGGTGGCAGCGTGGCTTAGAATACACAAATATTTTTATGGATATAATCTCAGTTGTTTAATTCCTTCCTGTAATTCGCTAACAAAAAGCCGGGAGTATTCTGGTTGCCTTACAGAATTGTTAGGTACTGGAGGCATGTTATTTTGTAACCTTTATTTACGTAGGGTGTATTTAATTAATTGCCAGTATAAACGAAAGCCAATTGCAGATTGTAATGTGTATAAAAAGAAGTAAGATAAACCAGTGAACTTTGATTGTTTAGCTTCTCTTTTAAAACTCCTACCATCGCATTTTACGGAGAGTAACTTCTGTTGTTTTAATTTGTGATCGACTCCCTCGTTCTTTTGTAATAACAACTGCTTCGTTATACAGTTAATTGCACAGCTACTCGTACGATCTGTAGGGAAATATCATGCCTCATGAGATACAGCGTGTCTCAATGGCGCCTAGTGCTGCCACGATTAATTCCCTCAGCTTAAGGAAGAATTGGTCAAAAGTTATTTATAAGAAATGAGATAAAACTGATTGCAACAACTACAGGGACATCTCAATACTTTCAACTTCGTACAAAATTCTAACAAATATATTAGTCAGCAGACTCACTCCCTATATTGATGACATTCTAGTAGATCATCAATGTGGATTTAGAAGAAACAGGTCTACAACAGATCAGATTTTTAGTATAAGACAGATTTTAGAAAATAAATGGGAATATAATGGTACTGTACATCAACTATACGTAGACTTCAAAAAAGCATATGATTAAATTAAGAGGGGAAAGTTATATAGTATCCTGCTGGAGTTCGGAATTCCTAAAAAGTTAGTTAGACTTATACGAATGTGTCTAAATGGCTCAAAGAGTAGGGTGCGTGTAGGCAAACAGTTTTCGGACACTTTTGAAATCCAGAATGGGTTGAAGCAACGAGGTTCACTATCTCCTCTACTGTTTAATTTTGTACTAGAGCATGCCATTAAATCTTTAGAGAATGAGGAAGGCTTACAACTGAATGGTATTAATAAGCTGTTAGTTTATGCTGATGATGTAGTACTATTGGCAGATAGCGAGTATATACTAAAGGACAACACGCACACACTATTGAGTAACACTAAGAAATTAGGACTGGAAGTAAATATCAGTAAAACTAAATATATGGTCACACGTAGAAATACATTATATAATGGAAATGGGCAGCTAATGACAAATGAGGGAAATTTTGAGGAAGTGAATGAATTCAAATACCTAGGAACAATAATCACAAATAGGAATTATATGCACAAAGATTTTAAATATAGACTCAATTCTGGAAATGCGTGCTATTATGCATTGCAGAGACTGTTGATGTCCCAACTCCTTTCAAAAAACGTTAAACTGAAAATATATAAAAATATTATTCTACCAGTTATATTATATGGGTGCGAAACATGGATTCTTTCTTTGACGGAGGAAAGGAGATTACAAGTATTTGAGAATGAAGCACTTAGGAAAATTTTTGGACCAAAGAGAGATGAACAAACAGGCGAATGGAGAAGACTACATAACAATCAACTAAATGGTCTTGATGGGAAGCCAGATATAATAAGAACACGTCGCGGATAAGTGTATGAATAGAGCATAATTGCCAGTCTCAAGACAACCCTTGAGGATGCCGGACGCAGTCTCTGGCGAAACGTTTGGGAACTACAAGCCTCAAGACCACGGCCAACAGTCCGTCTACAAGATCTTCATAATAAGAACAGTTAAGTCTCGTAGACTGCGATGGGCAGGACATGTTGCATGTATGGGGAATGAAAGACTTGCATGGAAGCTTCTCGTAGGAAAGCCAGAGGGGAAACGCCCGGTTGGCAGACCAAGAATGAGGTGGGAGAATAACATTAACTCTGATTTGAGGGAAGTAGATTATACATGGAATGATTGGAAAGCATTAGCTGAGGATAGGGATGTATGGAGAGCTTATGTCCGTGCGGCCATGAACCTACGGGTTCGATAGTGCCAGTGAGTAAGTAAGTAAGTAGTAGTAGTAGTAGTAGTAGTAGGACTTTATTAGACAAAAATAAGATATTTACAATATTATTTACAAATATCGGTCGCACGGGCAGTAAGCCGTACGTGCTGTTGACAGTCCGTTACAATAAAGTAATAATTGCTACTAGTGTGAAGAAAAATAAACAACAAAAATAGCAATAACTTTTCAATTACATAAACAAAACGCAATAATATTACAATTAACCCATTCACTTCAGATTTAAATGCTCAATGCATTTCCCCAGAAACAGGATTTAAGTCTGCGTAAATTATTTTGTTTACTTTAAGACATTCAAAACGGACAAATTATAACGGTACTTGAAGTCTCGATAACGGTAAAAGCCAAAACACATTCCTCTGCTATTCATAAATGCTAACAAAACATTGCCCTATCAAAGGATCTACAAACATTGAAAAATATATAATAGGCAGAGTTAAGCGAGTGTACCTCGTGTTCTGAGGCGAATGGGTTAAATAAAAACACAATAGCATTATACACAAAAAACATAACATTACAATTACATAAAGAAAACACAGTAATATTACAATTAAATAATAACACAATAGCATAATGTTGAGTGATTCCGGGTTCTGTGGCCGTGGTCCATAGTTGGTGTTGATACCAGACGTTTCGCCCTCAACTGCGGAGGGCATCTTCAGTGGCGAGTGCTTCTAGGCGTGTTTCCTGGTCGGAAGCTCTACTTAGAGTGAACGCTGCGGGCGTTGTATTGATACTAGTGGTGGGAGCAGGGTGAGCGGGCGTGGCTCTTGCTGATTGGCTAATGGTCGTCTCCTTGTTGTCCCTAGTGTTGATGCATTTATTTTCTAGTGTACGGTACCAGGCCTTAGACAGTTTAATACCTTCCTCTTTTCTGTTAATATTTTCCTTATGCTTGTGTATTTCTATAGCCTCTCGATATAATCTAGGGAAATAGTAGGAAGTTGTGGCTAAAACTTGTGTATCATCGAATAGAATCTGGTGTCCATTCATAATGGCATGTTCTGCTACAGCCGATTTATCCATTTCTCCTTGTCTGCAGTTTCTTTTGTGTTCTGATAAACGGGTGGCTATACTTCTTTTCGTGGTCCCTATGTATGGTTTACCACACGAACAAGGAAGTCGATATACGCCGCAAGTGGAGAGAGGTGGCCGAGGATCCTTAGCTGAGCGAAGGCAGTCTTCTATTTTTCTTGTAGGTCTGTAAACTGTTTTTATGTTGTATTTTCGTAGGAGTTTTCCGATACGATCTGTGACTCTTTGTACATATGGTAAACCATACATAGGGACCACGAAAAGAAGTATAGCCACCCGTTTATCAGAACACAAAAGAAACTGCAGACAAGGAGAAATGGATAAATCGGCTGTAGCAGAACATGCCATTATGAATGGACACCAGATTCTATTCGATGATACACAAGTTTTTAGCCACAACTTCCTACTATTTCCCTAGATTATATCGAGAGGCTATAGAAATACACAAGCATAAGGAAAATATTAACAGAAAAGAGGAAGGTATTAAACTGTCTAAGGCCTGGTACCGTACACTAGAAAATAAATGCATCAACACTAGGGACAACAAGGAGACGACCATTAGCCAATCAGCAAGAGCCACGCCCGCTCACCCTGCTCCCACCACTAGTATCAATACAACGCCCGCAGCGTTCACTCTAAGTAGAGCTTCCGACCAGGAAACACGCCTAGAAGCACTCGCCACTGAAGATGCCCTCCGCAGTTGAGGGCGAAACGTCTGGTATCAACACCAACTATGGACCACGGCCACAGAACCCGGAATCACTCAACATTATGATTACCGGCCGTGAAAAGCCTGCATTCAACTAATAACACAATAGCATTATACATTAATTAATTTATATATAATTATTAAGAATTAATGTTATTGCATTTTGATAACATAGAGTCCCTTAGGGGTCCTCATCTAGGGGATATGTGAATGGCGACCACAAGGTGCCCAAGCTGAGCAAAACATTTCTTCCACTTACTTGTGTTTTGCACTCTTTTAACTTTACTATCTAACCTCTCTTGGTCAACTCTTGATTTTTCGACTCCGACGCTATTAGGGCATCCGAGGGCTAGGGAGTCTTTCCTTTCTTCCATTTCTTCTTTCCTTTATTTTCTTTTCTTCTCCACAAAAGCCTGACCAGAGGCTATAAGATGGCAGCCCCATCACTGTCTTGCCTTCCTTTGGCCAGCAACCAATCGAAGGGCCTATTATTATGCTTTCAAGTCTTATACGAGAATTTCCCGGAAGGATCAAAACGCTGGAGGGAAAATTTTCTATAGGATCGTAACAGGCCTTGGCCTAATACTTTGAAGGAAGAAGAAGAGTAAGTAAGTAAGTAAGTTGGGTCGATGCACCAAGCGCGACCCATTAACCACTTGCACCGAGGAGCTGTCACTTAAAAAATTATGAAACATTTGTTTTTGGCACACTGTGTTGATTTATGAAACATCCTGTGTGATAATTGCAACAAAGCCAGATTGGATTCTGTTCCCGCACCTTCTCCAGCGCAGCGGAGCGAAGTGGAAGCTTGGCTATGCGGGAAGGAGGAAACACAATTTATCGATTGCTCACATTCCGTCTTGTACAGGTGAGAACAGTATGTCAGGGACGCACCTTCCTGCATATTCTTAATCACGAGCCTTTGCAAAATTACCTCCTGTTTCAACGGCACGATACCTACCAATACACATCATAGCTTCACTTCCCCCTACTGGAATTACCTTCCACATAAAATTATACATACACTAGAAGTCCCGGCCACGCGTTGCTATGGCTAAGGTATACATTAAAAATGTTAATTAAGTTGCTGTGTTTCAGCCAGATTACTTAAAACTAATACTTACACAGGAAATTAATAATATTGAAAATAAAATAAACACTGAACACACTTAAATTATGAAATAATCAATATTTGTAATTCAATTGTAATTCGCGTTTAAAATGAAAAAGCACAGCCATCTGGATCTCTCTTTGTTAAATAATAAACCAATTACCTTACACCGCCATCTGTTAGAATCATATGGAACTCACAGATAATTACACCGCCATTTGTTAGAATCGTATGGAACTCTTTGTTAAATAATAAACAAATAATTTGCAATAAAAATGTGCAATAAGAACAAAAATAGTGATAAACAATGTAATTATAGACCAAATTCAGAATTTTAATTATTTGGGATGTCATTTAGGTAATGACAGAAATTTAGATAAACACACTTAAATACAACGATTCAATTATCTATCTGGCACAACTAAAGGCACTTTATTGAATAAAACTAGAAAAGAAACTATTTTAAAATTTTACAAAGTATTGGCAGTTCCATCTCTTATCTATGGATGTGAAACCTGGACATTAACAAAGGCAGATATTAAACAAATAGAGACTGCAGAAATGAAGATGTTGAGATCAGTAGCAGGATACCAAAGGACCGATAAAAGAAAAACGAAGATATAAGAACAGAACTTAATATATATAATCTCTGTGAAAGAATAAAATATTATCAAAATGCTTACCTTCAGCACGTATTACGAATAAATGAATAGCGCATACCAAGAAGAATGTATAATTATAAACCAAAAGGGAGAAGATTGTTGGGAAGACCATTGAAGAGATGGAAGGAACAATTCGACCTATAATGAGATCGGAACAGGCCATTGGGCTTAATCCTTGTTGTTGTTGATGATGATTTACTTGCTTACTTACTTACTCACTGGCACTATCGAACCCGTAGGTTCATGGCCGAGCGGACATAAGCTCTCCATACATCCATATCCTGAGGTAATGCTTTCCAATCATTCCCTGTATAATCTACTTCCCTCAAATCATAATTAATGTTATTCTCCCACCTCATTCTTGGTCTACCAACTGGGCGTTTTCCCTCTGGTTTTCCTACAAGAAGCTTCCATGCAAGTCTTTCATTCCCCATACGCGCAACATGTCCTGCCCATCGCAGTCTACGAGACTTAACTGTTCTTATTATATCTGTCTTCCTATAAAGGCCATGTAGTTCATTGTCATGTAGTCTTCTCCATTCACCTGTTTTTTCATCTCTCTTTGGTCCAAAAATGTTCCTAAGTACTTTATTCTCAAATACGTGTGATCTCCTTTCATACCTTAAAGTAAGAGTGCATGTTTCACACCCATATAATTTAACTGGTAGAATAATGGTTTTATGTATTTTCAGTTTAACGTTTTTTGAAAGGAGTTGGGACATCAAGAGTCTCTGCAATGCATAATAGCACGCATTTCCAGAATTGAGCCTATGTTTAATTTCTTTGTGCATCCCATTCCTATTTGTGATTATTGTTCCTAGGTATGGGGCACGCCGTAGCGTAGTGGTTAAGGCACTGAGCTACAAGCCGGAGTGTCCAGTGTTCAAGTCCCGTTGGGGGCAGGATTTTTAAACTGACCCAAACCCTCTGGCGGCACTATCGCCCTGGGATCGACTCAGCCTCTAACGGAAATGAGTACCAGACGCTTGTTCTGGGGGTAAAGGCGGCCGTCACGCAGGGCTGACAACCCGGCTGACATAAAGTGCCGATTGTCTAGAAAAAGTGGGAGCCTTAACCTCCTACTACCCGAAGGGCCTCCGAGCCTGTTGTCGGATCACTTTACTTTACTTTTTACTTTACTTGTTCCTAGGTATTTGAATTCAGCCACTTCCTCGAAATTTCCCTCATTTGTCATTAGCTGTCAATTTCCTTTATATAATGTATTTCTATGTGTGACCATATATTTAGTTTTATTGATATTTATGATGATTTACATATATATATATATATATATATTGCTCAATGTTAAAGATTTAATTATAACATCGATAAAGCGTCACTGCTATAAAGTAAAATAAATATTCTCTTTAATTTGCTTACTTGATATAGTGGGTTGTAAGGGGTAGTGACGTGTGTATAACCTCTCCTACCCAATTCTCATCCTCACCTTCTCGTGGTACAACCTGTTTTCACAAACGAGGCTCTGAGGACCGAGTCACGGCGGTATAACCGTTCCATCAGGTACTGAGTAAATGCGGTATCCTAATGTCTGTCCAGAGACTAAAAGGTAGCAGCCCTACCACTGGACTACTTAGCGTCGGGCCAGTAACCTGTCCTAAGGAACTTCAAAACTACTTTCAAGTCTCAACACGAAAAAAGCCAGAAGGAATTGAAATATGACGACCCACAGCAAAGAAATATGGTTAAAAGAAAACGGCACAATGATATTGTAAGATATGCAACCTGGAATGTCCGAAGCATCCATGAAAAAGAAGAGGAACTAGACAGTATATTTAAAAATAGAAACATTGATATTGCAGTAACTACAGAAACTAAGAAGAAACTTAAAGGAACGAAAGAAACACAAAATTATGTACAAATATATAGCGGTGTCGACAGGAAAACCCATGGACAAGCTGGAGTAATGATTTGGATTAATAAAACCATAAGAAATAAAATTCAACACTACACTTACTGGAATGAAAGAATATTAGAGCTTCGACTGAAAATAAATAGAGGTAATTTGACAGTTCTTGGTGTATATGCACCAGAGGAAGGCCGTGAAGAAGACAATGAAGAATTTTATAAAATATTACAAGAAATTTATAGCAAAATTAATAGAAATGATTACATTCTCATAATAGGAGATTTAAATGCCAGAGTGGGCAATGCTCAAGTCAACAATAATATTGGAACATTTGGCGAACCAACCAGCAATAGGAATGGGACAAGATTAACAGATTTTGCTATCTACAATGAACTGAAAATAACGAATACCTTTTACAATCATAGAAACATACATAAATATACCTGGCATCGTCAGGACTCAAAATCAATCATTGATTATTTCATTGCAAATAATAAGATTTTTAAATTGTTTCTCGATGTCAGAGCCTACAGAGGATATGATATTGGTTCAGATCACTACCTAGTAGAAGCAAGAATAAGATTTCCACCAAGATGGTTAAAAAAGAAGAAACAACAACAGAGCATAGAACAAAAGTACAAGGTAAAATTATTTTATGATGACAGCATTAAATGGTTATATTCGAGAAGAATTCAGCAATATATGGCTACAACTCCAGAAAGTAATGATGTCGAAGAAGAATGGAAAAACATTAAAATGATAATTCAAAATGCAGCTAATGAAACTTTAGGAAAAGTAAATATACAACAAAGAAGAAATAGAACTCTAAAAATCTGGGATGATCAAATAAAACAATTGATTGAAGAAAAAAATGCAGCTTATAAAAAATATTTGAACACAAAGAAAGTAGAAAATGAAATAGAATTCAAACGCTGTAGAGCTATTGTTAAGAGGGAAATAAGAAAGAGACATAGGAAAACATGGTTAAATTTTGTTACACATTTAGAATCAGATTTGCATAAGCTCCAACCTAATGCCTTCAAAATATTAAAACATTTGAATAAAGATATTAAAGAATCTACCAAAATTAATTGCGGAGTAACAAAAGAAGATTTTTTCAATTATTATAAAAGTCTTTGGACTGACAATAGCTATGAAGATACAATTTTCCGAAATAATAATGAGACAGATTCCATAATATCATTGGAAGAATTGAACAATAGTTTAAAGAAATTAAAAAATGGGAAGGCAACTGGCACAGATGGCTTGAATTCTGAATTGTACAAATATGCAGGCAAACAGTTCCATGAAAGACTGTTGTCCTTCTTTAATAATGTATTCAAAAATGCAGATATACCACAAGAATGGAAGACAAGCATTGTTATACCCCTGTTCAAGAAAGGAGACAAGAGAAAAATGGACAACTATAGGGGAATCAGTTTGTTAAACACATGCTACAAAATTTATGCAGACATTTTAAATGGAAAATTGAAAAGTTTCAGTGAAACATTCCTTATGGAATGTCAAAATGGATTTAGGAAAGGACGATCTTGTATTGATTCAGCATTTTCTGTTAAACTATTGCTTGAAAAAAGAAGAGAATTCAACTTAGAAACACATTTTGCTTTCATAGATTTTGAAAAAGCATTCGACACAGTCAAGAGATCAAAACTCTTAAATATATTGGAAGACAGAAATATACCAAATTTACTTCGGCAGAACATACAAAATATTTACAAAGACAACACCATAAAGATTAAATTAAATAACAGATTTTCTGAAGAAGGAATTATAAATCGTGGTGTGAGACAAGGCTGCCCCCTATCCCCAACACTGTTTGCAATTTATATCAATGAAGTAATATGTTGCTGGAACAAAACATATAAATTTGGAATAAGAATATCAGAAAATAGAAAATTAAACACCCTACTGTTTGCAGATGACCAAATAATAATAGCAAATTCCGAAGATAATCTACAGAAAGGTCTGTATGAACTTAACAAAATTACAGAAGAATATGGATTAAAGATATCTACAGAAAAAACAAAAATTATGGCATTTCAAGGTGTAGATCCTGTCAGAAGTAAAATTGTACTGGACAATAAAATTTTGGAGCAGGTGAATAATTTTACATATCTAGGATGCAATATCTCATATGAAGAAGAAAAGGATGTAAATGCAAAAATATCTAAATTTTTAAGAATTTTAGGGTTAATAAATTCTATCTTCAAGCCACAGTTAGTCCAAAAGCATTCAAGACTGAAAGTGTATAAAACACTGGCTCTTCCAACTCTTTTGTATGGTAGCGAAGTATGGACGTTGAAACAGAAGGATATACAGAGACTTAGATCTGCTGAAATGAGATATCTTCGGAGGACTGCAGGATACACACTACTAGATCACAAAAAAAATGAAGACATCTTAGAAGAATTACACATGGAATCTTTAGAAAACAAAATTTCTGATTATAAGTCAAGATGGATACAACATGTTCATCGAATGGAAGATCACAGAATACCCAAACTAATGTTAAGATATCAACCTGCAGGAAGAAGAAGACCAGGACGTCCGCTCAAAAGACTTCTGGATGGTGTTTCTCTTGAGGCCGAAACAGGTCAACAAATGGCCTAAATTCGTGAATGTACTATGATGATGATGATGACTTGATATAGTCAGCTACTAGATGGCAGTGAAGACTGAGTTCTCGCGACATCTAGTAATAATGGAGAGTATAATACATATATAAGAAAAATAGGTGTTTGAAGTGGATTCGCCTGGTAGTGTAATGGATATCACACTGAGGTACAGACTCAGAGATCCGGGTTCGAATCCCGTCCAGGCATTTATTTTTCTTATCATACCATAATAAGCTTGCATTGCTCTATGTTAAAGATTTAATTATAACATCGATAAAGCGTCACTGCTATAAAGTAAAATAAATATTCTCTTTAATTTGCTTACTTGTTATAGTCAGCTACTAGATGGCAGTGAAGACTGAGTTCTCGCGACATCTAGTAATAATGGAGAGTATAATACATATATAAGAAAAATAAGTGTTTGAATTGGATTCGCCTGGTAGTGTAATGGATATCACGCTGAGGTACAGACTCAGAGATCCGGGTTCGAATCCCGTCCAGGCATTTATTTTTCTTATCATACCATATATATATATATATATATATATAGCGGTTAGCTATATCACACTCCTTAGATACAGAACCTACTGTGCTGCCATGTGCTCGGAACAACACAGATACAAGTACAACATACAATTCCATACCAATTCCCAGCTAAGTTACAGAGGTACTGTAAACGAACCTAGAGGAGATAGAGAAAGTCAAAGCACATTTTTTCCTCGTTTTTTATACATCTTGTACATATTATATATTTCATTCGTTAAATTTAGAGTAAATCATAAAACATTATAAATATATACATATATATTATAATTAAATGTTTAACATTGAGCAATGCTAGCTTAATATGGTATGATAAGAAAAATTTGCTTGCTTGTTATAGTCAGCTGCTAGATGGCAGTGAAGACTGAGTTCTCGCGACATCTAGTAATAATGGAGAGTATAATACATATATAAGAAAAATAAGTGTTTGAATTGGA
Organism: Diploptera punctata; assembly: GCA_030220185.1. Classification (NCBI taxonomy): domain Eukaryota; kingdom Metazoa; phylum Arthropoda; class Insecta; order Blattodea; family Blaberidae; genus Diploptera; species Diploptera punctata. The sequence goes on from JASPKZ010001224.1 coordinate 415,327, forward strand.
TTCGCCTGGTAGTGTAATGGATATCACGCTGAGGTACAGACTCAGAGATCCGGGTTCGAATCCCGTCCAGGCATTTATTTTTCTTATCATACCATATATATATATATATATTATTTTTATATGTAGATTGAGTCGATTCAGCCTCTAATGAAAATGAGTACCAACTGTATATTCTGGGAGTAAGTGCATCCTGTATTGAGAACAGTTCAGTATACAGTACAAAATATTCGACGATACACATTACAGTATATTTTGCATTTGTTGACATATTAGAATTTACATTTAAAATATTTTTACGAGTTGTTATTTCTTGTGATAATGAAAATGGAGTCGCGAACTTTATTGTGAAAAGCCTGAGAGCAATGTTTATTTAATTTGACATGGAAATATCTCATCAAACACAACCTCGGGCAAAATATTGTTTGTTTCCATTTCCATCATTAGATTCAGTTGTGACGACACGGTACGTACATTACCTGAGTGACTCTAAATATTTACAAAAATGATTACAAACCTTAACAAACATTCATACGTTACGGGATTTAAATGCAAATATTTTTTCTATATTTTACTGAAGCATTGAAAAATGAAACACATAGATACGCCGTTATACAAATGTGGCAGATTATCACAAGACGACACTTACTTACTTACTCACTGGCACTATCGAACCCGTAGGTTCATGGCCGCGCGGACATAAGCTCTCCATACATCACTATCCTGAGCTAATGCTTTCTAATCATTCCCTGTATAATCTACTTCCCTCAAATCATAGTTAATGTTATTCTCCCACCTCATTCTTGGTCTACCAACTGGGCGTTTTCCCTCTGGCTTTCCTACAAGAAGCTTCCGTTCAAGTCTTTCATTCCCCATACGTGCAACATGTCCTGCCCATCGCAGTCTACTAGACTTAACTGTTCGTATTATATCTGGTTTCCTATAAAGACCATGTAGTTCATTGTTATGGAGTCTTCTCAATTCACCTGTCTGTTTATCTCTCTATGGTCCAAAAATTTTCCTAAGTACTTTATTCTCAAATACTCGTAATCTCCTTTCCTCCCTTAAAGTAAGAGTCCATGTTTCGCACCCATGTAATATAACTGGCAGAATAATAGTTTTATATATTTTCAGTAAAGCATTAGCTCAGGATAGGGATGTATGGAGAACTTATGTCTGCGTGGCCATGAACCTACGGGTTCGATAGTGCTAGTGAGTAAGTAAGTAAGACAACACTAGATACTAATTCTTGTGAAATAGTGAAAACATTCATATATTTAGAATCGTTGTTAAATTAAAATCATACACGCAAATAAATTGAATTAAGTTCCGTGATGCAGGAACTGCGTAAACTAAGTGAATTCCTCAGAGAGTCAAATTTAAGACACAATTTTTCTGTTTTACGCAATATAATTTATTTTTGTTGCATGTAGTATGTGAGCTACATCGTATGTATGTCCACCGCTGTGGTCTCGAGGTAGCGTGCTGCCTTGTCACGCAGTTGGCCCAGGTTCGATCCCCGGTCGGGGCAGTTTTTCTGGATGAGGTTTTTATCGGGGTTTTTCCTCACCTGTAAGACAAATGTCAGGAAAACTTTAAGGCCCAAACGGTCCCCGAAATCATATGGCCATCATCATCATCATCCTTATCATCATCCTTCACAGGTGTGGAAAGCAACGGGAAGCTACCACACCTACAATTCCTTAGTAAAGCTGCAAGCATAGCATGAAAAAATGCTATGATTGCAGTGAAAGACCTGCCCTCGAGCAGGATTACTATGGATGAATGGATATATATAAAGTCCACCGCTGTGGTCTCGAGGTAGCGTGCTGCCTTGTCACACAGCGGGCCCGGGTTCGATCTCCGATCAGGGCAGTTTTTCTGGGTAAGGTTTTTATCGGGGTTTTTCCTCACCTGTAAGGTAAATATGGAAAACTTTAAGGCCCAAACGGTCCCCGAAATCATCCGGCCGTCATCATCATCAGCATCATCCTTCACCGGTGTGGAAAGCATCGGGAAGCTACCACACCTAAAATTCCCTAGTAAAGCTGCAAGAATACCATGGAAATGCTATGATTGCAGTGAAGGACCTGCCTTCGGGCACAATTACTACGCATGGATAGATCATATGTATAGGAAGCCAGGTATAATAAGGCTGCAATGGTTAGGACATGTGGCACGTATGGGGGATGAAAGAGATGCATGGAAACTTCTGGTTGGAAAACCTGAGGGAAAACACCCAGTTGGTAGACCAAGAATGAGGTGGGAGAATAGCATTATACATGATTTGAGGGAAGTAGATTATACAGGGGATGATTGGAAAGCTATCCCTGACATGACTGGGAAGTGAGTTTCAAGCTCTAGCCATATATATTGTGTAAGATTCAGAGTATAGACATGTCCTGTGCTGTGGTATCAAAAGTAAAGAAGAGTCTTGTGATCTTGTTCCTAAATTGTAATGAGGCGATAAATTTTCAAAACGTGTTGCTAAATAACTTTGTAAATATGTGAACCAAGGTAGTACTAGGACGGGAAAATTCGGTAAATTTTGCTTAGAGGCCTTTCCATTCAGGCTTAAGGATTTTTTACGAGCCTGAAAATCTTCAGACTCGGGACCCACTGTTTAAAGTCCCTCCGGGAGGACTTGCTCCTTGGATTTTTCCGTTCTAAAAAATCCATCGACCCCGGCCGGGTTTGAACCCGCTACCCTCGGGACCAGAGTCAAGGAGCATAACCACTAGTCCACCGCGGCGGAACGCTGACCACGGACGGACCACTCAAAATGACATCTATACGAAAACAAGTGTAACTAAATTAATATGGTTCAAATACTTCCCTGTAGGGAGAGAGCGCCTAAATCTCTGTAAAGGGAAAAACAAGTGCATACAATACAATACAAATAAAATATGTGAGCAGAATTTGGAATAGTAAGGTATGTGAATGTAAAGTTCTTCTGTCATTTAGGTGTAGCCATGATAAGGCCTGAAATGAAGGAGGCACTTGGTCATAAGGACGGAGATTGAATATAAATCGAATGCACGCATTATGAGCACGCTGTAGTCTGTCAGATAGATCAGTTGTCTGATTAGTCAGTAATATGTCGCAGTAGTCGAAGTGTGGCAATATAAGAGTCTGTACAAGTATTTGTTTTAATTTTGTAGGAAGGAAGTTTTCAAAACTATTTATACCAGGATTCTTGCCAAATTTTGGAATTCCTTAGATTTGGACAGGGTGCATCTTTCTAAAATTGTCATCGCTGCCATTAGAGGATCAGTTTCAATTTTAAGAAACCATATTTACAAAATTTCTAGTTTATAGTATGCATACTTCAATTAGGCTTACAATTTGAAATTTTTAATGTATTTCTTCTTCTTCTTCCTTCCAAGTATCAGGCCAAGGCCTGTTACGATCCTGTAGAGAATTTTTCCTTATGGGAAATTCTCATATAAGGCTTGAAAGCATAATAATAGTCCCTTCGATTAGTTGCTGGCCAAAGGAAGGCAAGACCAGTGATGGGGCTGCCATCTTATAGCCTCTGGTCAGGCTTTTCTGGAGAAGAAAAGAAAATAAAGGAAAGAAGAAATGGATGAAAGGAAGGACTCCCTAGCCCTCAGATGCCCTAATAGCATCGGGGTCGAAAAAACAAGAGTTAACCAAGAGAGGTTAGATAGTAAAGTTAAAAGAGTGCAAAACACAAGTAAGTGGAAGAAATGTTTTGCACAGCTTGGGCACCTTGTGGTCGCCATCCACATATCCCCTAGATGAGGACCCCTGAGGGGTTTTTAATTTATTTACATAATGTAATTTATCAATTTCAAAAATTAATTGTCTGTATCACTTTGTCCTTGAGGCAATCCTCTAATAAGGAACGTTGTATATAATAAAACAAATTGGAATTACTGAAGAAGATATCCCAAACAGAGATATATTTAGAATTAAGGTGAATAAGTGGCAAGTTGACCAAGAGGACAAAACGAAGAAAAAAACTGGAACAACTTGGACAGATGAGAGAAAACAAGCTCATAGCAAAAGAATGAAAGAAATTTGAGTTCAAAGGAAACGCCTCTAAGTGCTTTGCATAGTCCTACATGGGCTCATCCGCAATTTAAAAAAATTGAGAACACTTTCTTGCAGATATTATTCATTTATCATTTTCCAATACTGTTATTTTAACACAGTTCCAATCATTGATCATATTATAATATTATAATGATATAGTGAAAAGAAAAATTAATGTTTGAACCAGGAATCGTGTGCCAGGTGTGGAATGGTGTAGTGGGCTGCACACTAGTCTGGAGAACTAGAAGTCCACGGTTCGATTCCTGGTTCACACATTAATTTTTCTTTTCACAATATCATTATAATATGATCCATTATTGGAACTGTGTTAAAATAACAGTATTGGAAAGTGTTAAAAATAACATCGGTTATCACTTATAAAAGTGGTGGTGTAAAATTCTCATATATATTTTTTTTTGTCTAATGCCACCAGGTTGTCTTTTATGACATTTCTGGTTTTCTCCCCTGACATTGGCGTGATCGTAAACCCACTTCTGAAGTTGGGGCGCCTGGAAGGCGGAGTTACGTTACCCCGATGATATGGTGGGTGATAAATGATAATGAAGCGCCAGGAGATTTCTTAACCTAAATTCCAGACGATGGGCAACCACAGGAATAATTCCCTTTAAGAAAAAAACCCTATGGTTTGACCGGGAATCGAACCCGCGACCTCGTGCACAGTAGTCAGGAACGCTAACTACTAGCCCATGAGGCTGGTCAAATTCTCAAATATAGATTCTTCTAAACGAAGCCGGCCGTTGGCGATCGCAGTGTCATCTACCTGACAGCGGACGAAACGAGAATTATAGATTTGTAGGCCTATATGTGGAAAGAATTGTTAGTGTTTGAGCCAGGTGTGGAATGGTAGCGGGTTGCACACTAGTCTGGAGAACTAGAGGTCCACGGTTCGATTCTTGGTTCACACGTTAATTTTTCTTTTCACAATATGATATGAAATCTCCAATATTAAAAATGAAGATCTATTTAACAAACTTAATAAATTTAATTATATATGTGGAACAATCAAAAGGATATTTAAAAACAAAAGAAAAGTAACAAAACTAAAATTTTATAAATAGTGGCAGTCCCCTTACTATTGTATGCTAGTGAATTTTGGGTTTTAACTAAAAGAGAAGAGAAGATCATAGAAGCAGCTGAAATGAGATTTCTGAGAAGTGTGACTGGTTGCGAACTTCTAGATAAGAGAAGAAGTGAAGATATTAGAAATGAGATAAATATCTTTAAACTCTTGGATAGAATAAAATAATCTAGAAAAAATGGAAAGAACATGTTCAAAGAATGGAAGATGATAGCATTCCCAAAATTATACTTACATACAAACCAAAAGGACGCAGGAATGTTGGTAGACCGAAGAAGAGATGGATCCAACTTTTGAATGAGAATCTATGAGACCGGATCAAGTCACATGGGCTTAATCCGTGATTGTTGATGATGATATTATTTACCTGGATTTTTCAGTCTAGGTGTTGGGCCATGTAGCTACCCAGATTTTTTACTGCTGATCTTTAGGGGATGTGTAGGGCCTATCTGTAGTTGGAAGGACTCGATCACTTAATGTGGAACGAAATCATCGACCTGATTCCATGAGACAGAAGAAGAAAATAAATTATAAGATGTTATGAGATAGTATCTAGTGTTGAAGATAGAGGCTTAGAAAAGTTAGTATAGAGTATGGCGTAATGATTATTATCCTAAAGTGCAGTTGGATAGTTAGTTCCTCTTGAACCCAGTGATAAAGCAGAGGATATGTATTAAGTACCTGAATGTTTGAAGCAAAGTTTTGCGGATTCCGATATTCACCCCAGAACTCTCCCTTCTTAATGATATCGTCTCAACTTGGAGTTGCAAATGAGAATGGAACCATCTTCAGAAAACAGGGCTGGTTTCTATCTCTCTTGCGGTTTGTGTCTGTATTGAATTTCTCAAGTTTGCTAGAAATTCTTGCTTTGTTACATTAGTGTCAGAACCTATTGGAGGGGATATGAGAATGTCACGTGGTTTTATCCACAAACTAACAATTGAATTACAAATTGATTATATATTAATTACACAGATCAACGTAATAAAATTGTCTCCCTGTAGCACAAGTGGTGCACAAAGTAGGTGAATTCCACAGAAATCTAATTAAATGTGGTTAGATTTTACTTGTTTACCAAAGTATATCTTTCCTTTGTTCACTTAATCCTCTGTATACTGTTTCGGTTGACTCGGGGCTAAGTTCTTTGCCACTGGCCCCAAAGGACGCGGGTTCAAACCAAACCGAGGTTTCTGATCTTTTTCTTATTCTTATTCTTCTTCTTCTTCTTCTTCCGAATGCAGTATTGGGTGATGATGCCCGTTCTGCGACTACAAAAACTGATATTTCCATCGGATGAAGTGTCTTCCGAGGTCTATTTTGCCTTTAGGGTTGAGGTGGTAAATCATCTTTGGTAAACGGGAATTTGACATTCTCTGGACGTGTTGGAACCATTTAATCTGATAATTTTGTATATGTTCAAGCATTTCCCTACTATTCCACTGCATCCTTATCTCATCACTTTTCATTCTATCCCTTAATGTTACTCCAGTTAGTGATCGGAGGAATCTCATTTGTGAACTATTAATGCGGGATTTATCTTTTGCTCGAAGTTTCCAGCATTCACTTCCGTATAGTAGAGCAGGTTTGGCTATGGCATTATGAAATCTCAATTGGATTTCTTCCTCATTTGTTTCCAAAATGTCTCCTAATTATACCATTTAATCTGTTATATTTTTCTAAATTTGTTTCCACATCTTTTTGATTATGAAACTGTGATATATTATTACCTAAATAATTAAAGTGTGTTATTTGTTCTATCGGTTTATGATTTATTATTATTTTTACTCTCGAAAGTCCCTTTCCAGTGATTGCCATGGATTTGGTTTTATTTTCAGATGTTTTCATGTTGTATTATTCCAGGGTATTCTGCAATTTAAACACTGATCTCTGCAAATCATCTTCATTCTACGCTAGAAGTACTTGATCCTCTGCGAAGATTATTGTTTGTATTTGATTTCCTCTACATATTTTTACTCCTGGGGGGTTTAGTTTTTTCCACTCCTGGACAATTTTATTTAGATATAAATAAACAGTAATGGAGATAGTCCACATCCCTGTCTTAAACCTTGGTTAATTTCAAATGTATCTGTTATTTTCCCATGATCTAACTTTACTTTTATAAATGTGGTTTCATATAAACTTTTTATAGCATTTATTAGATTATTGGGGACTTGGTAGCTTTCCAATATTTTCCACATTATGTCCCGTTTGACTCTATCATAGGCCTTTTCAAAATATAAAAATAATATATATAGGGGGATATTAAATTCTTTCCACTTCTCAATTAGTTGTTTTATAACAAATGTAGCATCGATACACAATCGGTCTTTTCGGAATCCACATTGTTCCTCTCCAATTTTATCTTCTGTAATTTTCTGAAGTTTTCGTTTTAAAATGGATGTATATATTTTAGATGCTGTTGTCAACAATGATATACCTCTATAATTTGAACAGTTACTTTTTTCTCCTTTCTTATGGATGGGTATTACTAATGATGTTTTCTAGTCCTGAGGTATTATTCCATGTGTCCATATATCATTAAAAATGTGTACCAATCTAATATAGAGTGGTTTCCCACCATATTTCCAAAGCTCCATTGGTATACCATCTACTCCACTAACTTTTCTATTTTTCATTTTCTTGATAGTTTCTATCACTTCATCCAATTATATTCTTCTGTGGGACAGGAAGGTGTATTTGTTTCTTCTTCCTCTGCATATAATAACTGATCTTTTTTTAGGGTGGTAAATCCAAGTGACAAGTACTACAGAGTCGGTTTCGGTGTTCTAGTAATTGTGTTTCTTGGTCGTAGGTTCGAACCCGGTCGGGGTAGATGGATTTTTCATGATGGAAAAATCTAAAGGACAAGTCCTCAGGAGGGACTTCAAAGCCGCGGACGGTTTTCTTTAATTTTCGTTTCAGATGTACGGACACATTAGAAGGATGGAAGAAGGAAGACTACCTAAGATAATCATGGATTGGGAACCACAGGGAAGGAAAAAGAAGGGTAGACCAACTATTACGTGGATTCAGGGAATCAATGAAGCTAAGAGGGAATGGGAAATAGAAGAAGATATATGGTTGAACAGACAGGAATGGAAAAATGTGTTGAAACAAATGTGTAGTTAACTGTGAACATGGGTACCGGAAAAATGTATATTCATTGTAAAAGCCGGAATAATAAAAAAAATGAACTCCTACACTTAACGGTTTTAGAACATAATAGATAGCGGGTAAACACTTGTACCTGCTAATCTAAATACCTAACTCACTGGCACTATCGAAACCCGTAGGTTCATGGCCGCGCGGGCATAAGCTCTCCATATATCCCTAACATGAGCCAGTATTTTCCGATAACAATAATAATAATAATAATAATAATAATAATAATAATAATAATAATAATAATAATAATAATAATAGCTTTATTTTACCTGGCAGAGTTAAAGCTATAAGGCCTTGTCTGCCACTCAACCAGGTTTTAAAAACTACAAAAAAAATAGTCTTACATCTAAATTACAATAAACATAAACGATTACATGTTATAAATACAATAGAATTAATATTTATAATGTATTTTGATTTACTCTAAATTTAACGAATTAAATATATAATTGTACAAGATATATTAAAAAACGAGAAAAAGATTATGAATGACATAGTATAAATTTAAATAAGTAAAGATAAATTAATTATTAGACAACAGGTAACTGTATAAGCGTGACTTAAAGGTGTCAAGTGTGCGGCAACCCCTGTATAGTCTACTTCCTTCAAATCATAGTTAATGTTATTCTCCCACCTCATTCTTGGTCTACCAACTGGGCGTTTTCCCTCTGGTTTTTCTACAAGAAGCTTCCATGCACGTCTTTGATTCCCCATTCGCGCCACATGTCCTGCCCATCGCAGTCTACGAGACCTGAGAATCTATATGTACAAATTTTCTTGTAGATCTTTTGATTGGTTTAGAAATCTATAAAGCACAAACATATGCGAGATTAATTTTTATATGTAAAGATTATTGTGTTTGTGTTAATTTTTTTCAATGTTAATGATGTAACTAATTATGTTTTTTTTTTATTTCAGGTAAGTGTCTCAGAGACTGATGGATTTATTTTATTCACCCGTTACGTAAGTAAACAAAGAAATAAAAAGTTACTTTATCTAGAGAAATTGGAAATCAAGAGTGGCATTTGTTAGGACTATTTAACGAATAAAATTAAGCTGTTTACTCACAAATCATTATTTAACTATAGTTATTTTAAAATATTTACATATTTAATGTAAACGGCGATGTTTGAAAACAAATGAAAAACGATTGGTACTCTTCATCTGCTTCTGTTTATCACTACTACCAGATCATACTATTTATTGCCAAAGGACCGCAATATTGTAAGAATGATCTCTAGTGGAGAAAAAATGAAACACATCAAACTCTATACTAATTCATTTCTGATGTCGTATGATGTAAATATGACAATTATATTTTTCTGGATTATTACCTGGGAAAAATACATTTAAGAAAGTGCAAATAGTGGTTTCTTTTTTTGGTGGTATAATCAATTGCTACAAATGTTTTTTTATATTAACTCCTGCAAGCGCTATGTGTTGACATCCATGCACAATATATACAATCTGGTAGCCGTATTTCATACAGAGTCAGTCACTGCAAAATAATGGTCAGACCTGTTCAGAATATTAAAAAGGAGGAGCTTTCTTTAATATGGTAAATTTAATATCGATAAATATTTGGTGAAACTCGACTGTGATTGGTTGTAAAACAGAAATCATTGAAACGTGATTGGTCGTTGACTCCCATTTGGGGCATGAGTTAAATGGTCAATAAAATTGAACTTTCAAATTCTAGGATTAATTATGACTATTCGCTATGGCTGGAGACACGTAATGAAGAATGGAATAAATAAATAAATAAATAAAATAAAAATAGAGAGAGGCTACTATACTTCTTCCTATTATAACTGAGTTATTTTTGGCCCTATTTCACAATCGACTTAAGAGAAACTATGTGAAGTTTCATGTTGCGGACATATTTGGTTGGATATTATAGTTTCTGTGGAACTTTAGGACCTTATCTCTAGGAATCGTTTAGTTAGGTGTCCTACATTTGTGAACCCGTACAAGTAGATGTAGGGTTTTGTTTGAGAGAAGGACTTAAGTCGGTAAGCGAAGAGAAATTAACATTTTCCCCTGAGATGTTGTTCTCAAGTACAAGTTGGCATTAGACAGAGAGGACCAAGTTTCTGTATCTACCTCATTATATATCTCGCAGTTATCATTGCGGCTCCAGGCCTCTTGCGCTTTCTCTTATTTTCACCCTCTTAGCATCTCCAATGCTCTTAATTCAAATTCTGACAACATTAAATTTTTATGTTCAATTTTAAAACATATAACATTTATAAATATAGCGTAATGTACAATTAGTAAATTTAAGAAAATCACGAAGCATTCTGATTTTGTCACGAAGCATTCTCTCTTTGCAATTTATATCAATGAAGTAATATGTTGCTGGAACAAAACATATAAATTTGGAATAAGAATATCTGAAAATAGAAAATTAAACACCCTATTGTTTGCAGATGACCAAATAATAATAGCAAATTCTGAAGATAATCTACAGAAAGGTCTGTATGAACTTAACAAAATTACAGAGGAATGTGGATTAAAGATATCTACAGAAAAAAACAAAAATTATGGCATTTCAAGGTGTAGATCCTGTCAGAAGTAAAATTGTACTGGACAATAACATTTTGGAGCAGGTGAATAATTTTACATATCTAGGATGCAATATCTCATATGAAGAAGAAGAAGAAAGAAGGATGTAAATGCAAAAATATCTAATTTTTAAAGAATTTTAGGGTTAATAAATTCTATCTTCAAGCCACAGTTAGTCCAAAAGCATTCAAGACTGAAAGTGTATAAAACACTGGCTCTTCCAACTCTTTTGTATGGCAGCGAAGTATGGACATTGAAACAGAATGATATACAGAGACTTAGATCTGCTGAAATGAGATACCTTCAGAGGACTGCAGGATACACACTACTAGATCACAAAAAATGAAGACATCTTAGAAGAATTACACATGGAATCTTTAGAAAACAAAATTTCTGATTATAAGTCAAGTTGGATGCAACATGTTCATCGAATGGAAGATCACAGAATACCCAAACAAATGTTAAGATATGAACCTGCAGGAAGAAGAAGACCAGGACGTCCACTCAAAAGACTTCTGGATGGTGTTTCTCTTGAGGCCGAAACGGGTCAACGAATGGCCTGAATTCGTGAATGTACTATGATGATGATGACGAAGCATTCTCAAGTACAGCGACACAGAAGAATACGTCAACATTAATAAAATTCATGGTAAAATTCCGACGACGTATTAGAAATTTTTTGTTTTTTATATACATTAGACGAAGAAGAACCTGATATAAATAAAGAATGGGAGGCTATAAGAGATACTATTAAATTGTCAGCATCAGAAAGCATTGGTTGTTTAAAAAAGAGGCAAAACAAGAAATGGTTTGATGAGGAATGTGCCGACATTGTAAAGAAAAGAAAACTAGCAAAAATTAAATGGTTACACGAGCCAAATGAGGTAAATTTAGAGCAATTGGGTAGTATTAGACGGGAAACCACTAAGTTACTAAAGAGTAAAAAGAGGGAATATTTGAGAGAGAAGATTAATGATCTTGAAATGAATGCAAAAAATAGGAACATTAGAGAATTATATCAGGGAATTAGTATAGAGAAGAAAGGGTTTCAGGCTAGAACAAACATAATTCGAAATGAAAATGGGGATATGATTGCAGATTCTAGGAGTATATTAAATAGATGGAAAAGTTACTTTAATCAGCTATTAAATGTACATACAGAACAGGACATTGAGGAGGATAAGTTACAGACAGCAGAAATGCTAGTCGCAGAGCCAAGTGCATTAGAGGTCGAAATGGCGATTGAAAAATTGAAGATGTATAAAGCATCAGGTTCAGATGAGATCCCAGCAGAACTCATAAAATCAGGAGGAGAAAAATTGAGAGACAAAATACGCTGGTTGCTTAGTATGATTTGGGAAAAAGAAGCTCTTCCAGATGAATGGAAGGAATCAATTATCGTACCAATTTATAAGAAAGGAGATAAAACTGATTGCAACAACTACAGGGGCATCTCATTACTTTCAACTTCATACAAAATTCTTACAAATATATTAGTAAGCAGACTTACTCCCTATATTGATGACATTCTAGGAGATCATCAATGTGCATTTAGAAGAAACAGGTCTACAACAGATCAGATTTTTAGTATAAGACAGATTTTAGAAAAGAAATGGGAATACAATGGCACTGTACATCAACTATATGTAGACTTCAAAAAAGCATATGATTCAATTAAGAGGGAGAAGTTATATAGTATCCTGCTGGAGTTCGGAATTCCTAAAAGTTAGTTAGACTTATACGAATGTGTCTAAATGGCTCAAATAGTAGGGTGCGTGTAGGCAAACAGTTTTCAGACACTTTTGAAATCCAGAATGGGTTGAAGCAAGGAGATGCACTATCTCCTCTACTATTTAATTTTGTACTAGAGCATGCCATTAAATCTTTAGAGAATGAGGAAGGCTTACAACTGTATGGTATTAATAAGCTGTTAGTTTATGCTGATGATGTAGTACTATTGGCCGATAGCGAGGAGATACTAAAGGCCAACACGCACACACTATTGAGTAACACTAAGAAATTAGGACTGGAAGTAAATATCAGTAAAACTAAATATATGGTCACAGGTAGAAATTCAGTATATAATCAAAATGGACAGCTAATGACAAATGAGGGAAATTTTGAGGAAGTGGCTGAATTCAAATACCTAGGAACAATAATCACAAATAGGAATGAGACGCACAAAGAAATTAAACATAGGCTCAATTCTGGAAATGCATGCTATTATGCATTGCAGAGACTTTTGATGTCCCAACTCCTTTCAAAGAACGTTAAGCTGAAAATATATAAAACTATTATTATACCAGTTATATTATATGGGTGCGAAACATGGACTCTTACTTTAAGGGAGGAAAGGAGATTACGAGTATTGAGAATAAAGTTCTTAGGAAAATTTTTGGACCAAAGAGAGATGAACAGACAGGTGAATGGAGGAGACTACATAACAATGAACTACATGGTCTTTATAGGAAGCCAGATATAATAAGAACAGTAAAGTCTCGTAGACTGCGATGGGCAGGACATGTTGCTCGTATGGGGAATGAAAGACGTGCATGGAAGCTTCTTGTAGGAAAGCCAGAGGGAAAACGCCCAGTTGGTAGACCAAGAATGAGGTGGGAGAACAACATTAACTATGATTTGAGGGGAAGTAGATTATACAGGGAATGATTGCAAAACTTTAGATCAGGATAGGGATGTATGGAGAGCTTATGTCCGCGCGGCCATGAACCTACGGGTTCGATAGTGCCAGTGAGTAAGTAAGTAAGTTACTAGGTATTTGAATTCAGCCACTTCCTCAAAATTTCCCTCATTAGCTGACCATTTTCATTATATAATGCATTTATACGTGTGACCATATTTATTGATATTTACTTCCACGTTTATAAAGAAACCTTAACTCCACCACGCTAAATAAATAAATAAATAGAATAGGCTTATAGCAGAAATTACGGTTCTCTCAAAAAAGTGACGGTTAAACTATCTACTAGGTATTCATCATAAGTAATGCCACGAGTGATTTCCAATTTATCTAGAGAATTTGGAAATCAAGAGTGGCATTTGTTAGGACCATTTAACGAATAAAATTAATCTGTTTACTCATAATTAATTTTTTAAATATAGTTATTTTTAAATATTTATATATTTAATGTAAACGGCGATGTTTGAAAAAAAATGAGAAACGATTGATATGCTTCATTTGCTTCTTTTGTTCGTCACTGCAACCAGATCATAATATTTATTGCCAAAGGATCGCAATATTGTAAGAATGCACTCTAGTGGAGAAAAAATGAAACACATTAAACTGCATATTAATTCATTTCTGATGTCCTATGATGTAAATATGGCAATTATATTTTTTCTGCGAAAAAATAAATTTAAGAAAGTGAAAACAGTGGTTTCTTTTTTTGGTGGTGTAATCAATTGCTACAAATGTGTTTATATTAACTCCCGCATGCGGTATGTGTTGACATTCATGCACTATATATACTTACAGTCTGGTAGCCGTATTTCTTACAGAGTCAGTCACTGCAAAATAATGTTATGACCTATTCAGAAAGTTAAAAAGGAGGTGCTTTCTTTATTATGATAAAGTTTAGTTGGTAAATTCTAACACGACTGTGATTGGTTGTAAATCAAAAATCATTGAAATGTGATTGGTCACAAAAATCATTGAAATGTGATTGGTCATTGACTCCCATTTGGGGCAAAAATTAAATAGTGTTTGTAAGAGTCAATTGTTGTCTCCATACAGTAATAGTGTCTTTGTTCATACAATGTTGTTATGCACACATTATAGCCTCCATACAACCTTGGATAAGTTGATACCAGATCATTTAGCTTCTTTTTTTCTGTAGTATTCATTTCGAAGAATGTGGTGTTTGTATATTTTGCAACACACCTTATAGCCCTAATGAAGCAGCTTCCAAAATATTAATATCCCATCCAATGAGGCGTAGTAAATATTTCGTATTTAAAATGAAGGAAGGAAAAATTCTGACGTTAAAGAAGTTCCTTTGACCGTTATATCGTTGTGCACAAGTAAAACTCATTAGTTAGCTATCTGCGAGACATTTCTGCTCATATTTATTTGAATAGAAGTCTCCATCATAATAAAATGTCTTTTTTTAGTATTCCTATAAATCCTCATATGTCTTTTATGAGCAAAAGCTTTTATTTCATGAATGTCTTATATTTATATATTTTGCTTCTTGCTTTTCAGATATCTAAATGAATAGATGACGAAAAGCATATCTTTCTTCTAAAATCTTTGCAATTTTATTCGTGGCTCTTTTTTTTTCTTATTAGCACACGCTGAGTTTTCCTTCTTCTTTTGTTTTCTTCTCGAGATTCTAAGAAAGAGATGCGTAGGATGATTTCGTCTGAATATATTCAAATATTTTTGTTCGTCTTTTACTCATTATATTTTACTTTTCGTTTTATAAATATTGTTAGCCTATTGGTTCTGTGAAAAGTTACATTTTTTCATACATCGGTTTACAATTGTATGTCGTCCGGTTTTTGTTACTAACGGTTTGAGTTAAGAATTAGTTTATATATTTTTTTTGTTGATTCGATATTCTGGTATTATCTGCTGGCATTGCGTTATTGTAACCCATTTCTGAGGGTTGGGACACCTGGAAGGCGGAGTTACGCTGCCCCGATGATTTATGATGGGGTGATGACGGTGGTAATGATGCACCAGGAGAGCCCTTAATCCTAAACATAATGAATATGTTAATGATGGCTATTTATCTCATACCACAAATGCTAGTCAATGACCAATCACGTTTCAATGAATATTGTTTACAACCAATGACAGTCGTGTTTCACCTCGCTCTTTATCGATTTCTCTTTATCAGCTCCTGCTTTTGTGATAAAGAAAGCTCCTCCTTTTTAATGTTCTGAACAGGTCAAAGTATAATTTTTCTCCAACAAATACATTGAATATAGCAAATAATGAAAATATACCTTTATTTTACTGAGTTGTTTACTAAAAAAATAAATGAATAACCCGTAATGTTTATTATGATATATAGTTTGATGTGTTTCATTATTTCTCCACTTGGGTGCACTCTTACAATATTGCGATCTTATTTGGCAATAAATAATATGATCAAGCAGCAGTGAATGAACATAACCTCACATTTCTTATTTGTTTTCAAACATCGCCGTTTGCATTAAATATATAAATATTTTAAAATAACTATAGTTAAACAATGATTTGTGAGTAAACAGCTTAATTTTATTCGTTAAATAGTCCTAACAAATGCCACTCTTGATTTCCAAATTCTCTAGATAAATTCATTCCTCACTTCGTAAGTCGTGAATTTATCGATAACTTGGAAATCACTCGTGGCATTACTTACGATAATGATAGCCAGATGAGTATTTTGCTCCGCCAGAGATTTCTATCCTCAGCATCTTCTTCTTTGATGTCTCTGCTGATCATGTTTCTTCTCACTTCAACCATCCACTGTTTCTGGGTTTCCCTCTCCTCCTCCTGCCTTCAGCATTCCAATCCAGCACCATTCTTGGGATTCTATAACTCTATAACTGTTTCGTTATATTTTTCACCCTTTCATAAATGCTGGTCTGTATCAAAAATAAATTTCTGTACCCAGTAATATGCAAGCATAATTATAATCTGATGGTTGATGACAGTTTGTTTATATTGTTCGCATCCGACAAGAGCAGAAGCGGTCCTTTGAAATAGGGTTCAGTCAAGAAATAAAACTGAGAATATTCCAATGTGAAGAAGTAAATTGGTTTGACCCACGTGTTGGTGACATTTTGACGCAGTAATTCTCTTCATGGCCGATGTTGTAGTAACATTTTGAAGGATTTATGTCCCAAAAAAAAAAGAATTACTGGTTCAGGTTGGGTTTAATTTTCGGTAGAGCCGGATTCTCTTCTTTGGGTCGGAAGTTGGTACACTGGATAGGAAAACGCTTTAAAATCACTAAAAACTCTTTCTTGTAGAAATAATTGCGAATTTATTTATTTCTTAATTTCCCAGCAGATCAAGTAAACGTAGGTGGTATTATTCTTCACCGTCAATTAAAATTAAATTATTTTCTTTTCTTGAATCAATTATTCTTCTTGTATTAAATACCACATTTTATCAGGAGATCTCAATTGCTTCTACCTTTGTTGAAAGTTGTTTGCAGAATGACTAGTGTAATTCTTTTATAATTTTAAAGAACATCATTGTATCACATGATATTATATTTAAATTCTATTGGTTAATAGTTATTTAAATATAAGATTTAAATTTGATTTGTTAAATCAAAAAGTGAATTGTTTTAACATCCAATCAGAGTTTAGTTTACTTTCATTTAAGAATATGAAGTTAAGCAGGTGTTCTTATTACAGTTATAACAGAAAGCTTTATAATTTTGACAACAATGACTTAAAACAATTTTAAAAGCATTCTTTACAAAACTGTTATGTAGTACAATTGCTTTAATTTTTTACTGAGATATTTTTATTCAACAATGACCAACAATGAATTATTTAGATGTTTTTATTTATTTAAGTTATATTTAAATATGAAAAGAATTTTAAAATCCAAAAGTATTAACTTTAATAATATATATAATAAATTGGTAAGAGGCACTCGAAAGAGCATTAAGTTATAAGTTTATGATTTGTCTTTTATGAATTCGTTCAGTGATCCTGTCCATATTCTGCATTGTTTGTAATGGTATCGCTCACACTTTTGGTCGCATATCTTGCATTCACACGAATCACTCGGTTGGTGGAATTTTGCATTTTTGCACATTTTGTGATGATATCCGTGTGTTGCTAAACCTATGATTCTGTGCCTTTGTGGTTGGTTACTTCCGGTCCACTCTCTGTTTACCATGGCATCTGAGGCGTAGAAATCTTCGTCGATCTCCTTTTCTCTCTGTTTCTTTTTTTCGATGACTTTCTTATATGGCTCCGTTGCTGGTAGTAGTATCCTTTGCCTCAGGTCCTCTAGGAAGAAGGTTTCTCTGGCTAGCATATAGGCCATTCTATTTGGTGTGTATTTGCTTGCACCTAATGCCTTTTTGATGAATCTTGGTTTTACTTTTTCTAACCTCTCCATATCGCTGGCCGATAGTTTCTCCCATATTAGTTCTATCCCGTAGGTGACGATCGGGGTGATCACTGATGCGAATAATTTCATGGCTGTGACTAATTTTAACGATGTGATGTCTTTGATACTGCACATAGCTCTTATAGCTGCTGCTGCTCTCTCCTGCACATGTGCGCTGAAAGACTTTGTTGTTGGCTGCAGTGTTATGCCTAAATATCTGAATTTGTTGACCATTCTTATCGGTTCTTCTCCTAGTTTTAGATTATCACTTGCCGCTGTTCTTCCTCCTTTCTTGAAAACCATTTGTACGGTCTTGTTGCTGTTTATCTTGAACTCATTTTCCATAGCCCATCGTTGTATCCCATCTATGCCTTTTTGCAATTCTTCTTTGTTTTCTGCCCCAATGGCCATGTCGTCCGCATACATTACCAGCGTGGTCCCGTTCGTTGCTTTCCCAATGTCAGCTGTCATTATGTTAAATAGTAGCGGGCTGATGGGATCTCCTTGTAGTATCCCATTAGTTTGCATAACCTCGTCTGATGCCGCAACCTCATCTGTTATTTGTAACCAGTTTCGCCTCATTATGTCGTGTATTAACTTTAACTTTCATATTCATTATAATATTAAAATTCTGCTTTAACCGTCTAAATTAGGAATTTATAAAATAAATTCTGATTTATATAGAAATTGATATACTATCAAGCTACTCCCCTAACATAAGGAGGCGGTACTGGGTCAAAGTGCAGTGGTTGAGAAACTCTCTTGTACATATTCCACGCCCTTAAATAGAAGCCCAGGAACCCATTCACCAGAATATGTGATGACTATACATTGAAAACATCTAATTTGAATATTCTAATATAATTTTTCATTCTGTATTAGCAGTAGGGAAGTTTTTATGCAGGATTCATAACATATAGAACTGGAATTTTATTTTGTACTCTGACGAGTGGGCAATTTGAAATGCGTCTCGTTTGGTAGTATGATGGGACAGTCGTATTTTTTATGCTTTGGAATGCACTATATAAGATGGAGATATGGTGCATTTATTTTATGGCCTCTTTCGTCATACACATCTCATTTCTGAGTTACTATGGTAATATGTGTTTTATGATGTTTTTCCTGTGGTGATTTTTTTTGCCAGCCTGAATTCTGGTAATATTCATAATTTTCTTATTTAATATGATCTTAATAAAATGTTCAGACCCGTTATATCATATTTTAAAACAATTGTTTTCATTTTAAGTGCATATTTGTGTAATATTTAATGATAATAACTAACTGACTAACTAATTCATTGGCACTATCGAAACCGTAGGTTCATGGCCGCGCGGACATCAGCACTCCATACATCCCTATCCTGAGCTAATGTTTTCCAATCATTCCCTGTATAATCTACTTCCCTCGTATCGAAGTTAATGTTAATCTCCCACCTTATTCTTGGTCTACCTAGTAAGTGTTTTCCCTATGGCTTTCCTACAAGGAGCTTCCGTGCACGTCTTTCATTCCCCATTCGTGCCCCATGTCCGGCTCATCGCAGTCTACCAGACTAAAATATTCTTATTATATTTGGCTTCCTATAAAGACCATGTAGTTCACAGTTATGTAATCTTCTCCATTCACCTATCTGTTAATCTTTCTTTGATCCAAAAATGTTCCTAAGAACTTTATTCTCAAATACTCGTAATCTCCTTTACTCCCCTAAAGTAAGAGTCCATGATTCGTACCCATATAATACCAATCCATAGTAATTCTGCCCGAAGGCAGGTCCTTCGCTACTGTCATAGCATTTTCATGCTATGCTTGCAGCTTTACTAGGGAATTGAAGGTGTGGTACCTTCCCCTTTGCTTTCCACACCGGTGAAGGATGATGATGATGATGATGATAATGATAAGGATGATGATGATAATGATGGCCATATGATTTCGGGGACCGTTCGGGTCTCAACGTTTTCCTAACATTAATCTTATAGGTGAGAGAAAACCCCGATGGAACGGTGCAAGATGTGTTGAAAGGTCGGTGGGGAAGAAAGAGACGTTCTACTGATAACGAGAGCACTGTTGCAGTCATGCATCGTCTTCAAACTTGCCTCTGATTCTTGTTATGGTTACCCTTGTTGGTGGCGGTGGCCCAAATTCAACCATCCAACATCGCTGCACTTCAACAACATTCTCCACTTTCCAGTAACACTTCAGTATCCACTTATATTCATCGAATGATAATCTCGCTGCCATTGTTGCTTATAAAGATGTGAAGATCGATGAACGTGTTGCTATGTTTTTCCAGTGTCTTGTGGATCATACACAACAAAAATTGTATTTCTGTCTCATTTCGTTGCTGAGAAATAACGTTTCAGAGAGTGTATACATCAATTTGGGACACTCTGTATGTAAAGCTACTTTTTAATTTGTATACTGTATTTTTATTTCAGTCTTCATTAACATTTCATGGCTTTAACCTTTAAAGATTTATTCCGGTCTCGCGAATTGAAAATTTGAATCCATTTTTTAATCGGCCTACCGTCATTTCTTCTACCTTTTGGTCTATAATCTGTTAAAAAAATGTTTGTTATTCTCTCTGCTTTCATTCTTTAAAAATGTCTGTTCTTCCAATTTTTTTCTTAGAATGCTCTATTCATCCCAGTTGTTTAAAATATATACTTCATTCCTGAAAAATCTTCAGTTTTACATACAAGAGTCAAAATGTGACTATGCTAACGCATAGAAAATATATTCATTTCTTATATGAGAGAGGTCCACCGATTGTGGTCTCGAGGTTGGAAATGCGGCCCTTGTCCACGCAGGCGGTAACCCGGGGTTCGTTTTTCCCCGGTTCGGGCAGAAAGAAGAAAAATGTCAGGAAAACTTTTAAGGGCCCAAACGGTCCCCGAAATCAATATGGCCACCCAATCATCATCGTTCATCGGTGTGGAAAAGCAATAACGGGAAAGCTACCAACACCTACAATTCCTAAGTAAAGCTGGCAAGCGTAGCATGAAAATGATTATGATTGGCAGTGAAGAAAACCTTGGCCTCGGGCCAGAACAGAACAGAATTACACTTGGCACATTTAAGGTCAAGCTTTTTATACAGTTACTTGTTTGTTTAATAATTAATTTATCCTTTTATTTAAATGTATACTATGTCATTAATAATATTTTTTTTCGTTTTTTTATATATCTTGTACATATTATATATTTAATTCGTTAAATTTAGAGTAAATCAAAATACATTATAAATATTAATTATATTGTATTTATAACATGTAATCGTTTATGTATATTGTAATTTAGATATAAGATTTTTTTTTATCGGCCGCGGTGGACTAGTGGTTATGCTCCTTGCCTCTGGTCCCGAGGGTCGCGGGTTCAAACCCGGCCGGGGTCGATGGATTCCTCCGGGAGGGACTTTAAGCCGTGGGTCCCCAGTCTGAAGATTTTCAGGCTCGTAAAAAATCCTTAAGCCTGAATGAAAAGGCCTCTAAGTAAAATTTACCGAATTTTCCCGTCCTAGTACTACCTTGGTTTCCTAGATGTCAGTATGAGGCGGAACGCTGACCACGGACTACTCAAAACTATACGAAAAAAAGTGTAACTAAATTAGTATGGTTCAAATTGTTCCCTGTAGGGGAAGAGCGCCTAAATCTCTGTAAAGGGAAAATATCGGCTTACATTACAAAGACTATTTTTTTTTTGTATTTTTAAAACCTGATTGATTATGTGACAAGGCCTTAAGGCCTTAACTCTGCCAGGTAAAATAAAGCTATTATTATTATTATTATTATTATTATTATTATTATTATTATTATTATTATTATTATTATTATTATTATTATTATTATTATTGTTATTGTTATTGTTATTATTATTATTTTTATCTAAGAGAAATGGGGAATAAATAAATACCTCCACAAGTTGGGCAGTCCGCCTATAGGGCTATGCTATGAGCATAAAGTACTATTTATGCATGATATACACTTTAATGGTTTCATCTTTTGTCTAACACACAAAGAAAGAGCTGTTCTATCCAACAATAGAAACATCTAGAAACTTGAACGTAAGGGATAAGGGTAGTAGCATAGGAAACCCTTGTATTCACCCTTAACGCTTTTCCGTAGCTCATTAAACTTTTGGAAAATCATTTCTGTAGGGGATGTAGGTAGAACAGGGGTGAGTGTTGACAAGTTATCTGAGATGTAGAGGTCTGCTTCGACCCCACGTCTTTCATATTACATCCTAACTCCATTCCTCTCCCAATAAACGAAAAGAATATATATATATATATATATATATATATATAATTATCTTCATGACAGAAAATCTAGTATTATATAAATCTAAGCTTAAATTATATAAAACAATGGCTGTTCCTTTGTTGTTGTATGGAAGTGAAAATTGGATAATGAAATCAAGGGATAAAAGCAGGATACAGACTGCGGAAATCCTATTTTTACGTAATGTGACAGGATGCACAAGAGCGGATAGAATAAGGAATGAAACTATACGAGAAGAATTAAATATATATAAAATTGAATATAAAATCAGCGAAAATAATAAGAAATGGACAGAACACTTAATGAGAATGAACAACGAAAGAATACCAAAAAGAACCTTCCTGTATAATCCCAGAGGAACAAGAGATGTTGGCCGACCACGTAGAAGATGGACTCCACTTTTAACTTCGCCGGAACAGGCTACTTGTAGTAGAAGAAGAGAAGATATGTCTATTCAAATTCTTCTTCTTCGGCTTTCCCCCACTTATAGGTTTGCCGTCTTCAGTTTCCATTTATATCTGTCATTCCAATCTCCCTCTTCCAAATTCCTATCATCCATTATGATTCTGACGTAGGTTTTCCATTTCCATTTTGGTCTGCCACGTTTATATCTTCCAGGGGGTGACGATTGGTATATATTTTCTGGCCATCTTTCATTTTCCATTCTTTGTACATGGCCATACCATTTAAGCGTTTGATTTTGAATCCTCTTAACAACAGATGTGGTGACATTCATTTCTCTCCAAAGGAATTCATTTCTTATTTTATCCTGTCTTGTTTTTTTTTGGAGGCTTCTTCTAAAATAATCAAATTTAACTGTTCTAATTTTATTCTTTTGTAATTCCGTCAAAGACCAAGTTTCGCTTCCATTTGACAACATATTCTGTATTATGCTCTTATACATTTTCATTTTAGTTTCCTTTGTAATATTTTTGTTCCAAAGTATTCTATGTAATGTCTTAGTTGCATTTTTTGCTATTCAAATTCTAATACCAAAAATGTAAATGTTAAAGATCCAATTTTTAGATCTCGATCATATAGAGGTTAAGTTTCTTGACTCTGGTCTCGAGGGTCGCTAATTTAAACTCGGCCGGAGCCAATTACGCTGGTCAACATTATTTTTGTCTCATGAGTACCAATAGTAGTACTTAATGCAGTTTTTCATCGTGTTTTCAAATATGTATTCGGAATTTCTCCATCACCCACAGTTTTTTTTATTTCAATTTCAATTAATGGATTTAAATAATTATTTTTAATAAACTCTTTTTTCGTACATTTGTCCATTGTAAAGTAAAACCAAATGAGCTAACTCAGGATATTTCAGCTATGGAAAAGTGATATGAAGGCAAATGGAATCCTAATATGCTGGCCGATTATTGTTGGATCATCAAGAGGGATGCTCCACAGGCGAAATATAGTAGAAAATAGTCATTTCTTACTTTGTAGGTGAGTCGGAATGTTCGAATATTGTGTAGTTACGAATGTAGAACATATTAAAGTGTTTGAAATTATAAATTCCTGTCTCTCGGAAACCTTGCGTGATGGAGAAAAACCGATGTCATATTTTAATTCAGGAGAAAAAATACTATCAGAATCACATATTTTTATTTCTGAGACAAAAAAAATTATTTTTTGTTGCTCTGTTATTTTGTAGGATGAAAAAAAACCAAGGGGCAAGTCCTCCGGGAAGGACTTCAAGCTATGTATCTGGAGTTTGAAAATGTTTGGGCGCGTAAAAGAATCTCAAGCCTAAATAAAAAGGCCTCTGAACAAAATGTAACCTGTCATGTTATTAACTAATATAAAATTTGTTTCTTGATTGTGGATTTAGAATGGGAATATAATCTTTTTGCATCCAAGTAATAGGCAATTACTTAGTTTCCTTCTAGATGTCTCCCCGATGCGATGCTTTAATCTTTTGACACTCGCTGACATCTATAGGAAAAAAAAACGTAACTTAATTAGTCTGTTTAAGAAACTTTTCCAGCGGGACGAACGGGGATCAATCATCCTACAGAACCAACAAAATACGCACATTTTATAAATTTAGCTAAGAAAAAATATATCCTAAAATTGATTTTTTTTCCCACCTTATAAATTTTCAAATTAAAAAAACGAAAATTTTATAAGCGATTACACCGTTTTTTATGCAAAATACTTTATATTATTATTATTATTATTATTATTATTATCATTATTATTATTATTGTTATTATTATTATTATTACTATCTTTTATTACTTTTATTATGTCCTCCAACCATCTGTATCTTCCCATCCTTGCCTTCTTTTCAGTTCTTCCCAGTCGTATCCTCTTTCTTGTAAACTTTTCTTCACTTGGTTAATCCATTTTTCTCGTGTCTATCTCGTGGTCATTTTCCTTGTATGTTGAGATCTAACAGTTTTTGTGGTAGTTTTTCGTTTTCCATTCTTTTTAAATGACCAAAACATTTTAGTCTAATTTTTTTCTATGTCTGTTGTTAGTTTTATACATTTAATGTCACCTCTGATTTTGTCGTTTCTTATTCTATTTCTCCATGTTTTACGTACCATTCCACATTATTATTTATTATTATTATTATTACTATTATTATTATTATTATTATTATATTTTATTGTGTCCTTCAACCATCTGTATCTTCCCATCCTTGCCTTCTTTTCAATTCTTCCCAGTCGTATCCTCTTTCTTGTAAACTTTTCTTCACTTGGTTAATCCATTTTTCTCGTGTCTATCTCGTGGTCATTTTCCTTGTATCTTGAGATCCAACAGTTTTTGTGGTAGTTTTTCCTTTTCCATTCTTTTTAAATGACCAAAACATTTTATTAATTAAATAAAAATAAAACGTAGTTTTATTTGATTTTCATATTTATTATATAATTCAGTGACAGCTGTTTCGGTACACTGTACCTTCTTCAGACATGTTAACAAATTATGAATTGTGAATTAACATGTCTGAAGAAGGTACAATGTACCGAAACAGCTGTCACTGAATTATATAGGCTTTCCAGTATAAAACCGGACACTCTGCGGCTGGCAGAGTGAAATGCGGACGAGGAGAGAGCGCAGCCTGACGGGTGAAACCCCGTGAGGCGTGTCCGGTTTTATATTGGAAGCCCTGTATAATAAATATGAAAATCAAATAAAACTACGTTTTATTTTTATTTAATTAATAAATATGGATTTTCATCAAGTAAACACCAACTCAATTGATTATTCAAAACATTTTAGTCTAATTTTTTTTCTATGTCTGTTGTTAGTTTTTATACATTTAATGTCACCTCTGATTTTGTCGTTTCTTATTCTATTTCTCCATGTTTTATGTACCATTCCACATTATTTATTATTATTATTATTATTATTATTATTATTATTATTATTATTCATTTTATCGTGTCCTTTCGGAAGGTCGATTCCAAATATGCCTCCAACCATCTCTATCTTCCCACCCTTTCCTTCTTTTTAGTTCTTCCCAGTCGTATCATCTTTCTTGTAAACTTTTCTTCACTTGGTTAATCAATTTTTCTCCTGTCTATCTCGCCGTCGTTTTATTTGTATCATGAGATTTAACAGCCTTTAAGGTAGTCTTTCCTTTTTCTTTATTTTTAAATGGCCAAACCATTTTTGATCTTTTTTATGTATTTATTTAATTTATTTATTTTTTCCCCCATGTCTGTTGTTAACTTTTCTACATTTAATGTCTCCCTGATTTTGTCGTTTCTATTTCTATCTCTCCTTGTTTTATGTACTATTCCACATTATTATTATATTATTATTATTATTATTATTATTATTATTATTATTATTATTATTATTATTATTATTATTATTATTATTATTATTATTATTATTATTCATCCGGTATCATGGCAGCTGCCGCCGTCTTCCTGAAACCAAGCGCCATTCCTCTCTGTCCATCCATTGATCTTCCTCCAATCCTCTGATATTCATAGCTGCTTGTACCCCTTCTAACCAAGTTTTCTTCGTTCTTCCTCTCTTCCTCCTTTCCATTGGGATACATTCCATAACAATTTTAGGCAATCTTTGTTCTGGCATTCTTTTGACATGGCCATACCACTGTAATGTTTTCTTTTCTATAATGTCTATTTAATTTTTAAATTATTTTTATTATTATTTATTGTTATTAATATTATTATTATTATTATTGTTTAATAATGATGGTGTAGCAGCGCTTTAAAACAAGCCTGCATATTCAGACTAACAGAGTAGAAAGTGAAGAGACTTTGCAGAAAGGAATAGCTTATTGAGTGATGAATTCGGCAGGACATGAGAAAGGAATTGTTGGGAAGGGGAAGAGGGTAAATTCCGTGAGATCAGTGCAGGGTTGGGCAGGGTAAGGGGCAGAAAAAGAAAAAGGAAGCTCGCTCACATGCAAGGAGAACTCGAATATGAAGTCCGACTGGACTGACGTCCTTTTGACTAGTCAATGGTCCTCCTCCAGCTTCCTCCGGGCGATCCAAAAACCTACTTCATGCAACAATGTAATAAAGTCCACTGAATTTCTCAACGGAATACAATTGAGTCACTGGAATTATTGAAGATTAAAATATTAAATTCCGTAACGCAGGAATTGCGTAAACTAAGCGAAACGAAGTTATCCTATCCTCTGTCATTCTTCTGTTTGTTGAAGAGGTGGTTGTAGTTTTAGTTCCTTTCTAATTCACTCATTTCTAACATGTTCTCTTCTTGATCAACGCTTCACAGCCCATATGAAGCTCATTTCTGCTGCCTGAATTTATCATCATCATCATCATCATCCAGGGATTAAGCTCGTTGGCTCGTTCCGGTTTCATGAAAGCTAGAATTGTTAAAATTGTTCAGACAATCTTCTGTGTGGGCGTCCAATATTTCTTCTTCCGTGCGGTTTATAATTTAGCAATTATTTTGGAAATCTTCCTACTGGCATTCTATCAACATGTTCTTTCCAGTCGTTCCTATATTTAATTATTCGGTCTGTAAGTTTGAAAATATTTAGTTCCTTTCTTATATCTTAATTATTTTTCTTATCCAGTAGAGTATATCCTGCTATATTTCTTAAAAATTTCATCTCAGCTGCTTCCAATCTTTGTTCTTGTCTTTTTAGTGATCGTCCAACATTCTGATCCATACATCAATACAGGAACAGCCATTACTTTATAAAATTTAGTTTTTGTTTCTTTACTTGTGTTTTTAAGGGGTCTTTTAATAGCGCCACACATTAGATTAAATGTATTTATTTTGTCATTAATATCTTCAGTTTTAACATATGATAAATTGAAACCTAGATATTTAAAACTGTTCACCTGCTCTAAAATCTTATTATCAATTACTATTTTTGCTCTTAAGGTATCATGTCCTTTATATGCTAAAATTTTAGTTTTATTCTTTGAATTTTTTTAATTGAAATTGGAACTTATTTTTTCCAAATTAAAAATAGCTCTTTATAGATCATCTTCTGAAATGGAAATCACTACTTGATCATCAGCAAATAATAGTGTATTCAACAGTTTATTATTTATTTTAAAATGTTTATTTTAAATTAATCTGCCACTTTAGCTATATATTAATTAAAAACAGAAGGTGATAAAGGACGCCCTTATCTGACACCTGAATTTTACTTCTTACTTCTTCCTTTAGGACCCTGGCCACACTTCCATACATCGCCACAGGTAGCGTCATCGTTAAATACAAATCTTAGCATGGAATATAACACCGGTATATTCTTTTGAATATATGTTTTCTAGGAGATATAGAGATTCTAAAATAAGCAAAGAATACAGATCTACTCAATGAAAACACGCCCGCAGACATAAACCCGTTGTACAGCCTATACAACAACATCAGTACCAGTTAAAATGCAGAAGATGAAACATTGTTTTTGAAAGGCCTCCATATTGGAACTACTTGATGAAATTTAATAATTTAGTTGAGGACGACTGACTTACCAGGTACCAATTTTGTATTTAATATCTTATGCAAATAAGCATTAACTTACGATTATGCATGATTTTTTTTTCATTGCAATCGAACACTTTTAAATAAGCTGGCATCATAAATTGAGTTTCTCTAATATTAAAAGTTAAGTGGTCCCACAACAGGCCTCAGGAGGTCCTGGGGCTAGTGGGAGGTTAAGTCTCTACTTTTTCTGAACAATCGGCACTTGATGTCAGTCGGGTTGTCAGCCCTGCGTGACGGCCGCCTATACCCCCAGAACAAGTGTCTGGTACTCATTTCCGTTAGAGGCTGAGTAGCTGGCATCATAAATTGAGTTTCTCTAATATTAAAAGGTAAAGTGGTACCACGTCAGGCCTCAGGAGGCCATTGAGATTAAGGCGCTACTTTTGTGAACAATTGGCACTTGATGTCAGCCGGGTTGTCAGCCCTGCGTGACGGCCGCCTATACCCCCAGAACAAGTGTCTGGTACTCATTTCCGTTAGAGGCTGAGTAGCTGGCATCATAAATTGAGTTTCTCTAATATTAAAAGGTAAAGTGGTACCACGTCAGGCCTCAGGAGGCCATTGAGGTTAAGGCGCTACTTTTGTGAACAATTGGCACTTGATGTCAGTCGGGTTGTCAGCCCTGCGTGACGGCCGCCTATACCCCCAGAACAAGTGTCTGGTACTCATTTCCGTTAGAGGCTGAGTAGCTGGCATCATAAATTGAGTTTCTCTAATATTAAAAGGTAAAGTGGTACCACGTCAGGCCTCAGGAGGCCATTGAGGTTAAGGCGCTACTTTTGTGAACAATTGGCACTTGATGTCAGCCGCGTTGTCAGCCCTGCGTGACGGCCGCCTTTACCCCCAGAACAAGCGTCTGGTACTCATTTCTGTTAGAGGCTGAGTCGATCCCAGGCCAGAAGGATTGGGTCAGTTTAAAATTCCTGACCAAACCGGGACTCGAACCCTCGACTTCTCTAATATTAACAAAACAAATATAAATTCCGTAAACCAGCAAATGGGACCGTAAATTCGACCTGTTGAGGATTGCCCTTAGTTTACGCAGTTCCTGCGCGACGTACTTTTAGTTTCCTTTTATTTATTATCCTATATTTCTCCTTCTCTGTCTTCCTCTCACATTTGCTCTCCCTTTATTCTCCCTGGTAAACGAATTTAATATTACTTGAAATTGTATGGCCTAGAATAAACCACATGCCACAGTAATAAATTAACCACTTCTAAAAACTCTGTTATCTCTGTTCCCATCTTCATTAATTTAGCATCACATAACTCGGAAGCGAAGATAACAACAGGTAAACTTTTTTTTCTTTGTTTAGGGAAAAAGCGAACAGTTGAAATTTGTTTCTCTTACTGAATTTCTGGAAAAACATTTGAAATAGAGATCTAAAGGTAATGTTTATAAACATCGAGATATTTTCGATACAATAACAAAAAGATTTCTAGGAAGATTTACAGAAAGTTGGAGAACGTTCTAATATCTGTTTATAAAAAGATCATAAGCACCGATACAGAAAGCTTTCATAAATTAATCGTAAACAAACTATCTAATGTTTACAGAGGTAAATTATGTTTGTTGATTTTATTTGATTAAGTATGAAGATGGTATAATATTCAAGTTGTAGAAAAAAAAATCATGCGGTGAAGGAAAAACCTATTTCTCTCTCGTTTTCTCTCTCTTTATAGGTACTTTACATTGCTACATTTATTGTATCCTAAACTGTTTATAATTAGTATAGTGTATATCTATATTTGTCATACTTTATTGTAACGGACTGTCAACAGCACGTACGGCTTACTGCCCGTGCGACCCATATTTGTAAATAATATTGTAAATATCTTACTTTTTTTGTCTAATAAAGTCCTACTACTACTACTATTTACAATATATTTGTCAAATATTTATTTGTATTTGTGCTGGTTGAGTGGAAGAGAGGGCCTTATGTCCTTAACTCTGCCAGAATAAATAAAGTATTATTATTATTACTTTTTAAGTGTGCCTTACTTACATAAATATGATCACATTGTTATCGCGCGGAATATGTCGATAATGCAGATGACTACACATCCAACATAAAAAAATTCTACAACCCGAGCGCAGCGTCATCTACCGAGTCCAATTGTAAAATCTAAATCATACAGCGACCCAGTCAAACACATACAAAAAATTTCAACAAAAATGGTCCAGTCGTTTAGGCAGTTTTTAATTTCGGATTTCAAGTAAACCTCGAGATAGACGAATATGTTGGAAAGATCATATAGAAAGAATGGAAGAAACGCGACTTGCAAAAAGAGCTAAAAAAAATAGACCAATGGACGGGAGAAGAACAAGAGGAAGACCAGCCAAGAGATGGATAGACAGTGAATGCACATCCAATACGTCTTCCTCCGAGGAGTGATTTTGGAAATAAACAGGATGAAAATCCTACAAATTATGTTTAAGAACAATTCCAATTTAATCATTGTTTCGATCCAAATTTTGAAATTTTACATATTTGTGATAAGGGTAAGAAGTTAGATCTTTTGGAGGCTGTAGAAATTAATATAAATTTAAAAGTAGTAAAAAACTGTTAAATTCTCAACTTGATTTGAATGAATCCCCTTTGTTAAATTTAAAAATTTAAATAAATATTGTTGTATTGTTGCTTAGATCAGTTGGAGCACAATTCATAATTTGTTAACATGTCTGAAGAAGGTACAGTGTACCGAAACAGCTGTCACTGAATTATATAATAAATATGAAAATCAAATAAAACTATGTTTTATTTTTATTTAATTAATGAATATGGATTTTCATCCAGTAAACACCAACTCGATTGATTAAAAAAGTATGTGTGATACATAGTTAAAATCCCTCTCCCGACAGGTTGTGTCATTGTAAGGCCCGGGTGGTGTGTGGCACGTTAAAGTACCTGTAAGGTGAGAGGTTTAACAGCGTTAATGAAATAATTCGTTAATTACAAGTTTATTAATTGATTTCTCAAGTAATTGTGAAGTCCATGTACGAGGGAAGGTCTTGTATTGTCATTAATTCAAATATTCAGTGCAGTACTTTAATTGCTCTGCAGATGGCGTGAAGATTAATCAACGTGAATCTCAATTTGTTCCGAGACAAGGAGCGTGTTTCACGTCCAAATTAATGTTTTACATAAATGTGAACTTTTGTAGATGTAGCAAGATATATTACCCTTATAATTCTTCTTCTTCTCCACTCACTTCTTTCTTTTTTTTACGCTAGCTACATTTTTTTTACGCTAGCTACATTTTTTATCTCGACTGCTATAATACGTCATGCATTTCATGATTTCTTAATCCACTAGACTTATGTATGGGGTGTCTCATGAGGTCTACAGGTTACCATAAATTCAAAAGTCCCAAGTAAATTTATTATAGGAAACCTATAACTTCTAGCAGAATTTTTAAGAATTAAAATTTCCTCATCATGGCAGACAAATTCCACAAAGCAATAAACATTGGTCTCTATCCAATTTTTAAAAAACATCCTTAACTTTGCCGGTTTTAATAAAATTGTATTATTATTATTATTATTATTATTATTATTATTATTATTATTATTATTATTATTATTATTATTATTATTATTATTAAACTGATGGAGAAAGGTCAGAAGAAATTTTAATAAATGAAGGAGTTAGACAAGGGTGTAGTCTAACGCCACTCTTTTTAATATATATATATATATATATATATATATTGACGACATTATGAAACAATGGAAAATTATAATGGACAAAGGCCTTAGATTGAACAATAACTCAAGTATTAATAACTTACTTTTCGCCGATGATTTAGTCTTACTACACCATGATGAAGATCTGTTACAATTGGCTGCTTACAAACAAAATGCAATATGTAGCGATTATAATTTTAAAATTTCAATAAGTAAAACAAAAGTAATGGCATTTTGTGGAAGAAATACCCTGCGTGCAAAAATAGTAATGCAAAAATAGTAATTAGAGACGAAATTATTGAACAAGTATCCCACTTTAAATATTTAGGATGTGACATCAGCTATGGGTATGATAAAGATATTGAACCCAAAACACATCAGTTTCAAGCTATTTGTGGTACAATAAATAGAACATTGAATAATAAAGCACATAAACAAACAAAATTAAAATTTTATACAACAATGGCTGTCCCTGTCCTTTTGTATGGGAGTGAATCTTGGATTTACCACTACCAAACAAGAAAGTAAAATCCAAGCAGCCGAGTTGAAATTTTTAAGAAGAGTAAAAGGCTGCACTAGAATGGACCAGATAAGAAACGAGGAAATCCGCGAAGAACTGTAGATCTACTCCACAAAAGAAAAGATATTTAATAACAAGATACAGTGGAAAGAACATGTAGAAAGAATGGTAGAAAGTAGATTACCAAATAAAATCTTCCGTTATTTTCCAAGAGGAAGAAGAGATGTCGGACGTCCTCGGAAGAGATGGTCTTAGATGTATTAGTGAAGACGGAACAGGCAACTCTTGCCTAAACCAGGAAGTGAAGAAGAAGAAGATTATTATTATTATTATTATTATTATTATTATTATTAATTATACATTTTCTATACAAGACGCCTTCTAGTAGAAGAGAGTTTACTCTCCTTAAAATATTTACATTTTTTCACACCCCCCAAAAAAAAAACTTTACAGCACTTGCCGAAAACAACTAAAATTATAATTTTATATTAATAACGCAGCTCTACAAAAAACGTTTTTGTTGCTCTGGATATCTCAGCGAATTTCTAATTTACACTTTCTTCACAGTCACCTGGATAGGTTTCCGGATAATTTAGGAAATTATAGTGACGAACAGGGAGTCCGCTTTCACTAGGATCTAAAAGTAATGGAGGAAAGGTATAAGGTCAGATGGGAACGTCACGTGATGACAAATAGGCCTACTGCTGGTCTTTAAAAAGAGATTTTCCCTTAAAACGTACTGAAGAAAATCTTATAAAAGCGGTTTCACTGAAGTATAACATGGGTTTTCGATATTTTTCTTTCTGTTTACATCAATGCTTACTAATTTTTCAAAAAACAATTGATATTATAAATATATGTTATATTCTTTTCATATTTTCCGAATTTTGTAGTGTAAAATGAAAACAAAGATTTAAAAAGAAAAACAGGGCAAATCTTCCAAAATCATTGATAGTTTCATGAATTGTGAGCATAAATATATCCGAAATTAATCTTGTATCAAGGTCAACAAAACCATTGTTGACCAGTGTAATTGTTACAACTCAATGGTATTAATAACCTGATAGTTTATGCTGATGATGTAGTACTATTGGGCGATAGCGAGGAGATACTAAATGACAACACGCACACACTACTGAGTAACACTAAGAAATTAGGACTGGAAGTAAATATCAATAAAACTAAATATGTATGTAGTCACACGTAGAAATGCATTATATAATGGAAATGGACTGCTAATGACAAATGAGGGAAATTTTGAGGAAGTGGCTGAATTCAAATACCTTGGAACAATAATCACAAACAGGAATGAGATGCACAAAGAAATTACACATGGGCTCAATTCTGGAAATGCGTGCTATTATGAATTACTGAGACTCTTGACGTCCCAACTCCTTTCAAAAAACGTTAAACTGAAAATATATAAAACTATTATTCTACCAGTTATATTATATGGATGCGAAACATGGACTCTTACTTTAAGGTTCTAAAGGAGATTACGAGTATTTGAGAATAAAGTTTTTAGGAAACATTTTTGGACCGAAGAGAGATGTACCAGACAGGTGAATGGAGAAGACTACATAACAGTGAACTACATGGTCTTTATAAGAAGCCAGATATAATAAGGACAGTTAAGTCTCATATACAGCGATGGGCAGAACATGTGGCACGTATGGGCAATGAAAGATGTGCATGGAAGCTTCTTGTAGGAACACCAGAGGAAAACGCTCAATTGGTAGACCAAGAATGAGATGGGAGAATAACATTAACTATGATTTGAGGGAAGTAGCTTATACAGGGAATGATTGAAAAACATTAGCTCAGGATACGGATATATGGAGAGCTTATATCCGAGCGGGCATGAACCTATGGGTTCGATAGTGCCAGTAAGTAAGTAATAAATATCAAAACATCAAAAGTAATAAAATCTTTTTTAACATTTTAATTTTGTATTTCTGCATAACTAACTAACTCGCTGGCAATACGAACCCTTAGGTTCATAGCCACGCAGACATAATCTCTCCATACACCCCTATACTGACCTCATGTTTTCCAAACACCCTCTTATAATATACTTCCCTGAAAGCATAGTTAATATTATTTTCCAATATCATTCTTGGCCCTCTTACTCGTTTTCTCACAAGAAGTTTCCATGCCGCTCTTTCAATCCTCCTTAGTACCAGATGTCCTGCTCATCTCAGTCTACGAGACTTAACTCTTCTTCTCATATGTAGTGTCTCATAAATATGACATAGGTCACTGTTTTGTAGTCTTCTCCATTTGTAGATTTTTCTAATAACCTTATTCTCAAATCCTCATTTATAAAGTGAAAGAATAACTGTAAATAAAGCTCCATGGCGCGACAGGCCTAGAAGGCTTTTAGCCTATCATCCGGCTTCTAGCCTCACATCCACATGTGTTAATCATAAAGAAAGGCTATCATACAGTCAGTGTTCGGGTGCATGTCAGGTTGCCCAGCCGGTATAGCTGGTTTTCTCAACCTGAAGCCGCTACTTACTGTAGCTACCCAAATGCCTCACGATGCTGGGTGGGCACCTGTCCCATACTGCCATAAATTCCAGGAGAAAAATTTCTTCCCCCATTGGAGACTCGAATCAGCGCTAGTCCCGTAGCTCTACGCCAAAGTGTCTTGCCTTAACCACGGCGCGAGAGCTTAATATATTTTCATTTTTTTCGAAGTTTGGAGGAAAAGAGTCCCAGTAATGCATACCATTTCAATATTACCAGGGCTTGTAGCCCGGACTGGTTATGCTTCAGATCATAAGCCAGTGAAATGAGAAGATTACTGTTCAATACATAAAGTGATCCCAATACAGACCTTGCTGTAGTGGGAGATTAAGGCTCCCACTTTTTCTAGACAATCGGCACTTGATGTCAGCCGGGTTGTCAGCCCTGCGTGACGGCCAGAACAAGCGTCCGGGGCTCGTTTCAGTTAGAGGCCGATTCGACCCCAGGGCCATGATGCCACCAGAAGGTTTGGGCCAGTTTAAAAATCCTGTACCCACCGGGACTCGAACCTTCAATCTTCCGGTTTGTAGCCCAGTGCCTTAACCATTACGCTTATGCGTGCCTCCTCTGTTCAATACATATCGCAGGGAATTGCCTTGCCTTCATTCATTCATAGTGTTCTGCTCAAGAGCAGGTCTTTCACTGCAAACTCAGCATTCTCCACTCTTGCCTTAGGCCCATAAAATCAGATGTTCATTAAAAAATGTTTGGTTTAAAATAATACCATAGATAGGCATTTACATTAAAATGTTTTAATTATACCGGTTTCGAAGCATGAGCAGCTACTGCTCATTTTAGTCTAAGAAAATCTAATTGATACAAAAGCCAGTCTAATTAAACAAATATAAAAACAAAAAGAACTCACGGTTTGGGAAAAAATCCACATTCAAAAAAACAAGAAAGACAAACTTATAAACTTCGAAATTCCCGGGGATTCTGATTTGATCCGAAGGTTCATCAGTCCACCAACAGAGGGAGGAAGAAGCAGTTTTCCTGATCGACATAACATCAGTCGACAGAAACGACTGAAGATGAAGCTGCCACAGCTTCGAAACCAGTATAATTAGAAGACTGAATATGAGATGAACATTTAAATTTTAAATTAAACCTCATAGTGATTTTTCCTTAGAATACCAAAAGCAACATACAGCTATTTACCACGAGGAAGAAGAAGTTTGCGAAGACCAAAGAAAAGATGGAAACAGCTGAAATTTAGAGCCGGAATAGGCTACTAAAAAGCCTAAACCGTGATGAAGAAGAAGTGATTTTTTCCTATAAAAGTTCTATACCCTCAGGGGTCCCCATCTAGGGGATATGTGGATGGCGACCACAAGGTGCCCAAGCTGAGCAAAATATTGCTTCCACTTACTTGTGTTTTGCTCCTTACTTTTATCTTTAACCGATCTGGTGTTTCTTCCTTTCTTCCACTTACTTATACCAGACTCTTTTAACTTTACTATCTAACCTCACTTGGTTAACTCTTGTTTTTTCGACCCCGACGCTATTAGGGCATCCGAGGGCTAGGGAGTCTTTCCTTTCTTCCATTTCTTCTTTCCTTTCTTTTCTTTGCCAGAAAAGCCTGACCAGAGGCTATAAGATGGCAGCCCCATCACTGGTCTTGCCTTCTTTTGGCCAGCAACCAATCGAAGGACTATTATTATGCTTTCAAGTCTTATACGAGAATTTCCCGGAAGGATCAAACATATGACGACCAAAGCATGAGAAAGGACAATCTCTGGGCCGTCCTATGAAATGCTGGAGGGAAAATTTTCTATAAGATCGTAACAGGCCTTGGCCTAATACTTGGAAGGAAGAAGAAGATATAGATATTTTAAAATAATGTACGTAGACATAACAAAGAGCTATATGGACCGTTAAAACATGACAATTTAATATTTGATTACGTTTAGGTGGTCTTTAGAATGTTTTTTTTAACTAAAAATTTAAAAATATATTTAGCAGATTTTTTCCCCTCTTTTCTTCGGTTGAGCAATTTTAACATAAAAGAATTTTATTTGATTCCAGTAGAGTTACCACTCATAGAAGCAGGCAAAAGTCTTGTATCTTTCCATCTTTTTTACCTTTTTTTGTCTGAAGAGATACGAGCTACGTTATTCAATTGTGTGTTCAACCTCCGTCACATGTCTCTATTGACTCGGGAAGCTAATCATATTTACGTATGTGGACCAACTGATTCGAAATGATTTCTAGGTCCCCTCTTTTTTTTCTCTCACATTCTGCACTATTTCATATGGGCTAAACATATTTTTGTTAAATTGCAAATTTTCTGTCGAATATTAGTAAATTAGACAATCCATTAAAAGATTCAATGTTTAGAGATATGTATTTTAAAATTTCGGGATTCTTGGCTGTGTTGTCTTGTCGATGTTTCGTCACCTTCTGTGGGTGACATCTTCAGGAGATTTTCCTTGTGTAAATTTTCATAAGTAACGCCACGAGTGATTTCCAATTTATCGATAAATTCACGACTCACGAATTTATCTAGAGAATTTGGAAATCAAGAGTGGCATTTGTTAGGACTATTTAACGAATAAAATTAAGCTGTTTACTCACAAATCATTATTTAACTATAGTTATTTTAAAATATTTATATATTTAATGTAAACGGCGATGATTGAAAACAAATGAGAAACGATTGGTTCGCCACATTAGCTTATTTTGTTCATCACTGCAACTAGATCATATTATGTATTGTCAAAGGATCGCAATATTGTAAGAATGCACCCTAGTGGAGAAATTTATAACCAACATTATAGGTATTAATTAATTTATGATATCCTATGATGTAAACATGTCAATTATATTTTTCTGCGACGTCAACTCCTGGAAAATAATTCGATTAAGAAAGTGCAAACAATGTTTTTTTTTGTGGTATAATCAATTGTTACAATTGTTTTTATATTATCTCTCGTATGCGCTACGTGTTGACATTTTATGCGCTATGTATACAATCTGGTAGCCGTATTTCTTGGAGAGTCAGTCATTGCAAAATAATGCTATGACCTATTCAGAATGTTAAAAAGAAGGTGCTTTCTTTATTATGATAACCTTTAGTTGGTAAATTTTAGGCGAAACACGACTGTGATTAGTTGTAAATCAAAAATCATTGAAATGTGATTGTCATCGACTCCCATTTGGGGCATGAGTTAAATAGTCATTTTAAATTGATGCATACTCATTTTTTGTTAAAATATTCCTATGGAAATAATAAGATTTTATAATTTTGCTTCTTCTTGTAATAAATATATTCTTTTTTGTTGTTATTTCTCTGAATATCATATAATGACTTGATAAAAAATATCCTCAATTTATGTCCAACTCAGGGTCGGGTCGAGGGATGAGATGAGATGAGATAAATGACAAGGGTGCCGACCGACCACGCCTGACGCACCATCACAGGGACAGTTGGAACGAAATGAAACGAAATGGATGAGTTGAGCATGGAGAAAGTCGTGGAATGAAATTGTGGCAGGAGAAAACGGTGGAAATCCCGAAAAAATCCTGCCCATCCTTCGTTTCGTCAATCACGAAACCCACATGGAGTGACCAAGACTAGATCTCGGGATCGCAGCGGTGATTATGACTTCATCATCAGCAAAAATAACTGCAGACCTATGTATTATCCATTTTTTAAGAATATTGTTAAATGGTGGACGTAATGAAATTGGTAATAGTAATTAAATGCAAACAGCATTTGCGTAACGATTCATAAACTCCAGGGAAAACCTGTCAGGTTGCTCGTCACCAGGGTTTGAACTCGGGACCTCTTGAATTTGTCTCAAAGCTATAGCTTGAACCAACTCTCTCGATGAACATTTTGTAAATCGATGAGCAACCTATCGTGTTGAGGGAATGTAAACAATTACCTTATATTATACCCACGTGATCCTAACTTTGCTAATTGTTACATGGTGAAACTAGAAACTCGTTCGTCTTTTTTTTCAGCTGATGAATGTAATTAGTTATGTTTTACCTCACCAGAGTTGCCTGAAACAGTTGAATAGCACATTCCGCACTTAATTTAGATGGCTCTAGTTTATATTCAGTCATTTTGAGGTTAACCACAAACAATGGAGGTTGCCATGTTTGTTATTATTGTTGTGATGAGTTAGTAAGTTGGTTTAAATATCAATCTATTATAAACTATATCATTTTAATACAAATTAACATATTTAGAAAGAAAAAAGGGACTGCGTATACTAAGCAAAAACCAAGTCTTGCTGTAAGGAATTGATACATGGTTATTAATCCAATATGATGATTACGCTGGTCAACATGATGTTTGTCTCATGAGTACCAATAGTTCTTCTTACCGCAGTTTTTATCGTGTTTTCAAATATGTATTCGGAATTTCTCCATCACCCACAGTTTTTTTTTATTTTAATTCCAATTACCGCCGTAGCCGAGCGGTTAAGGTAGGAAGCCTTGGCGCAGAGCTACGGGACTTGCGCTGGTTCGAGTCTCCATGGGGGAAGAAATTTTCTCATGCCAGTATGGGACCGGTGCCCACCCAGCATCATGAGGCAATTGGGTAGCTACAATAAGTAGCGGCTCCAGGTTGAGGAACCAGCTATAACGACTGGGGGACTCGACATGCTAACCACATGTCACCCCTACACTGGCTGTTGATCATCTACCTCTGTGATTGACACATGTGGATGTGAAGGACCAGCAGCCGGCTGGTAAAAGGGCAACCGCTGAAAAGTGGAAAGACCCTCAATCGGATTTAATTAATGAACGTTTTTTCGTCCATTTGTCCATTGTAAAATAAAACGGGGAACACTTTCATCAGGAGATTTCAGCTATGGAAAAGAGATATCAAGGCAAATGGAATCCTAATATGGTTGCCGATTATTGTTGGACAATCAAGAGGAATGCTCCACAGGCGAAATATAGCAGAAAATCGCCATTTCTTACTTTCTACGTGAGTCCGAATGTTCGAATATTGTGTAGTTACGGATGTAGAAAATATTAAAGCGTTTGAAATTATAAATTCCTGTCTCTCGGAAACCTTGCGTGATGGAGAAAAACCTATATCATATTTGAATTCAGGAGAAAAAGTAATTACTATCCGAATCACATATTTTTCTTTCTGAGACAAAAAAGTTTTTTTGTTGCTCAGTGTTATTAACACCTTC
The DNA here is from genome assembly GCA_030220185.1 of Diploptera punctata. Classification (NCBI taxonomy): domain Eukaryota; kingdom Metazoa; phylum Arthropoda; class Insecta; order Blattodea; family Blaberidae; genus Diploptera; species Diploptera punctata. The sequence goes on from JASPKZ010001224.1 coordinate 455,417, forward strand.
GAGTGTTATTTACACATTCTTTATGCTCTAGTACAAAATGGAATAGTACAAGAGAAAGTGCACCTTCTTGCTCTAACCCATCGTGTTTTGCAAAAGTATTGTATTGTATTGTAAGCCTATGTTTTCCCTTTACAGAGATTTAGGCGCTCTCCACCTACAGGGAAGAATTTGAACCATACCAATTTAGTTACACTTGTTTTCGTATAGATGTCATTTTGAGTGGTACGTGGTCAGCGTTCCACCTCATACTGACATCTAGGAAACCAAGGTAGTACTAGGACGGGAAAATTCGATTTACAAAAAATATAGGCCTATGTAAACCAGTATATTGACTTAGGATGTCACGGCCGGAGTTATTATGATGATCTTGTAGAAGATTTCCGGGCTGTTGGCCGTGATCCTGAGGTTCCCCGACGTTTCGTCAGAGACTGTGTCCGACATGCTCAAGGGTTGTCTTGAGAATGCACCCTAGTGGAGAAATAATGAATCACATCAAACTGTATGTTATAATCAACATTATAGATTATTAATTTATTTTTTTGAGCCTTAAAATTAAATATATGGTTCCAATACCTTTATGATTAGTTGAGAATAATCATCGTTTCAAATAGATATATTTGCTGATACAGAGAAATCGATAAAGAGCGATGTAAAACATGATTGTGATAGGTTTAAAAAATTATTGAAACGTGATTAGTCATTGCCTACCAATTGGGGGCATGAGTTATGTAGTCTATTTTGGGTGTTTACTAAATAGGATTGACGAAGAATGGTAAATATACTTCGCTTATTTTTCACGAGAACCGCCTCAAAAATTGCATTCCTTCGGAATTCGAACGTCGGGTCTCAGAAGCCTCTAGTGAATCATTTTACTTTGTTACCTTAGTTTGGTTAAATGACTCCATCAAGATTATCAAATATAACCCAAAATTATAATTTACAAATTTCGGTGAATAAGACAAAAAACTATGGCATTTCAAGGGAAAAATACCGACACGAACTATAATTGTTATTAAAAACAATAGGTCCCTATAATGGAACAAGTTAATAACTTTACTTATCTTGGTTGGAACCTTTCCCACGATACATGTAAAGACCTAGACATACAAGTGGTCAATTTCCAAAAACTTATCATCGTCATCATCATAGCACATTCACGAATTTAGGCCATTTGTTAAAAACTTATAGGAACAATAAAAAGCGCTCTTCTTCGAAAAGGACGGCCATATACAATTCTAAAATTTTATAAAACAATGGCTTTTCCAACTCTACTTTATGGTTCTGAAACCTGGACTCTTACTACAGGTAAATTAAATAGGATAGTAGCTGTAGAAATGAAGTTATTAAGACCTTTAACGGGTTATACGCTTTATGATCACATGCGTAATGAAGCTCTCAACACACCAGCAATAACTGAAATCATTCAAATATACCAAAATAATTGGCATGAACACCTTGTTAGAATGCCAAACAATAGACTACCTCTGCAGCTATTGAACTACAGACCCACAGGGCGAAGGGAACCTGGAAGACTTAAGAAGAGATGGAGGGATCAATTTCTATCCTGAAGCGGAACAGGCCAATGGTCTAATCCATGACAGTAATTGATGATTATGAACTCCATCATGGTAGCACTCATACCACACGTGGGTATGTAGGGCCTATGTGTATAGGCAGACAAGTGTAGATTATATAAAAACTTAATAAGGCCTGTAAGCATGGAAACATGAAGCAGAGAGAATATCAGAACCACGTATAGAATATTGCATCAAATATTGATCTGGAGATATCTGGAGAAATTCTCATTTTCCTTGTGAAACGTGTACACAACTTCGTTTCTGTTTGAAAGAGTATATTTTGGGCCAACGTCTTTAATTATCATAAGTAATGCCACGAGCAATTTCCAATTTATCTAGAGAATTTGGAAATCAAGAGTGGCATTTGTTAGGACTATTTAACGAATAAAATTAAGCTGTTTACTCACAAATCATTATTTAAATATAGTTATTTTAAAATATTTATATATTTAATGTAAACGGCGATGTTTGAAAACAAATGAGAAACGATCGATACGCTTCATTTGCTTCTTTTGTTCGTCACTGCAACCAGATCATATTATTTATTGCCAAAGGAACGCAATATTGTAAGAATGCACTCTAGTGGAGAGAAAATGAAACACATCAGACTGTATATTCATTCATTTCTGATCATAGAGGTTTCTGATGTCCTATGATGTAAATATGACAATTATATTTTTCTGGGAAAAAATACATTTAAGAAAGTGCAAGCAGTGGTTTCTTTTTTGGTGGTATAATCAATTGCTACAAATGTTTTTATATTAACTCCCGCATGCGGTACGTGTTGACATTCATGCAGTATATATACGATCTGGTAGCTGTATTTTCTTTGTGAGTCAGTCACTGCAAAATAATAATCATCATCATCACTCCAGAGATTAGGCAATTGCCCGTTCCGACTTCATAATGCATCAGCCCAACGTCTTCTAGGTCTTCCAACATCACGTCTTCCTCTTGCTTGACAATTTCTTGCTAACAATGGATATCTCTCCTTACTCATTCCATCCATATGATCAATCCATTTCTGTCTGTAATTCGTGACTTTATCCCATAAAGGCTGTACTTTCAATTCTTCTCTTATATCTTCATTTCTTATTCTATCAAGTCTTGTACATCATTTTACTTGTCTTAGGAACCTCATCTCCGCCGTCTGTATTCTATCCTTCTGTTTTTTCACTGGAGCCCAAGTTTCACATCCATACAACATTGCGGGAATCGCCATAACATTATACATTTTTATCTTGGTTTCTTTTCTAATTTTATTTTTGAATGTTCTCTGTATTGTTCCACACGCCGTCTGATTTTTTTTTATTTTGGAGTCGATATCTCTTTCCACATTGTAACCTATATCACAGCCCAAATATTTGAAACTAGACACCTGTTCTATACTTTGATGTTCTAAAAATAATTTTGGATCTCACTGGATCTCTTCCTCTAAAAGCCATGGTCTTCGTTTTCCTTACAGAAATCTTTAGCAAAATAATGCTATTGCCTATTCAGAATGTTAAAAAAGGAGGTGCTTTCTTTATTATGATAAAATTTAGTTGGTAAATTCTAGGCGAAACACGACTGTGATTGATTGTAAATAAAAAAATCATTGTAACGTGATTGGTCATTGACTCCCATTTAGGGCATGAGTTAAATAGTCCCAATAAGAGATCTCCAATCATTTTCTATGTTCTTTACTGTAATAATTTTCAGATTAGTTAGCAATGTGGCTCTTTAATCATTCTTCGTCCGGAACATAACTCACTGGCACTATATAGAATGAAACTAAATTCCCAACACAGACTTTGAGACGTGTAGTGGGTTTAACACAGGAACTCGTGTCCGGAAACGTACCGCTTTCCTGCCACACGCAAAATACCACAACAGATATACAACTCTCCTGGATTTCCGGTACCAGTGATCCTGCACGTTCTTCCGACTTGACCCCGCTAGACTACTACCTTTGAGGGTCACATGTTATCCTTAATTTACGAGACCCTGTGGCATCCGAAGTTGACCTATTGACGCGAGTTATGCCTGCAGCGGATGTTTCTCAAAAGGACAGCAGGATGTACTCTTTTAGATCGAATAGGTAATAAAGAAATTTTAGAACAACTAGAAGAAGAATCAGTAGAAGAAAAACTGAACAGATATAAATTAAACTGGCTAGAACATGTAAAATGAATGGATAATTCAAGAATCCCAAAAATGATGATTCAATATGAAATCAAAGGACATTGTCGACCAGGAAAACCTCAAAATTAGCGACGATCACGATATGCGAATATGTCCAATGTGCAGGAGCTTTGAAGACGAGATACATATATTAGGAAAATGTAACGATTTGGAATATTGGAGGCGTCACTTATTACCGGAAAGATTTCTAAATTCAAATCTTGAAAGATTGGCATGCTACGAGTTATTGGTAAACACAGAAAATTGGATAAACTTGGGTAGATTTCTGGACAAAACGCGGAAAATAAGAACAACACTTATTCATGAATAAATAAATATGTTAACAAATTGCAATACCATTAATTCTTAATAATTCTGCATAACTAAGTTAATGTATAATGTAATTGTATTGTTATCTAATTGTAATATTATTGTGTTTCCTTTTTTTGTTTTAAGTATATTATTACCAAACATCAACTTATTGTAACGGACTGTCAACAGCACGTACGGCTTACTGCCCGTGCGACCCATATTTGTAAATAACATTGTATGTATCTTACTTTTAGTTTAATAAAGTCCTTATGTAATGTAAAGGCTGCTAGATGGGGCCGAAATGGGTCTATAATGGTCTAATTCATGACGGATGATGATGATGATGATATTGATGATCACTCTATATATTCTATAGTAATTCTGCCCAAGGGCAGGTCTTTCACTGCAATAATAGCATTTTCATGCTTTGTAGCTTTACTATGGAATTATAGGCGTGGTAGCTTCCCTTTGCTTTCCTCAATGATCACTCTTCATCTTCTTCTTCTCCTTCTTCGCGGTTTAGGCTTATTTACTAGCCTGTTCCGGCTCCAAATTGCTGCTTTTTCCATCTTTTCTTCCTTGTGGTGAATAGCTGTATGCTGCTTTTGGTATTCTATTCTCAGTCATCCTTGCCAAATGTTCTTTCCAGTTTGTCCTGTATTTTTCTTTTGTGTTTAATTCCTCTACTTTTAGTTGTTGTCTAATTTCTGTGTTATGTTTTTTGTCTGTTTTTTTTTATATCCTACTATTGGTCTGAGGAATCTCATTTCAGCAGCTTGTATTCTGGCTGATTGTTGTGTTGTCACTGTCCATGTTTCGGATCCATAAGTAATAATAGGCACTGCCATTGTCTTGTATAATTTCATTATATAGTCTTTCCTGGCTTTATTTTTCAAAGTTCTTTTTAGTGTTCCTGTTACATAATAATTAAACCTATTTAGTTTGTTATTTATATCTGTTTGTGCTGTGTATGATGTTTCGCAACCTGGGAAGTTATATCTTACCACTTGTTCTATTGGTTTATTTTCTAATATTATCTTTGTCCGAACTGGATGAGCGCCCTTGAAGGCCAATGATCACTCTGTATCTACAATTTGTTTTCTATTAGAGACTGAACTTCGATGCGTGTTCAAAGCATCAAGCTAACTGCAGAATCCCTGTCAGCCTCTCTGAATGCAACTAATTAGCACATTCGATAGATAATCTGCAGTACCATTCCTCCCTTTCCATAAAATACGAGAGTTGAAGTTGTAATAATAGGTGGAAAAAATGTGTTTTACCCAGAAAAAAAAAAGAGTTGCATTTGGACATGAAAATGTATGTCACGTGATGTTAACTGGGTACAAGCTGATTTCAAAGCATCATGTACCTATGTTACAGAGAGGGAGAGACAAGTTGGAATAATGCCTGTGCGGGGGAGAGCGGTTTTTGTTAACGTTTCGAGAGAGAGAGAGAGAGAGAGAGAGAGAGAGAGAGAGAGAGAGAGAGAGAGAGAGAGATGATTTTGATGCATTCAACTTCATATGGACATGATTGAACTGCTGGTTTGACATTCTCTTAAACATGCCACCATTTATGTACTTTTATTATGAACTGTATGTGGACATATTACAAATGTATGGAATACAACATGTTCAATAACGTTACAATAAGACTACAACAGTCACCAGCAGGTTTTTATGATCAAGCTCTGGTCTTCGTTATAATTTGCAACTGTCCCACGCCGTAGCCGAGTGGTTAAGGCAAGAAGCCTTGGCGCAGAGCTACGGGACTTGTGCTGGTTCGAGTCTCCACGGGGGACGACATTTCCTCGTGGAATTTCTGCCAGTATGGGACCGGTGCCACGCAGCATCGTCAGGTATTTGTGTAGCTGCAATAAGTAGCGATTCCAGGTTGAGAAGACCGGCTATAATTGCTGGGGGATCCGACATGCTGACCACATGTCACCCCTACGCGGCTGGATAATAGTCTATCTCTGTGATTCACACATGTGGATGTAAGGTCAGCAGCTGGCTGGTAGGACAAGGGCCTTCTTGGTCTGTTGCGCATGGCATTTGTATAAGGGCGTACTAACTAACTCATTCACTAACTTACTCACTAGCACTATCGAACCCGTAGGTTCATAGCCGCGCGGACATGAGCTCTCCATACATCCCTACCCTGAGCTAATGCTTTCCAATCATCCCCTGTATAATCTACTTCCCTCAAATTATAGTTAATGACATTCTCCCACCTCATTCTTGGTTTACCTACTGGGCGATTACCCTCTTGTTTTCCTACAAGAAGCTTCCACGCACATCTTTCATTCCCCATTCGTGCCACATGTCCTGCCCATCGCAGTCTACGAGACTTAACTGTTCTCATTATATCTGGCTTCCTATATTAGACCATGTAATTCTCTTATGCAGTCTTCTACATTCACCTGTCTGTTCATCTCTCTTTGGTCCAAAAATGTTCCTAAGAACTTTATTCTCAAATACTTGTAATCTCCTTTGCTCCCTTAAAGTAAGAGTCCATGTTTCGCGCCCATATAATATAACTGGTAGAATAACAGTTTTATATATTTTCAGTTTAACGTTTTTTTTAAAGGAGTTGGGAAATCAAGAGTCTCTGTAATGCATAATAACACGCATTTCAAGAATTGAGCCTGTTTTTAATTTCTTTGTGCATCTCATTCCTATTTGTGATTATTGTTCCTAGGTATTTGTTTTCAGCCACTTCCTCAAAATTTTCCTCATTTGTCATTAGCTGTCCCATTATATAATGTATTTCTATGTGTGGTCATATTTTTAATTTTATTGATATTTACTTCCAGTCCCAATTTCTTAGTGTTACTCAATAGTGTGTGCGTGTTGGCCTTTAGTATCTCCTCGCTATCGCCCAATAGTACTACATCATCAGCATAAACTAACAGCTTATTAACACCATTCAGTTGTAAACCTTCCTCATTCTCTAAAGATTTAATGGCATGCTCTAGTACAAAATTAAATAGTAGAAGAGATAGTGCATCTCCTTGCTTCAACCCTCTGTAGATTTCCAAAAGTATCCGAAAACTGTTTGGCCTACACGAATTTTTTTTTTTTTCTAAGGGTGTACACCTTACAGTAAATACGTGACGGAATAGATTTACATGATACGGACGTGTGACCGCTTGCATTGCAACCCATGGAGACCACGTTGAACCTAGGTGTGTTCAACATAAAAAGCGATTATGCCATGTCACTCTGTGCCGGGACGATATGATTGTCTGTTGCAAGCACATCTTTCATTTCCAGACCACATTTTAATCGGACATTTTTACTGTAGTTTCCAGCCAGGAATCAGTATTTGAAGTGTGTCGATGTAATTGACCGTTGAACGGGGGCCGATAATAATAATAATAATAATAATAATAATCAATAATAATATATAAATAGCTTTATTTTTGCTGGCATAGTTAAGGCCTTAAAAAGTACTTGTCTGCCACTCAACCAGGTTTAAAAAAGTACAAACAAATAGTCTTACATCTAAATTACAATATACATAAACAATTACATGTAATAGATACAATACATTTAATATTTATAATGTATTTGATTTACTCTACATTTAACGAATTTAATGTATAATACGTACAAGATATATATATATATATATAAAAACGAAAAAAAAGATTAATGACATTGTATAAATTTAAATAAATAGAGATAAATTAATTATTAGACAACACTTAGCTGTGTAAGCGTGACTTAAAAGTGCCAAGTGTGCGGCAACCCCTGATATCTTGAGGAAAGAAATTCCTGGAGCGGGCAGATGCTACTGTGAAGGAAGAAGAATAAGAGGAAGTGCTATGAAGAGGGATTGTTAGCAGTCTGTTATCTTGTGATCTAGTGTCAATATCGTGGTAAGAAGATAACTTCTCAAATCTGGACGCCAGGTAAGTAGGAATGTAGGAATTGAGAAGCTTGAAGTGAAAGATAGTGCAATTTACGTCTGTCAGTAAGACGGAGCCAAGAGAGGTTATTGAAGTGTTGGGTAATATGGTCATAACGGCGGATATTGAAAATGAATCGAACGCAAGCATCATGAACACGCTGCAGTCTCTGCGACAAGTCATGGTTTAGATCATTATATATAATGTCACAATAATCGAAGTGTGGCAACACAAGATTCTGTATCAGGTGAGAGGTTAAACTATGAAGGAGAAGAAGAGATATTCTTAATTAACACAACTAATTTTAATGATGTCAAATAATTAGTATAGCAGATACAACAGTCTGCCAGGATACAAACTGCTGAAATGAAATTCCTCAGACCAATAGCAGGATATCAAAGAACAGACAAAAAGCATAACACAGAAATAAGACAACAACTAAAAATAGAGGAATTAAACTCAACAATAGAGAAATACAGAACAAACTGGAAAGAACACTTGGCAAGGATGACTGAGAATAGAATACCAAAAGCAGCATACAACTATTCACCACGAGGAAGAAGAAGTTGGGGAAAACCAAGAAAAAATGGAAAGAGCAGCAATTTGGAGTCTGAACAGGCTAGTAAATAAGCCTAAACCGTGAAGAAGAAGAAGAAGAAGAAGTGTATATTTTTATAATGCGTTGGTTTCTCCTGCTTTTCACAAGCTGTCGCTTCTTGAAGTCTGGAAGTCATCTGTGAATTGGAATGGATTTTATTGGACTGTAGATATTTCTCAGCGACAGAATCAAGCTGAGTATTTAACTCATGCCCCAAATGGGACTCAATGGCCAATCACGTTTCAATTATTTCTGTTTTACAACCAATCAGAGTCGTGTTTCACGAAATATTTATCAGTGTTATAATTACCATATTAAAGAAGGCTCCTCCTTTTTAATATTCTGAACAGGTCTGACCATTATTTTGCAGTGACTGAGCCTGTGAGAAATACGGCTACCAGATTGTATATATAGTGCATGAATGTCAACACATGCCGCATGCGGGAGTTAATATAAAAACATTTGTAGCAAATGATTATACCACCAAAAAAATAAACCACTGTTTGCACTTTCTTAAATGTATTTTTTCCCAGGTAACAATCCAGAAAAATATAATTGTCATATTTACATCATACGACATCAGAAATGAATTAATATACAGTTTTGATGTGTTTCATTTGTTTTCTTCACTAGAGAGCATTCTTACAATATTGCGTTCCTTGGCAATAAATAGTATGATCTGGTTGCAGTGATAAACAAAAGAAGCAGATGAAGCGTACCTATCGCTTCTCATTTGTTTTCGAACATCGCTGTTTACATTAAATATATAAATATTTTAAAATAACTATAGTTAAATAATGATTTGTGAGTAAACAGCTTAATTTTATTCGTTAAATAGTCCTAACAAATGCCACTCTTGATTTCCAAATTCTCTAGATGAATTCACTCCTCACTTCGTGAGTCGTGAATTTATCGATAATTTGGAAATCACTCGTGGCATTACTTACGATAAGCAGTCTTTTCAGCAATTATCAGTGGCAATGACAAGTACAAACTCTGTTTATTTAGATTTGACAGCAATTTTGAACGTGGGCAGCACGTTCTTGTAACTTGCTAGCACCAGCTATCAGCAATTACTATGTCCACTTTGGGTATAGCTTGTTTGCATGTGAAAGATTACATACAGTATTGATGACATGCTCTATATATTCAACTGTGCAAGTGAGATAGACAACTAATATTTGATGGTTAGTCTAATACATGACGAAGCGAGGATTTCTGCATGAATGCTGGTGCTGTTTTGATTGGTTGCCTAGGAAACCGCGAGTGAGCACGCGGGCGGCTTCATGTTTGTATATGTGTGTGTGTGTTTGTTGGGCAACACTGGGTAAAATCTGTTCTCTCTGTTATCATTCGCAGAGTGGCTCGTTGCTAGGGGTGATACAGCGTATTATGAATCAATTGTACAGCTGTTCTCATGTGAGAAGACCTTCAAATTGAATCTGATGACGTATCTGTGAAGTCATAGAAGTTGATGTTGCTTTCAAGTGCTTTATGCTTTATAATTTGATGTGAGAGGCAGTTATTACAGTATTATATGATACTTTGAGAGCGTTTCAGGTATTTGTAGTGATTAACTATGATGGGAGTATTTATGGAAAGCTGTACAGTTCGCTAGTTCATGAACTAAATATCACATTGAAGAAACAAAACTGTGATTTACTACTATTACTGTAGTAGAGAACCTCTTATCATTTGGAAAATATTGCATTTAGTGAATCTGCTATCCCTTTGTCCATCTCATCTCACAGTATTCCCACAAAGGTTGTAAAATATTCAATAACAATGAGCCGGTTTGTGCCACTGCCTGTTGCACAGTAGGGTTGCAGTAAGAGATATATCGATTTGGTAATTGAATGTACGTGTGTGTGTGTGCGTGCGTGAGAGAGAGAGAGAGAGAGAGAGAGAGAGAGAGAGAGAGAGAGAGATCATGTGTCCTAGCAATTATAATATCATCATCATCATCACGAATTTAGGCCATTTGTTGACCTGTTTCGGCCTCAAGAGAAACACCATCCAAAAGTCTTTTGAGTGGACGTCCTGGTCTTCTTCTTCCTGCAGGTTGATATCTTAACATTTGTTGGGTATTCTGTGTCAATAATAATAATAATAATAATAATAATAATAATAATAATAATAATAATAATAATAATAATAATAATAATCCATCCATAGTAATTCTACCCGAGGGCAGGTCCTTCACTACAATCATAGCATTTTCATGCTAAGCTTGCAGCTTTATTGTGGAATTTTAGGTGTGGTAGCTTCCCGTTGCTTTCCACACCGGTGAAGGATAATAATAATGATGATGATAATAATAATAATAATAATAATAATAATAATAATAATAATAATAATAATGCTTCTTGTAGGAAAACCAGAGTGAAAACGCCCAGTTGGTAGACCAAGAATGAGGTGGGAGAATAACATTAACTATGATTTGAGGGAAGTAGATTATACAGAGGATGATTGGAAAATTTTTGGCTCACGATAGGGATGTATGGAGAGCTTATATCCGCGTGGCCATGAACCTACGGGTTCGGTAGTGTCAGTGAGTTAGTTAGTTTATAATAATAATAATAATAATAATAATAATAATTCATTCATTCATTTTGAGAATTTTCCTCATCATTGAGGGTTTTTTTCTCCCAACCAATCTTAGTAATTAACATGAATTTAAAAAAATATATACGCATATATATATATATATATATGATTATGGACTTATAGACTTTGCAACAAACATTCACAAATTTCCCTTAATTATTATTATTATTAATAATAATAATAATAATAATAATAATAATAATAATAATAATAATAATAATAATAATAATTTTATTTATATACAGATTTTCAATGTTTACACATATTTCTGTGCCAAAAGTTTTATTTTCCTTCTCCACTCATCCCTATTCATCCACTCCATGTCCTCCAGTCTTCTTGTCCTCATTCCAGTTCTTATATCTTGCATCCACGAGTTTCGAAGTCCTCCTTTCTTTCTTTCTTTCTTTCTTTCTTTCTTTCTTTCATCTTCTAGATCGACACAATTCCAATGTTTTTCTGGGTAACCTTTCTTTTTCCATTCGTAGTACATGCCCGTACCAATTTAACTGCTTATATTTTATATAATCAACGAGAACTATTGAGTATTTAATATTCTTTTTTTTTTCTCCTATAACTTTTTTTATCTTTTCTCTTTTTGAAATAATAATAATAATAATAATAATAATAATAAAATAATAATAATAATAATAATAATAATAATGTCCACTGCTGTGGTCTCGAGGTAGCGCGCTGCCTAGTTACGCAGCGGGCACTGGTTCGATCCCGGTCGGGACAAGCTTCCTGGGTGATGTTTTTTTGGGAGTTTTTCCTCACCTGTAAGACAAATGTCAAGATGCTTAGGGCCCAACGGTCCTGGAAAATCATTTGTCCATCATCATCCTTACCATTATCATCAGCATCCTTCACCGGTGTGGAAAGCAACGGGAAGCTACCACATCTATAATTCCCTAGTAAAGCTGCAAAGCATAGAATGAAAATGCGTATGATTGCAGTGAAAGACCTGCCCTCGGGCAGAATTACTATGGATGGAATAATAGTAATGAAAATCGAATAATAAAATTAGTGATTTCAATGATAATAATAATATAATAATAATAATAATAATAATAATAATAATAATAATAATAATAATAATAACAATAATAATAATATTAATAATAATAATTACGATATTAACAGTAATATTAATTTCAACAATAAAAATAATAATAATAATAAATCCAGAATTAATAATAATAATAATAATAAACAATAACGACAATAAAACAGTAACAATAATATCAACAATAAAATAAAAACAAAACAATAATAACACCGTCAAGAAAAATACAGTAAAAACAAGAATAACAACAATATCAACAATAGTACAGTAAGAACAACAGTAATAATAATAATAATAATTAGATCATCGGTTGATTAATGTCTTTGACATCGTCCGATTCCTAATAGCCAATTTTGTCGGTCCATCCAATCTCCTGGCTGTAGGTGCTTCTCCATCATGTATAAACATGTTCCCTGACTCCAGGAGGATTTAATTATATTTTATAATAATATATCGGTTGACAGAGAAGTGTAATTGAAAGACAGTAGGTTAATTTTGGTCATGGATTTCAGGAGGCCTAGTTTCTAGCGAATAACTCTCATCAGTGGCAATAACTAATAAAACAAAAGATAAAGTTACAATCTGCTATTGTTACTGTAGTAGGCCTGAGTTTTGACACCTTCATACCATGCATTCAGTCTTATTCCTCGTAAAATACGATGTTGCCTAAGAACAATGTTTCTATCGACGATTCAGTCATATGGCGGGTAAAAAGAGTACCCCGATTCACCCAATAGATACAGTCGACGAAGCAGTACCTTATGCAAGTTTCTTAATTGCAAAACTAGAACTTAGCTCGGAATAACATATCAGTTTAAATGCATATATATTTTTTTTCGCGATAGTGCGTTTTGTCGTACTTACAGCAATGGCGACCATGATTGAAAGTTCAACTTCCTACATTTCGGAGTTGCCAACCTAAATAACTATACTGTAATAAAAATATCTTTACTGTAATAGGAGTCCTACCTATCGATCTGTATATCGCTCAAAGAATACAAAACTTTAAAGTCAGAAGAGACCAGACGATACTAGTCGGGACACTGTGATCGCGCCAGACTTATTCCAGACACCAGATGAACGAGACACCATCAGACGGATTATCCAGGAAAGTATTTCCGAGGAATGGCAAGAACGATGGGAAGCGGCAGAACATGGACGCATAACATACGAATTTCTGCCTAACATCAAGGAAAGGCTAAAGAAAACTTGGATCCAACCAAATCACCATATCACGCAACTCCTGAGCGGCCACGGCTCTTTCAAAGTCAAACTCCATGAAAGAGGCCTCTCAAGAACGCCTCATTGCGATTGCTTCGGAACAGAGCTGGACACTGTACAACATGTCCTGTACGAATGCATCAAATATGAGTTCAGACGAAGGGACTTACGTGAGGCTGCACTAAATGGTGATATGAACTGGCCGCCTCCTCTACGGTTTTGGACAGAAAAACAGCCATATCAAGCAGTGAGAAAGTTCGTCGGATGGGTCCTTACTCAACGCCAAGAGGAGGACATCCGCAGACGTAGAAGAAGGGATTATATGTAATCTAGCAATAAGTTAGTTGTAAGTAAGTAAAATTAAGTATTAGTTTTAACACAACACCATGTAAATATTACTAGATTAGGTGGTAGATTTAAGACTTAGGTTAAGGATTAATATGTAAAAATAACTGTATATAAGTAGTATTAAGAACAAACACCCGAAACTTGTATCCTGAAAATGAACATAATAAAAACAGCAGAGAGTAATTAGGGACAAGAGCAGACCTGGGGATATGGACATTAAGCCCGAGGAAACCCAGGGAGATGGTGGTGGGGCTCTTAATAAAAAAAAATAAAAAATTACATATCACAAACACGCGTGTGGCAAGTAAAACCACTGCCGTGTATGTACACTACCTTCTTGTACTCGTAAGCCCATGTTTCCCCTTAGATATTTAGACGTTCTCCCCCCTACAGGGAAGAATTTGAACCATATTAATTTAGTTACACTTGTTTTCGTATAGATGTAATTTGAGTGGTCCGTGGTCAGCGTTCCGCCTCATACTGACATCTAGGAAACCAAGGTAGTACTAGGACGGGAATATTCGGTACATTTTGCTTAGAGGCCTTTTCATTCAGGCTTAAGGACCTACATACAATGTATATACAAAAAGTATCCAAAAGTTAGTGTTAATATACATTATACGAAACAAATCACTGCATTTTAAATTAACTAAACTTTATTTGGAACGATATTAAACAATAATTACGTACTTTCCGCCATTTTATGACTGATTGGTATCACGACTTCCTGTTGTTTCAACTACTAAACATTGCCCACAATGTTAACGTTAGTCAATTGTTTATAATAAACCCAAATGTCTCTAACAAAGATGTTATTATTTTACTATTATTTATTATTTTGAAAATACCATCACTCACTCATTGGTACTATCGAACCCGTAGATTCATGTCCTCGCGGGCATAACCTCTCCATACATCCCTATCCTGAGCTAATGCTTTCTAATCATTCCCTGTATAATCTACTTCCCTCAAGTCATAGTTAATGTAATTCTCCCACCTCATTTGAAAACACCGTCGCGTAAAAAATGTATTACAACGCACGTTTTTGAAGTGTTTTACAGAATATCGGGAATTAAAAACCTAATTATCGCTCGGTTTTTAAACATTTTCCCCGATTCTGTAAAAACCACTTCCCAACCTCGCTTCGTAATATGCTATTACAGGTAATACATTATTGCACATGCATTTTCCTATACATATAGGCTATGTGATAATATAATTACTTTTTCATTGAAATAAAATGAAATAAAATTACGCACAACGCCTCTGAGAGGGAATTTGGATTCGGCAACTGTATCAAGTACAATCGAATAATAATTGGATTTGTTACTTTGCTACCCTTTGATATTTTTAACTCAATTAAAGAACCAACTTGTAAAATTTGCTGACCAGGGTAGCATAAAATCATCCTACTTCAGTGCAAAATGTTTACCAACTCAGATCTTCATCGCATAAATCGATCTATCATATATATGTCTAATTACTAGACTTTATTTAGTCCGTCGCTGTGATTCAGACTACGTTGGTCCGAGTTCAATTCCGATGATTGGCGATATTACGTACATTTCGTTGCCTTCCAGTGTTCTGTAATGCGATATAAATTGTTCTGCTTCCAATCGAGCCGCGGATGAAGATTTAATTTAAAAAACGAAAAATGCAAACATGCCAGGTTTATCTACGGAACATTAAATCCACTAACTAAAGCTAACTCACTGGCACTATCGAACCCTTAGGTTCATGGCCGCGCGGACAAAAGCTCTCCACACATCCCTATCCTGAGCTAATGTTTTCCAACCATTCCCTGTATAATCTACTTCCCTCAAACCATGGTTAATGTTATTCTTCCACCACATTCTTGGTCTACCAACTGGGTGTTTTCCCTTTGGTTTTCCTACAAGAAGCTTCAATGCACGTCTTTCACTCCCCATTCGTGTCACATGTCCTGCCCATTGCAGTCTACGAGACTTAATTGTTCTTATTTTATCTGGCTTCCTATAAAGACCACGTAGTTTACTGTTATGCAGTCTCCATTCACCTGTCTGTTCATCTGTCTTTGGTCCAAAAATTTTCCTAAGAACTTTATTCTCAAATACTCGTAATCTCCTTTCCTCCCTTAAAGTAAGAGTCCATGTTTCGCATCCATATAATATAACTGGTAGAATAATAGTTTTATATATTTTTCAGTTTACGGATTTTTGAGAGAAGTTGAAACAAGTATCCCTGTAATGCATAATAGCATCCATTTCCTGAAGTAAGTAAATTTTCAATTTCTTCCTGCACCTCTTTACCTGTTTGTGATTATTGTTCCTAGGTGTTTGAATTCAGCCACTTCCTCAAAATTTCCCTCATTTGTCATTAGCTGTCCATTTCCATTATATAATGTATTTCTATGTGTGGCCATATATTAGGTTTTATTGGAGTGGATTGGAAGGCGTGGTAAAATCGATTGGCCACCTAGATCACCAGACCTCATACCATGTGATTTTTGAAGGTAGGAGATTTTGAAGGGCAAAGTTTTCAGCACATAACCACTAAACCTGCAACATTTTACGGGATTTAATTGAACTGGAATTTGAAAACACTTTTGGTAGTAATGGGAATTTGTGTGATAACTTCTCCAAATCAATGTTAAGACGATGTCACAAATGCTTAAACAACAATGATCACTTTGAATCATTTCAGTAATTTATATACTATATTATATATATATATATATATATATATATTGTAAGCTATAGAAAATAATACAGCGTGTCCAAAAATCCTTTCCAATATTACAACTTCCTACAAGATGAAAACTATAAAAGTTAGAGTTGTGTGGTTTGTGGCAGATGAAAGACAAACTCTCGAAGTTTGTAAAGCAATGTCAGTGTACATCCATATCTGCACTTCCTGTTGCCCGCAAAACATCTAATACGGTAGATATGGTACCATAAAACACAGTGCGCTTTCTCCTGGTTTAAAGCCATTGTAGATTACACCTATAACAAACAAACAAACAAAATTGAGAATTTGTCTTTCATCTGCCACAATCCACACAACTCTAATTTTATAGTTTTCGTGTTATAGCAAGTTGTAATGTTGGAAAGGCTTTATGGACACGGTGTACTTTTGCATTATCGGTCAACTGACTTGTTCTGCACCCTGTATATTAATTGCTAATTTAATAATCTAAATGAGCTGTATCTTTTTTTATTATATAATTTTATATGAGAGGTGGATATGACAAGTTGAAGTTATAGGAAGTAGAATTGGCTGGAAGTGAAGGGGTTTGTGAAGTGACCACACAGTGTTGACATTGACGAATTACCTGAGGGTGCGATATGAACGATGGTTGTCTGATGAATGCAAGTTCTGCAGATTAATAGCAGAATGACTTTACATATTTAAATAGATACTCGAAAAGAGGAAGCAAACGTGAGAGGGCATGTCATCCGGGTTATTAATGTGCTCAAATATTCCTTTCAAACCCTTTGAATTTGTCGCTGCTTAGAATTAGAAACGACTATTTTCTTTTTTTTTTTTAACTCACATTTAATTCATAACACAGTTATTAATGTTGTATGACGTCATGTCTAACTGAATTGGTGAACTGGAATTGGAGATGAAAATCGTGAACAAAAATCCATCACGCAGAAACAAACTGAACTAAGCAAATATCTTAGCCAGTCAAATTTATGACAGATTTTACTGTTTTAAGACAGAGTGTTGCAAAAAGACCGACAATGGAGGTGAGGTAGAATATTGAGATATAAAACTAACTAACTAACTCACTGGCACTATCGAACCCGTAGGTTAATGTCCGCGCGGACATAAACTATCCATATATCCCTATCCTGAGCTAATGTTTTCCAATCATCCCTGTATAATCTACTCCCCTCAAATCATAGTTAATGTTATTCTCCCACTTCATTCTTGGTCTACCAACTAGGCGTTTTCCCTCTGGTTTCCTACAAGAAGAAGCTTCCATGCACGTCTTTCATTCCCCATTCGTGCCATATGTCCTGCCCATCGCACTATACGATACTTAATTCTTCTCATTATGTCTGGCTTCCTATAAAGATCATGTAATTCACTGTTATGCAGTCTTCTCCATTCACCCGCCTGTTCATCTCTCTTTGGTCCAAAAATTTTCCTAAGAACTTTATTCTCAAATACTCGTAATCTACTTTTCTCCCTTAAAGTAAGAGTCCATGTTTCGCACCCATATAATATAACTGGTAGAATAATAGTTTTATATGTTTTCAGTTTAACGTTTTTTTGAAAGGAGTTGGGACATCAAGAGTCTCTGCAATGCATAATAGCACGCATTTCCAGAATTGAGTCTGTGTTTAATTTCTTTGTGCATCTCATTCCTATTTGTGATTATTGTTCCTAGATATTTGAATTCAGCCACTTCCTCAAAATTTCCCTCATTTGTCATTAGCTGTCCATTTCCATTATATAATGAGTTTCTACGTGTGACCATATATTTAGTTTTATTTTTTTAATTTTTATTAGGTATAATCAATGGAGAATTGTAAACATTTTTTAAAAATATTCCATAGGTAGGCCTACAATCTCAATAGCTTCATCCCATCCCATTTTGCAAATAAAAAGATAAGACTGATAGTGGATGTTCCATTAAATCAGTCTGTCAAAATTATGCAGAGGAAATATTTGTAGGTGTGAATTCCTTTGTTTGATAACAGACATACCAGACAGCGGGCCTTAACAATACGGTGCATTCCACGACCCCAAGTTAATTGCTTGTTCCCAGAATGTGTGGCGTTCTGCTGCAACAATGACTGCATTCACACTTCCCCACAGTACAAAAAAAAGTATCTCCTAGTTTAATTAGATGACCACATGTTTAAATTTTCACAAAAAATAAACAAATTCATACAAAAGAACGTTTAAGAGAAAAAGAATGTGAAAAATCTCAAACTTTGTTCACTGAAAGTTCTTTTAGGTCTATAATGCTGAACTAAAACCTAGTATTGAATGCATTTATTTAGGAACAAAATTAGACCATTCAGGAGATAACACAGTGCAAATTAAAAATAGAATCGCACAAAAAAAACAAGCATCCATCCATAGTAATTCTGCCCGAAGGCAGGTCCTTCACTGCAATCCATTTTCATGCTATGCTTGCAGCTTTACTAGGGAATTGTGTAGGTGTGGTAGCTTCCCTTTGCTTTCCACACCGGTGAAGGATGATGATGATAATGATAATGGTAAGGATGATAATGATAAGGATGATGGCCATATGATTTCGGGGACCGTTTGGGCATTAAAGTTTTCCTGACATTTCTCTTACAGGTGAGGAAAAACACCGATAAAACCCTCACCAAGAAAAACTGCCCCGCTGCGTGACAAGGCAGCACGCTACCTCGAGACCACAGCGGTGGACTAAAAACAAGCAATACATGCTTTAAA
The DNA here is from genome assembly GCA_030220185.1 of Diploptera punctata. NCBI lineage: Eukaryota > Metazoa > Arthropoda > Insecta > Blattodea > Blaberidae > Diploptera > Diploptera punctata. The sequence continues at coordinate 474,637 of JASPKZ010001224.1, forward strand.
CTCTGTTTGGTGGAGCAAAAATATGACAAAAAATAGAAAATTTCAAATATATCAAACCATAATTCAGAAAATGTTAACATATGGTGCTGAAGTCTGGCAAATTCCTACCAGGGAAATGAAAATAATTTTAAGTACAGAAATGGATGTTTTAAGAAGATCAGCTGGAAAATCTAGAATAGATAGAATACGAAATAAAGAAATAAGGGAAATTATGGGTGTGTAAGAGGAGCCGGACATCATAGACATTATAGAAAAGAAAAGATTACAGTGGTATGGCCATGTCAAAAGAATTGCAAAGCAAATATTGCCTAAAATTATTATGGAATGGATCCCAATAGAAAGGAGGAAGACCGAAGAAAACTTGGATAGAAGGGATACAAGCAGCTACGAATATCAGAGGAATGGAGGAAGATCAATGGATGGACAGAGAGGAATGGCGTTTGGTTTCCGGAAGACGGCGGCAGCTGCCATGATACCGGATGATGATGATGAATGCTGATGATGATAATCATCATCATCCGGTATTTTGGCAGCTGCCGCCGTCTTCCGAAAACCAAACACCATTTCTCTCTGTCCATCCATTGATTTTCCTTCAATCCTCAGATATTCATAGCCGCTTGTACCCCTTCTATCCAAGTTTTCTTCGTCCTTCCCCTCTTCCTCCTTTCTATTGGGATCCATTCCATAACAATTTTAGGCAGTCTTTGCTCTGGCATTCTTTTGACAAGGCCATACCACTGTAATCTTTTATTTTCTGTAATGTCTATGATGTCCGGCACCCTTGTAGTTGAGACCTCTATAAATATAAGGACTTCATCTGATTTCACCCTCGACCCGAGACTGAATTGGACACGAATTGAGAATATTTATTTATTAAGACTATTTAACTCATGCCCCAAATAGTAGTCAGTGACCGATCACGTTTCAGTGAATTTTGTTTTACAACCAATGACAGTCGTGTTTCACCTCGCTCTTTATCGATTTATGTTTATAAGCTCCTGCTTTTGTGATAAAGAAAGCTCCTCTTTTTTAATATTCTGAACAGGTCAGAGCATTATTTTTCTCCAACAAATACATTGAATATAGCAAATAATGAAAAGATTCCTTGATTTTACTGAGATGTTTACTAAAAAAATAAATGAATAACTTATAATGTTGATTATGATATATAGTTTGATGTGTTTCATTATTTCTCCACTAGGGTGCATTCTTACAATATTGCGATCCTATTTGGCAATAAATAATATGATAAAGTTGCAGTGGATGAACATAACATCACATTTCTGATTTGTTTTCAAACATCGCCGTTTACATTAAATATATAAATGTTTTAAAATAACTATGTTTAAATAATGATTTGTGAGTAAACAGCTTAATTTTATTCGTTAAATAGTCCTAACAAATGCCACTCTTGATTTTCAAATCCTCTAGTTAAATTGGAAATCACTCATGGCATTACTTACGACAATTACAGTGGTATGGACATAAAACGATTATGAAATGATATCTAGAAGACATTATGGTAGAAAGGAGAAGTAAAGGTAGAACCAAAAAAAAAAAACAAAAAAAAAAAAAAAATATATATATATATCTGCCTGCAGAAAGTAAAGTAATAAATCAATAATGGATGAGAGTATTGAATATTGGTCGCAGGAAGATGTGATAATATACGTATTCTGGACTTCATCATGATGATTTTAATAATGGTGATTTTTGATACTTGCTAACAAGTAGCGATGAACATCAGTATATATTTTTTTAAATCATTAGATCAGAACAACGCAAATACAGAGTGATTCAGAAATATGGATATATATTTCGTCGCATTTAGTGACGAAAATATTTTTATTAAAAGAAATATGATGTTATCATTGGAAAGGGAATCCTTCAAATTACAACAATAGAACAAAACAAATCACTGTTCACGTGCAGCTTGGCGGGTTGATTTTTATGGGGTATCGTCGAACGCCTCCATAATTCTCTTCGTTGTTTCTGCATCCGTGCTAATGCGAGGCCTTCCAGGAGGTTTGATTTTCTGCATCCTTCCCGTTTCCAGGAGTCGTTTTCTCCACTTCCCCACAGTCGACGGCTGCAATGCTATGTTAAACTCACGTCTTACCCGTCTTGCGGTCACACGATCATTAGCATACGTCATTGTCCATGCAGCAATTGTAATTTGCTGTTGCATATTCAACGCCATTTTGACTAATGACGTAAATTCTACACTGTTTTGTTTTACTCCATTGTTGTAATTTGAATAATTGCCTTTCCAACGGTAATTTCATATTCCCTGTAATGGTAATATTTTCATCACACAACGCGATCAAACGTATAGCCGTATTTATGATTCACTCCGTGGTTACATTTTTTTCGGAATTCAATGGTTTTTACATTTGAGTGAATTCATATGAGATTAGAATGTCTAGGTTTCTAGGGCAACATAACTAGATATAAGATACAGATTTACGTAATACGAGCCATGTAGTGTAAGTAATCCACTCAGCGTAGATACATGTAATGGTCTAAGTGTAATGTGCAGGCACCTTCCTTACCGATCCAGCGCATTTAATTCTAAAACCAACAGCCAATAATCAAGTAGGTGGACGTTTCCTAGAAATAGACACATTAACTCTAATGAAGGAAATTATACATCACTAGACAAGCCGTTCATAGCTGCATATGTAATGTGATAGATGCATAAATTACTCTGTGAACATTCTGTTTACTTAATTAAAATAAGTGATTTGATATTACTCTATGTCATGACAATAATAATAATAATAATAATAATAATAATAATAATAATAACAATATATTTAGGAATTAAAATAAGTAAAAATGGAAGTTATGAAGATGAAATAAGAAAATTAATATATATCATACAATTGTTAAAAGCATCATTACTTATGGAGCAGAACTTTGGCCATTAACAACAAAAACAAGTAAGTATATTTTGGCAACGGAAATTGATTTTATACGAAGGGCGGCAAGAATTTCAAGAAGAGAAAAAATTACGAACTCAGTTATAAGGGAGGAAATGAAGATCGAATTCACTATTTTAGATTATATTAAAACTCAGCAATTAAGATGGTACGGTCATGTCCAGCGAATGGAAGAGGATCGGCTGCCAAACTGTGTTGTGGAATAGAAACCTGAGGGAAGACGAGGCAGAGGAAGACCTAATACCTCCTGGAGTCAAGGAATATATTTATACATGAAGGACGAACATCTACAACCAGGAGATTGGAAGGACCGACAACATTGCCTATTAGCATTCGGACGATGCCAAAGACATTAATCAACCGATGATCTGTCTAATAATAATAACGACAATAATAATAATAATAATAATAATAATAATAATAATAATAATAATAATAATAATATAAATTAGAATGAAATGCAGGAAGAAATTAAACAGGCTCAATTCTGGAAATGCATGTTATTATGCAATACATGGTCTCTTTTCGTCCCGACTCTTTTAAAAAAAAACGTTAAACTGAAAATATATAAAACTGTTATTCTACCAGTTATATTATATGCATGCGAAACATGGACTCTTACTTTAAGGGAGGAAAGGAGATAACGAGTATTTGAGAATAAAGTTTTTACGAAAATATTTGGACCAAAAAAAAGGTGAACAGTCAGATGTTTGGAGAAGACTACTTAATAGTGAATTACATGGTCTTTATAGGAAGTCATATATAATTAGACCAGATAAGTATGGTAGACTCCGATGGGCAAAACATGTGGCACGAATGGGGAATGAAACATATGCATGGAAGCTTCTTGTAGGAAAACTAGAGAGAAAACGCCCATATGGTAGACCAAGAATGAGATGGGAGAATAACAATAACGATGATTTGAGGGAAGTAGATTATACAGGGGAAGATTGAAAATCATTAGCTTAGGATAGGGCCATAAACCTACGGGTTTGATAGTGCTAGTGACTTAGTTTATTAATAAAAATATTTCACTGGTACTATCGAACCCAGAGGTTCATGGCCGCGCAGTCTTAAGCCCTCCATACATCCCTGTCGCGACCTAATATTTTTCCTGCCATCCCCTGTATAGGCTATGTCAGATACAAAGAATACTTACTTAATACACTAATACAGGCTTTCCACTTTACAGCAGTTTGCCCTTGATTCCTGCTTTCCAGAGATTCCTATCTTCCCATTGTCCTTCTTCCATACCCCTCTTCATCATGGTACCATATATTCCCTCATACCATGTTCTTCTACTTCTCCCCCTCTTCCTTCTGCCTGGTACCATCCAATCCAACACCTGTTTAGGCCACTGGTCTTCCGACATCCGTTGTACATGTCCATACCACTGTAGAGCTCTCTTTGTTATCCTATCGATAACAGTTTCTTGTGCATCCATTTCTTGTCTGATATATGTATTTCGAATATCTTGTAGCCTGGATATTCTCATACTTCTCCGTAATCCATCCATTTCTGTCGCCAAGATTATTTTCTGCATCCTTTCATTTATTGTCCAGTTTTCTGATACATATGTAAGAATACTTTTTAATATTGTCTGTATAATCTCTTTTTTTTTTTGTTTTTCTGGTCAAATGTATATTCCATAAAAGACCATTCAGGGATCTAATCGCCTTCCTTGCACAATTTACTCTGTTAATAATATATTTTCACAAGTACCAGATTTATCTATTATAGATCCAAGATATTTAAATTCTTCGACACGTTTAATTATCATATTATTTATTTGTAGGTCTTCTGAATTTCCTCCGATTACCATATATTCTATTTTAATATAATTTATCTTCAGTCCACCTGCCTCAAATGCATTTACTAACTTTCTAATAATATATTCTATATCTTCTTTATCTTGTCCTATTATAATCTGGTCATCAGCGAATAATAATACAATGAATCAGAAGTCAATTAACATTGTCTTATAAAAAGGGTAGGCTAGAAAGGGAAAAGACAGGGAATTTGTAATTGGAGGTGTAGATGTAATGAAATTACATCTGGTATGTGTATCTGGTCCCTTGAGTACTCCTGTCCCTCCCAAGCAGGCAGCTAAACAATGGACAGTGTTCATTTACGTAGGAGTACTAGCAAAACTGAATAGGAAGCCGGCCCAGTGTAATTCGGCCATTGTTCCATACACATGCCCTTCCCATACCCCTCACAAGGGTTTATCTATCTAAATAGCTTTCCCCTATTAGTGCTGTCCCCACCTTACATAGAAACATTAATTATATTTCACTTACAACGTTACAAGTATGATAATAGTAATAATAATAACATGCCAACACGCACACACTATTGAGTAACACTAAGAAATTAGGACTGAAAGTAAATATCGGTAAAACTAAATATGTGGTCACACGTAGAAATTCAGTATATAATGGAAATGGACAGCTAATGACAAATGAGGGAAATTTTGAGGAAGTGGCTGAATTCAAATACCTAGAACAATAATCACAAATAGGAATGAGATGCACAAAGAAATTAAACATAGGCTCAATTCTGAAAATGCATGCTATTATGCATTGCAGAGACTTTTGTTGTCCCAACTCCTTTCAAAAAACGTTAAGCTGAAAATATATAAAACTATTGTTCTACCAGTTATACTATATGGGTGCGAAACATGGACTCTTACTTTAAGGGGGGAAAGGATATTACGAGTATTTGAGAATAAAGTTCTTAGGAAAATTTTTGGACCAAAGAGAGATGAACAGACAGGTGAATGGAGAAGACTACATAACAATGAATTACATGGTCTTTATAGGAAGCCAGATATAATAAGAACAGTTAAGTCTCGTAGACTGCGATGGGCAGGACATGTTGCGCGTATGGGGAATGAAAGACGTGCATGGAAACTTCTTGTAGGAAAGCCAGAAGGAAAACTCCCAGTTGGTAGACCAAGAATGAGGTGGGGGAACAACATTAACTATGATTTGAGGGAAGTAGATTATACAGGAAATGATTGGAAAGCATTGGCTCAGGATAGAGATGTATGGAGTGCTTATGTCCGCGCGGCCATGAACCTAAAGGTTCGATAGTGCCAGTGAGTAAGTAAGTAAGTAATGATACTTACAGGCCTACTCTTTCTTCTGATTTACCACTTCCCTTTATAATGTAATGAAATTATATAATAAACATGGGCTTTAATAATGAAGTAAGTTATATAATTTTCTAAAGATTACTTTGTTGGTGTAATTATTTTAACATCAATAAAGACGTAAAGGTCAGCTGTTCTTTACTGATGAGCTGGAAGCCTCATCCATCTTGAAATTACGTCAGCAGAAATAGTGGGGAGGGAGAATTTATCAGCTACAAGTTGGACCGAAGCTGCTTGCCTATCAAATTATGGGCTGATAAGCTCGCTATATAATACTCTTAGAAACTTTATAATTACCCGAGATAGTGTTCAAGATTCTGTTGCTTAAATCTGAGTAAGTCATTGATACTTAAATTTGTGTTAGTTTCGTGTTTCACCATTAGAAAGTTGTTGTACTTGCATTAGATTTCATATTCTAATGTAATGCAATGTAATGGTTAAATAACTTATAAAATTGTAAACTTGCACAGGCGCGGAGCTGCCATTTTGTGCCCCTTGGCCTATAGAGAATTTACTCATATACACCGTGATTCAAAATTGACTTTACAACTTTACAAACTTATAGAAATTTATTTAGAAGACCTACAGAATTGGTTTTAATGTCATATGATAGCACAACTCATCAAGTTTTCACCGACATAGTTTTATAGTACCTAGTTCTCTCACCGCCTGCGCTAACGTAGTTCATATCAAAATGGCTGCTTTCACAGGTGCCGAGCGGCTCGTTGTGTGTTTTTGTTCGAAGAAACTAAATCTGCGACAATTGTTCAGCGTAGATTTCGTACCCAGTATAGTAAGGATCCTCCTAGCAGGCCAACAATTTATTCTTGGCACCAAACATTTGTTAGGACTGGCTGTTCTGTTAGTCATTCCAAGCATACTGGCCGTCCACGTACGGCTGAAGCTGTGGTTGAACAAGTGAGGGATAGCTTTGCTCGGAGCCCTAGGAAATCAACGCGGCGTGCGTCACGTGAGACTGGCATTTCACAACCGACCATTTGGCGCATACTGCGGAGACGTTTGCACTTGAAACCAGACCGATTTTCAATGGTGCAACACATTACTGATAATGATAAGATGGTTCGACGTGATTTCTGTGCAGAAATGCCTGGTCGGATTGAGGAAGATGAAACGTATTTGAACCACGTAATCTTCAGCGACGAGTCTACATTCCACGTCAGTGGCAAAGTAAATACCCATAACTGCAGGATCTGGGGCTCTGAACCTCCACATCTCCATCTGCAACACGTACGTGACAGCCCGAATGTGAATGTGTTTTGTGCCCTAAGTAAAACTAAAGTGTACGGCCCCTTCTTTTTCCAAGAAGAAACTATCAACGGTACGATTTATCTGGATATGCTAGGAGGATCCTTACCATACTGGGTACGAAATCTACGCTGAACAATTGTCGCAGATTTAGTTTCTTCGAACAAAAACACACAACGAGCACGCTCGGCACCTGTGAAAGCAGCCATTTTGATATGAACTACGTTAGCGCACGCGGTGAGAGAACTAGGTACTATAAAACTATGTCGGTGAAACCTTGATGAGTTGTGCTATCATTTGACATTAAAACCAATTCTGTAGGTCTTCTAAATAAATTTCTATAAGCTTGTAAAGTTGTAAAGTCAATTTTGAATCACCCTATATTTAGTTACACTTATAGTAGCGTCCAGATCATAACTGTCAGTGCTATTTATAATTCTTTGCCCGGGCCCATCAGACGCAAAGATTGTTTCATATAGATTCATTAACATATATTAATTAACAATAATTCCTTGGCACGCTGTAATAATTTATGATTCGTTATTAAACTCAGTATATTATTTTCAATCATGAAAGCTAGACGGGAAAGAGGAGCTAATGTAACCTTGAGAAAGCTCGTAGACAGGTAACGTACAAGACAACAGTAACATGACGAGCAAATACAATAATTAGACATTCTTATTTACTTCAAATAAGATTTAATATGCATCAGTTGTAAGTCTGAAGTTCAAATATAAAAAATATTAAACATAAGTTATACTTGATAATGTTATGGCGGTTCCCACAATATTGTATGGATGTGAAACTTGGGCTCCAATGAAAAAACAGAAGGATAGAATACAGACGGCGGAGATGAGGTTCCTAAGGCAAGTAAAAGGATGTACAAGACTTGATAGAATAAGAAATGAGGATATAAGAGAAGAATTGAAAATACAGCCTTTATTGGATAAGGTTACGAATTACAGACAGAAATGGATTGATCATATGGATGGAATGAGTAAGGAGAGATATCCATTATTAGCAGGAAATTATCAAGCAAGAAGAAGACGTGATGTTGGAAGACCTAGAAGACGTTGGGCTGATGCATTATGGAGTCGGAACTGGCAATTGCCTAATCCCTGGAGTGATGATGATGTTACACTTGATCATTCTAAAGTTTAAAGAAAACAATAATAATAACAAAAATAATAATCTTTACACACTCAAACACCCATGCATACCTTTTTAGTCCAACCTAGGATACCCTACCCTGGCTTACCGGACCAAACTCAAAAGAACACAGCTCTCCTTGAGGTCACGTCCTTCAGATGATAACCAAGCTGATTGAATTTAATGAATGAATGAATGATACAGTTTACCACTTGAATAGCCTATTCGGGAGTTCCGAGGTAGAAGGGGAAGTTGCGCAGTACAAACAGAGCAAAGGGAGGGGTAGGAAGGAGAGTGGGAGTAAACACAAAGAGAAAGGAAATTGGCATAGTTCATTAATCTCACTAGAGGGAGGATAACAGTACAGATGTTTCGTACCGAAATAGCACTTTCGGTACAAACTATTAATCCATTCATCATTACCTTAATCGTCATTATCACTATCATTAGGACAACAGCCAAAAGTTTGGCCTTGTCTTCTCGCAGGACAAATTTCCATATTATCATAAGTAATGCCACGAGTGATTTCCAAATTATCGATAAATTCACGACTCACGAAGTGAGGACTATTTAACGAATAAGATTAAGTTGTTTACTCACAAATCATTATTTAACTATAGTTATTTTAAAATATTTATATATTTAATGTAAACGGCGATGTTTGAAAACAAATGAGAAACGATTGGTACGCTTCTACTGCTTCTTTTTTTAATCACTGCAACCAGATCATACTATTTATTGTCAAAGGAACGCAATATACAAGGACGCTCTCTAGTGGAGAAAAAATGAAACACATCAAACTGTATATTAATTCATTTCTGATGTCGTATGATGTAAATATGACAATTATATTTTTCTGGATTATTACCTGGGAAAAAATACATTTAAGAAAGTGCAAAGAGTGGTTTCTTTTTTTGGTGGTATAATAAATTGCTACAAATGGTTTTATATTAACTCCTGCAAGCGCTATGTGTTGACATCCATGCACTATATATACAATCTGGTAGCCGTATTTCTTAGTGAGTCAGTCACTGCAAAATAATGGTCAGACCTGTTCAGAATATTAAAAAGGAGGAACTTTCTTTAATATGGCAAATTAAATACTGATAAATATTTGGTGAAACACGACTGTGATTGGTTGTAAAACAGAAATCATTGAAATGTGATTGTCATTGATTCCCATTTGGGGCATGAGTTAAATAGTCATGGGCAAACTTCCAATAATGGGTCCTACAGGTATATTAATTTTATTCAGGATTGTTTCTGTATTTACACACGTATCCTCGACTAAAATATACAATTTTTTTCTTCCACATTTCTATACTTTTTTCAATAATATTTTCGTGAGAACTAAACTTTTCTTCGAAAAGCTCTATTAGATGGCACAGTGGCACATTCGTCACAATCCAAATTAAAAGTTGTACATTATATTACTGAATGCAGTTGATTTGAAAGCATAGATACCTCTGTAAGAGAATTAATTAACAATTTTCAATTTCATAAAATCCAGTTACATATTTTCCGCTATTTCGTTCAAATGAATTCCCGTTTGAAAGGCCAGTCGACATATTAATTTTTTTTTACAGTAGATTATTTGTGTTCGACAGTGTTCCATTAGAATTAAATTCCACACTCTTGACAACTACATGACACTAATGAACTCGGAGTTTATCATGTCCACATGTCCATACATCTCTATCCTGAGCTAATATCACTGGTCAATATGATTTTTGTCTCATGAGTACCAATAGTTATACTTAACCCTTAAATTGGCAAAACACAAACTTTCTTCAGTTAGTTATTTGAATGTGGCGGACCGCAGTAAAAACGGAATACTGTGTACCTGTTATTATTACGTATATTGTTTAATTATACTCAAATTTAAGTGGTTTCTTTTTGTTTGTTTCTTCTCATTTATTTAAAATATTAAATTACCTGAAACAACAGATGTGTCCAAAAGGATATATAACGAATTTAAGGGTTAATGCAGTTTTTGTCGTGTTTTCAAATATGGATTCGGAATTTCTCCATCACCCACAGTTTTTTTTATTTCAATTTCAATTAATGGATTTAAATAATAATTGTTTTAATAAACTTTTTTCGTCATTTGTCCATTGTAAAAAAAACCAAATGAGCTAACGCAGGGGTTTTCAGCCATGGAAAAGAGATGGGCAGGACACTTATCCCCATCCCCACATATAGGAAGAGATAAATTTTACTTTAACGACATTTCGCCTATAGACGTTAAAAAAGCACTCAAGCGGATTAAATCCAATGCACAAGGAACAGATAACATCAGCATTTTAATGCTAAATAAAATCATTGACATTATACTACCCACAGTGACTCATATTTTTAATGCTTCCCTTATAACTTCTATCTTCCCTACTGTATGGAAACAGTCTAGAGTTCGGCCTATACCAAAAATAAGTACACCTACTAACTGTAATGACTACCGACCGATTAGCATCCTTCCGACATTATCTAAAGCCCTGGAACATATTGTACATAAGCAAATGACTGAATATCTCCAAGAAAATCACCTCCTTGATCCTTATCAATCCGGCTTTAGATATGGTCATAGCACAACCACAGCTTTGCTAAAAATTACTGAAGATATTCGTGAAGCCGTGGACAGACGTCAATTGACTCCTTTAACCTTACTTGACTTCAGCAAAGCTTTTGACACAGTAGACCACGACTTACTTATGATAAAGCTCAAGCACCTACACTTGTCTGACAGCGCTGTATCCTGGTTCGACTCATACCTGCACGGTCGTCAACAATACGTTTCATTAAACTCTAGATCTTCGTCTTGGCGCAACGTGCCGGCTGGAGTCCCCCAGGGCAGTGTTCTCGGACCTCTTTTTTCTCAATCTACATAAATGACTTGCCAACTGTACTAAAGCACTGCCGTTATCACCTCTACGCTGATGATCTCCAAATTTACCTACATTCACCTCCTCATTCTCTCTATAACAGCTTGACAAAAATGAATGACGATCTCATATCCATCTTTAACTGGTCTTCAAGTATCGGTCTAAATCTAAATCCTAACAAGTCACAAGTAATTCTAATGGACAACAAAGACTGCTTACAACCTTGGACATATCTACACTACCAAACATTACTATAAATAATATAATTATCCCTTATTCTTCTTCAGTAATAGATCTTGGACTACATCTAGACGCAAATCTAACCTGGCAAAACACAAGTGAAACACATATGTAAAAAGACTTTCTCCATCTTACATTATCTTAGACGTTTAAAGAATTTTCTCCCAGTTTCGTTAAAACAAATCCTTGTGCAGAATCTTGTGTTACCACACTTCGATTATTGTGACATTATATATAATGATCTAAACTATGACTTGTCGCAGAGACTGCAGCGTGTTCATAATGCTTGCGTTCGATTCATTTTCAATATCCGCCGTTATGACCATATTTCCGAACACTTTAATAACCTCTCTTGGCTCCGTCTTACTGACAGACGTAAATTGCACTCTCTTTCACTACTTTTCAAGCTTCTGAATTCCTACATCCCTACTTACCTGGCGTCTGGATTTGAGAAGTTATCCTCTTACCACAATATTGACACTAGATCACAAGATAGCAGTCTGCTAACAATTCCTCTTCATAGCACTTCCTCCTATTCTACTTCCTTCACAGTAGCCTCTGCCCGCTCCTGGAATCTCCTTCCTCAAGATATCAGGGGTTGCCGCACACTTGGTACCTTTAAGTCACGCTTATACAGTTACCTGTTGTCTAATAATTAATTTTTCTCTATTTATTTAATTTTATACTATGTCATTAATCTTTTCCTGTTTTTTTTATATATATTGTACATATATATTTAATTCGTTAAATTTAGAGTAAATCAAAATACATTATAAATATTAATTGTATTGTATTCATAACTTGTAATCGTTTATATTTATAGATATATATATTGTAATTTAGATTTAAGACTATTTTTTGTTTGTATTTTTTTTAAACCTGGTTGAGTGGTAGACAAGGCCTTAAGGCCTTAACTCTGCCAGGTAAAATAAAGCTATTATTATTATTATTATTATTATTATTATTTATGTTGCACGAATGGATAATGAGCGAGGGGCTTGGAAGCTTCTTATAGAAAAACCAGAGAGACCAAGAATGAGGTGGGAGAATAATATTAACCATGATATGAAGCAAGTAGATTATACGGGGGATGATTGGAAAATATTAGCTCACGATATATTGCCCACTGTGTTGTTCCTGACACCCTCAAAACTTGCTTTCACTTGCAACTGAACTGTCTACCATTACGAAACCTACCTTCAAACGCCCTCCCAAGGCCGTGTTAAAAAAATCATTGTCGGTTTTAACTTCAATGTACTAAAATCCAGTGCCAAATCTCTCATTTAAACTATAGGGCAACCACTGAATTGATAGATTGGATTATCATACCGTTGAGGTGAAGAGTCATAAAATAAAATAAGTTAAAATACCTTCTTAGGTAAAATCCGTCGTCCTCAACTTTAAAATATGTAATCTTTATGTCTGTAGGCCTTTCAGGACATCCGCCCCATCTTCAGCAGTTCATTCTTCGCTACAGCATCCAAGTTGATGATTGATGCTGCTGGTCCTAACGTCACGACAAAGCCACATTAGGACCAGCAGCATCAAACATCAACCTGGATGCTGCAGCGAAGAATGAACTGCTGAAGATGGGGCGGATGTCCTGAAAAGCCTACAGGCATAAAGATTACATATTTTAAAGTTGAGGACGACGGATTTTACCTAAGAAGGTATTTTAACTAATTTTTTTATGGATTATCATCATTTCCTGCCATCCGCACCGCATCCCGCCTCAATCCACTCCCCTCTTAATTAAGCAGGGACCGCAACCTCATCCGTACAGTCGGTCGCTATTGCTAGATTCTGGCTTCAATTTCTGTGCCTTGCAGTTAATAGCGGCAGATTATCTTTTGCGCACGGTCTTGGTACATCACAACGCTTCTGTGGGAAATTTTTGAAGATAGGTATGGTGATGGTTGACAGTTTTTTTGTTGGTCTAGTGGTTATGATCCTTGCCTCTGGTCCCGAGGGTCGCGGATTCAAACCCGGCCGGGGTCGATAGCTTTTTTTAGGATGGAAAAAATCCAAGGAGCAAGTCCTCCGGGAGAGACTTTAAGCCATGGGTTCCGAGTCTGAAGATTTACAGGCTCGTAAAAGATCCTTAAGCCTGAATGAAAAGGCCTCTAAGCAAAAAAAAAAGAAAAACGAAGATATAAGAACAGAACTTAATGTATTTAATCCCTGTGAAAGAATAAAATATTATCAAAATGCTTATCTTCAGCACGTATTACGAATGAATGAACAGCGCATACCAAGAAGAATGTATAATTATAAACCAAAAGGGAGAAGAATGTTGGGAAGACCATTGAAGAGATGGAAGGACCAATTCGACCTATAATGAGATCGGAACAGGCCATTGGGGCTTAATCCTTGTTGTTGTTGATGATGATGATGATCCGCTAATAAAGACTTTTAGCCGCGAATACAGGAACTGATTCTCAATGTTTTAACCCGCGAATAAGGAGCTTTTTACTGTACTCTGAAAAGTGGAGACAAAAGACGATCTGTGTATCATCCTATGATACAAAGGGTTGAAGAATTTTATGTTTTATTTTGATTAATTACTGCAATACAGTTAGGTAGCTAAACAGCACTTAAATCTATATGTAAACATTACTTAGGTATATTCACTGTTTTGCAAATTAAAGTTGGTAATTGATACATATGTCTAGAATTAAAACATCGAAATGAACGGAATCAACAAGTGAAGTACTGACTTGCATCCGCTCTGTAGCAAGCACGTAATAAAAACAAAGTCAATAGCACACTTGTTTCACATTTTTTTCTCTCTGTCTCTCTCTCTCTCTCTCTCTCTCTATCTCTATCTATCTCTCTATCTCTCCCTCTATCTCTCTCTATATCTCTCTATCTCGCTCTATCTCTCTATCTCTCTCTATATCTCTCTATCTCCCTCTATCTCTCTCTATCTCTCTCTCAATCTCTCTCTATCTCTCTCAATCTCTCTATATCTCTCTATCCCCCTCTATCTCCCTCTATCTCTCTCTATCTCTATCTCTCTCTATCTCTCTATCTATCTATCTCTATCTATCTCTCTCTATATCTCTATCTATCTCTCTCTATCTCTATCTCTCTCTCTTTCTCTCTTTCTTTCTCTCTCTCTCTTCTCTCTCTCTCACTCGGTGGCTTGCCTACCTCCTCTTCATGTACGCCTACTTCTTCTCTCATTATTTGTCTTATTATTTCTCCCTTCTATAGTTTCTTTCTGTCTCCTTCTCTCTCCTTTTCTTCTACATCCTAAGTAGTCATAATAGTAATAATAATAATACTTTTATTTTTATATATTTATATACTGAATTTTAATGTTTACTCATCTTTCTGTGCCTAAAGTTTTATCTTTCTGTATCCTACCGTCTCCCACTTTATTTATTTATCTTTTCTTACTCATTGAGTTACATTCTCTGCATCTGTCTGCTTCGGACTCTTTTATTGTCTCACATCTTTATGTACTTTCATCCTCACGCTTTTTGCTTTTCTTTCTCTCTTTATTCTCTCTATATATATTCTCGTTCCTCTCTTTCTATCTGTTTTTATCTATTTGTTCCTTCCTTCCTCCATCGATCTTCCATTCTTTCTTTCACCTTCAGTCATTTTCTCTCTCTCTTCTCCTCCTTTTGTATCTGCTCCTTCATATAGGCCTATATATATTGCCATGAAGTATCTCATCTCAGTCATTCTTTCTTCGTTCTTTGATCACTATTTTGTTTCCTCTTTTGATATCTCTCCCACTCTCTCTCTCTCTCTCAATCTCTTTCTTTTTTTCTTTATTACTCATTTAGTTTTGCTTCTGATTTTTTCTCCATCTTTTTTCCCCTTCTATCTATCTTTCATTTTATCTATTTCTCCTTCATTATCCCTCTGTCTATTTCATCTCCCTCAGTCACTCTTTCTCCCAAGTTGTGTGTCTTTCTCTCTTTATTTTTCCTGTATTTCTTCTCTCTCTCTCTCTCTCTCGCGCGCTCTCTCTCTCTCTCTCTCTCTCTCTCTCTCTCTCTCTCTCTCTCTCTCTCTCTCTCTCTCTCTCTCTCTCTCTCTCTCTCTCCTACACACATGCACGCACTCGTACGCATACACATCTACTTTTTGCCTTGCCCCTTAAATATACTAATAAAATACAAAATATATTGAGCAACATAGAAGGCGTTACCGAACATTCCTTATTAACCGTCGCCGGGCAGGGATTGGCCATTCATTAATACCCGTTGAAGAATTATGCAGCTATGCTACGTGATACTTGTTTCAAGGCCACCCTCCCGCATTTGTACTTGTATGTTAACACAGTGAGTGAGACGATCGCATGTAGAATGCGGTGAATATTTGGTAGCGTCTTAAATGCTACTCACTGACATCAAATAGCTTTAAAAATAATATAAACTGTTTATTAAATAATCAATTGAGTTGGTGTTTACTTGATGAAAATCCATATTCATTAATTATTTAAAAATAAAACGTAGTTTTATTTGATTTTCATATTTATTAGGCCTATATAATTCAGTGACAGCTGTTTGAGTACATGTCTGTTAACATATCTGAAGAAGGTACAGTGCACCGAAACAGCTGTCACTGAATTATATAATAAATATGAAAATCAATTAAAACTACGTTTTATTTTTATTTAATTAATAAACTGTTTATCCTCTAGACCTGTCGGCAGACTCCATGGAAGAGGAAGTTCAGTTCCATTAAGATTCGAACCGAATAACCTTACAAGGATATTTTTAATATGAAATGAACATGATTTTTCTGCAGTTTAATGCGCATCTACATATAGGCTACTCGTGATTCCTGAATAAGTTCTGAGAATTTTTATGTGAAGTTAATATTCAGACAAGATATGCTTATTTTTAAATAGCCGTCAGACATTATTTTCTAGAATGGAACACGATAGCCTGCTCAATAAAAAAGAGAATTAATTCTTTCCGATGTTTTTAAAGAGGTGAGGTTGGGGAATATTTTAAGTTGGCATCACCAGGCACTCTCACCACATCCTTTATGCTACAAGAGCGTGGATTGCCTGACCTCGATCCCTGAATGAATTGCCCGATATATTTTCCTAAAACTCCTTCCTAATTTTAACTTCCTTCTTAAAAACAAAAGCTTTCCCAGATAATACATTTTGCATGCTAAACAAGAGTTGCTTCCTAGACGAGTGTATTAGGCCTATCTCATTATAATTTACTTCACAGCATTTAGTAAACAAAGTCTAAATAACACATAATCCCCTATAAATGTATTGGTAGAAAATGGAAATAGTTAATGACAAACGAAGAAAATGTTGAAGAAGTGGCTGCATTCAAATACCTAGGAACAATAATCAGAAATAGGAATGAGTTGCACAAAGAAATTAAACATAGGCTCAATTCTGGAAATGCGTGCTATTATACATTTCAGAGACTCTTGATGTCCCAACTCCTTTCAAAAAACGATAAATTGAAAATATATAAAACTATTATTCTACCAGTTATATTATATGGGTGTGAAACATGGACTCTTACTTTAAGGGAGGAAAGGAGATTACAAGCATTTGAGAATAAAGTTCTTAGGAACATTTTTGGACCAAAGAGACATGAGCAAACAGGTGAATGCAGAAGACTTACATAACAATGAACTACATGGTCTTTATAGGAAGCCAGATATAATAAGAACAGTTAAGTCTCGTAGATTGCGATGGGCAGGACATGTTGCACGTATGGGGAATGAAAGACGTGCATGGAAGCTTCTTGTAGGAAAGCCAGAGGGAAAACGCCCAGTTGGTAGAGCAAGAATGAGGTGGGAGAACAACATTAACTATGATTTGAGGGAATTAGATTATACAGGAAATGATTGGAAAGGATTACCTCAGGATCGGGATGTATGGAGAGCTTATGTCCGCGCGACCATGGACCTACGGGTCCGATAGTGCCAGTGAGTGAGTAGGTAAGTAAGGAATGAGTTGCACAAAGAAATTAAACATAGGCTCAATTCTGGAAATGCATGCTATTATGCATTTCAGGAACTCTTGACTTCCCAGCTTCTCTCAAAAAGCATTAAACTGACTATTTAACTCATGCCCCAAATGGGAGTCTATGACCAATCACGTTTCAATGATTTCTGTTTTACAACCAATCAGAGTCGTGTTTCACCAAATATTTATCAGTGTTATAATTACCATATTAAAGAAAGCTCCTCCTTACAATACTGCGTTCATTTGGCAATAAATAGTATGATCTGGTTGCAGTGATAAACAAAAGAAGCAGTAGAAGCGTACCTATCATTTCTCATTTGTTTTCAAACATCGCCGTTTACATTAAATATATAAATATTTTAAAATAACTATAGTTAAATAATGATTTGTGAGTAATCAGCTTAATTTTATTCGTTAAATAGTCCTAACAAATGCCACTCTTGATTTCCAAATTCTCTAGATAAATTCACTCCTCACTTCGTGAGTCGTGAATTTATCGATAATTTGGAAATCACTCGTGGCATTACTTATGAAAATATATCTTCTTCTTCTTCCTTCCAAGTATTAGGCCAAGGCCTGTTACGATCCTATAGAAAATTTTCCCTCCAGCGTTTCATAGGACGGCCCAGTGATCTTCGTCCTCTTGGTATATAATTATAAACAGCTTTGGGGATCCGATTTGAACTCATTCTTTCAAGATGGTGTTTCCAATTTAGTTGGTACTGTTTAATATATTCCTAAATTGGCTTAGTCTTCAATTATTTTAAGATATCGGTGTTCCTTTTCCAATCCCATCTGGTGTAACCCGCTGTTCTGCGCATGAAATCTCATTTCACAAGCCGTTATTCTGCTTTCATGTTCTCTTTTTAGTGTCCATGCTTCAGTACCATAGGTCAACACAGGTCTAGCCAAAGTGTTATATAAACGTAATCTGGTGTTCTTTTTTTGTACAAGGGATGGTTTCATAACTTGATTAATAATTCCCAAACTTTTATTATAACTAGTAATGTTTTCAGGGATATCCTTTTCATCTCACATAGAAAGATAATATCCAAGATATATTTAAATTGATTAGATCTCTCTAACATTTTATTCTGGAGACAGATTTTACTTTGTATGGGGTCCTTCCCATGAAATGCCATAATTTTAGTTTTGTTAATTGATATTTCCATATTAAATTTGGCACCTATTTTTTGTAAATTATAAATTGATCGTTACAAATAATTTTCGGAAAGTGCCAGAAGAGCTAAATCGTCTGCAAAAAGAGTAGCATCAAGTTTGAGTTTCCTATTGATGGGTATATATCCCCGTTGTGTTTTCCTCCATTCGTTAATTAATTTATTCATATATAGGCCCTATAATGAAAAGCACCGGTGAAAGTCCACATCCCTGTCTTACTCCAGTGTTTGATCATTTCCCAAGAAGATAGTTTGCCATCTTGTTTAACAGAGATTTCATTATCTTTATAGATGTTGAAGATATTAGTAATATATTGTTGTGGAACGTTATCATCAGCTAAAATTTGTAGTAATATATTTCTGTCTACTTTGTCAAAAGCCTTTATGAAGTCAACGAAGGCGATATGAGTTTCTATATTGAATTCCTTGTGCTTTTCTATAGTAATTTTAGAGTGGAAATATATAAAACTGTTATTCTCCCAGTTAATGAATGCGAAACAGGGACTCTTACTTTAAGGACGAAGAAAAGTTTACAAATATTTGAGAATAAACTTCTTAAGAAAAAATTTGGACCAAAAGAGATGAACGGAGACTAGTAAGACAGAAGATTACTAGAAACATTAGGGATGAGTTCCTCAGATACGTTGTAGGATATAGGCCTACTCTAAGAGACCACATTCCTAGTGAAATAATTAGGTAAGAACTCAAAATGTTTAATCTAAATGAAAAAAATACAAAACCACAAACAAAAATGGCATGAACATATTTTAAGAATGGACTCTTCTAGGCTAACAAAACAAGCACTGTTGTACCAACCTCAGGGCTATAGAGATGTGGGACGTCCTAGAAGACGATGGAAAGATGAATTCTGGGAGCGGAACAGGTCGACGGCCTACCATGAGGATGACGATGAGAGACGAACGGAGATAAGTGAACGGAGAAAACTACATAACAGTGGTCTACACGACCTTTATGGGAAATCAGATGTAATAAGAAATATTAAATCTCATATATATTGCGATGAGGGGACACGCCGTAGCGTAATGGTTAAAGCACTGCGCTAAAAGCCGGAAGATCGAGGATTCTAGCCCCGTGGGAGCCAGGATTGTTGAACTGACCCAAACCCTCTGGCGGCACTATGGTCGATTCAGCCTCTAACGGAAATGAGTACCAGACACTTGTTCTGGGGGTAAAGGCGGCCGTCACACAGGGCTGACATCAAGTGCCGATTGTCTAGAAAAAGTGGGGAGCCTTAAACTCCTACTACCCCAAGGACCTCCTAAGGCTTGTTGTGTTGAAGGAACATTTCATCTGCTCCGTACAGTGGGTAGACCTTCCTGGCTTTGATTTCCGTGCCTTGCAGTTAAAAAGGGAGACAATTGTTTGTACAGGGCCTTGGTACATCATAACGCTTGTCTGGAAGAAATTTCAAGGTAGCTTTCGGCATGTAATGGTATACAGTTCCCTTATCAGATTCAAATTCCCGTTCAGGCACTGTAGTAGGCCTATCTCCTACTTTACAAGCTGGGAAAAAAATTGTCTGCTTTTGGATCTTTCCTGAGTAGCACTAAGATTACATCCTATCATCCCGCAATACTTGATATCTTGGGATCAAATCCCAGTTGAGACAAAAATCTCTCTCTTTAGATATTAGAGCCTATCAATACTTTTAGGAGGAGTTAGACAAGATTGTCCACCATAAATCACTCTTTTTAATTTTTTTTTTGACGACATGATAAGATCATGGAAGCAAATGACGACTGGGGGAATTAACATAGGAAATATAATAATAAAAACTGTAGCCTTTGCAGATGACCAGATTTTAATAGCAAAAACAGTAGACGAAATAGAAAGAATGCCATTTAAACTAAATGAAATATAAAAAAAATACAACATGAAAAATCATCAGAAAAATAAAAATCAATGGCCTTCAAGGGCGCTCAACCAGTTCGGACAAAGATAATATTAGAAAATAAACCAATAGAACATGTGGTAAGATATAACTTCCTAGGTTGCGAAATATCATACACAGCGGAAGCATATATAAATAACAAACTAAATAAGTTTAATTATATAACAGGAACAAAAAAAACTGCGAAAAAATGCCAGGATAGACTCTATATTGAAATTATACAAGACTGACAGTGCCTATTATTACTTATGGATCCGAAACATGGACAGTGACAACACAACAA
This sequence comes from Diploptera punctata, assembly GCA_030220185.1. Lineage (NCBI taxonomy): Eukaryota > Metazoa > Arthropoda > Insecta > Blattodea > Blaberidae > Diploptera > Diploptera punctata. The sequence goes on from JASPKZ010001224.1 coordinate 495,602, forward strand.
TCTGCCAGAATACAAGCTACTGAAATGAAATTCTTCAGACCAATAGCAGGATATCAAAGAACAGAGAAAAGCATAACACAGAAATAAGACAACAACTAAAAGTAGTGGAATTAAACACAGCAATAGTGAAATACAGAACAAACTGGAAAGAACACTTGACAAGGATGACTGAGAATAGAATACCAAAAGCAGCATATAGCTATTCCCCACGAGGAAGAAGAAGTCTGGGAAGACCAAAGAAAAGATGGAAACAGCAGCAATTTGGAGCCGGAACAGGCTAGTAAATAAGCCTAAACCGTGATGAAGAATAAGAAAAAGATCAATACTTTTAAAATTCATGACGAAACACCGTTGAGTTCACATCTTAATTTAAAATATAAAATAAATACCAAGGATCATTTTAAAGGCTGGAATATGTGAAGTGCTTTTGTGACATATCCTCCATCCTCAGTATGTAAGTTGGTACTCTACAAGATTCTCACAAACAATGGTACCAACTACATGCTGAGCATGGAGCATATGTTCCGAAATTACTTCAGATCTTACAGCAAGTTGAGGAAGACTGAAATTCCAAGTATTTATTTTATATTTTAAATTTAGAGGCCTATATCTGACTACAGTAGGAGTTTCGTTAGGTAAAAGAAGGATCTTATAGCTATGACGTCATATTTCTGAGACTGTGTAAACAAATTCTAAATAATATTAAGGAAAAGAAGATAAAAATATAAGGTTTCCTTGGAGGTATATTGTTTCCAAAACATAATTTTAAACTAGATACGCCACAAATCTTCCATCAAGCAATATGGTCCTCAGAACTAGCAGAGAAAACAAAAAAGAGACGTGCTTTCCCTCAAGACATGACAATCTCAGCCCACGTCCACTGGATATCAGCTGCGTTGCATATAACCTTTATCAGGGGGTGCCACTCATCGGATTCTAAACTCGTGCGCAATGCCACTGTAAATGTAATTTTAAGGGCCTATAGGTCTATTTTCTTCGAAAATGCCAACAAACTTCAGCAGCTTTATCAATAAATCTGAATATATATCCACCGCTGTGGTCTCGAGGTAGTGTGCTGCATTGTCATAAGTAATGCCACGAGTGATTTCCAAATTATCGATAAATTCACGACTCACGAAGTGAGGAGTGAATTTATCTAGAGAATTTGGAAATCAAGAGTGGCATTTGTTAGGACTATTTAACGAATAAAATTAAGCTGTTTACTCACAAATCATTATTTAACTATAGTTATTTTAAAATATTTATATATTTAATGTAAACGGCGATGTTTGAAAACAAATGAGAAACGTTAGGTACGCTTCAATCTGCTTCTTTTGTTTATCACTGCAACCAGATCATACTATTTATTGCCAAAGGAACGCAATATTGTAAGAATGCTCTCTAGTGGAGAAAAAATGAAACACATCAAACTGTAGCCTATATTAATTCATTTCTGATGTCGTATGATGTAAATATGACAATTATACTTTTCTGGATCGTTACCTGGGAAAAAAATCATTTAAGAAAGTGCAAACAGTGGTTTCTTTTTTTGGTGGTATAATCAATTACTACAAATGTTTTGTATTAACTCTCGCTTGCGGCATGTCTTGACATTCATGCACTATATATACAATCTGGTAGCCGTATTTCTCACAGGCTCAGTCACTGCAAAAATAATGGTCAGACCTGTTCAGAGTATTAAAAAGGAGGAGCTTTCTTTAATATGGTAAATATAACACTGATAAATATTTCGTAAAACACGACTCTGATTGGTTATAAAACAGAACTCATTGAAACGTGATTGGTCATTTACTCCCATATGGGGCATGAGTTAAATAGTCACGCAGAAGGCCCGGGTTTGATTCCCGGTCGGGACAGGCTCCTGGATGAGGTATTTTTCGGGGTTTTTCCTCACCTGTAAGACAAATGTCAGGAAGCTTAGGGCCCAATGTTCCCAGAAAATTATCTGCCATCATCATCATCATCCTTATCATTACCATCATCATCCATCACCGGGATGGAAAGCAACGGGAAGCTACCACACCTATAATCCGCTCAAATCATGGTTAATGTTATTCTCTCAAATCATTATTGGTCTACCTACTGAGCGTTTACCCTCTGGTTTTCCTCCAAGAAGCATCCATGCACGTCTTTCTTTCCCCATACATGACTCATGTCCTGTCCATCGCAGTCTACGAGACTTAACTGTTCTTATTATATCTGGCTTCCTATAAAGACCATGTAGTTCATTGTTATGTAGTCATCTCTATTCACTTGTCTGTTCATCTCTCTGGTCCAAAAATATTCCTATGAACTGTATTCTCAAATACTCGTAATCTCCTTTCCTCCCTTAAAGTAAGACTCCATGTTTCGCATCCATATAATATAACTGGTAGAATAACAGTTTTATATATTTTTAGTGTAATGTTTTTTGAAAGGAGTTCGGACATCAAAAGTCTCTGTAATGCATAATAGCACGCATTTCCAGAATTGACCAATTTTTAATTGCTTTGTGCATCTCATTCCTATTTGTGATTATTGTTCCTAGGTATTTGAACTCAGCCACTTCCTCAAAATTTCTCTCATTTGTCATTAGCTGTCCATTTCCATTATATGCTATAATGCATTTCTACGTGTGACCATAGGCCTAGCCTATATTTAGATTTATTGATATTTACTTCCAGTCCTAATTTCTTAGTGTTACTTGACAGTGTGTGCGTGTTGACCTTTAATATCTCCTCGCTATCGGCCAATAGTACTGCATCATCAGTATAAACTAACAGCTTATTAATAGCATTGAGTTATTAGGCTATATATGGCTTCCTATAAAGACCATATAGTTCAGTGGTATGTAGTCTTCTCCATTTACCTGTCTGTTCGTATCTCTTTCGTCCAAAAGTAGGCCTAATTATAAACGGTAATGAGTGCACAATGAAGTTTAACATTGCCTCCGTTCTGGAAACGCATGCGATTGTGCAATAAGGGTCTCTTGCCACCCAAACTTCTCTGAAAATATGTATATAAACGTAAAGTAACAGGCTTGGTTACAAAATTGTTATGTTTTCCAGTTATATTGATGTGCAAAATGAAGTCTTCACTTTAAAAGAGGAAAAAGTTACCAGTTGGCCTATTTGAGAGCAAAGTTCTTAGAAAAATGTTTGAATCAGAGAGAGGCGGGCAGATAGTTGAATGTAGAAGACTAGGCCCCTATATAACAGTCAGTTACATGATCTTTATGGGGAAAAAAAAACTCTAATAAGAACAGTTAGGTCTCGTAGAATGAGTGGACAAGTCTTGTGGCACAAATGTAGAATGGAAGAGGGGAATGGAAACACCCTGTAAGAAAATCTGAGGGAAAACACCCAGTAGGTAGCGGAAGCAACCTAGAACATTTACCATGATTTAAAAGGAGGAAATTATGCAGGGGATGAATGGAAAATATTAGTTCAGGATAGAGATGTATGGAGAACTTATATCGGCGCGCCCATGAACTTGCGGATTCGATAAGACCTGTGTGTTAGCAATATTAAATTCTGGAGATTGGAGTATGGTTGTATTCCCTGAAATGCTATTAACTTTAGTTTTATTCATTGATATTTTTATCCCATAATTATCAGAAACCCATAATATCAGTTTAAGATATTGACAGCTTTTGTATTTCATATTCTCATTTAGTTAATTTTGCAATTATTACTCTTTACACAGCAAACACAGTTATATCATTATCATCATCATCACTATCATCGAGAACATTTTAGGTATAGCCCTATGCTGCGTTGAGCTGACCCTGTATTTCAAGAAATTATTTATGCAACGTTGATTTCATACTTTGACATACTTTGTTTCTCCGTTCTTCATGTTGATAATGGAATACCTTATTCGGTAAACAATAAGAATACATTCTCTTGAGGTTATTTAACCAATTCTTTTTATAGGCTATGTTTGTATATCTTATATTACGTTTTTAACTTTTAAATTTTCTCTACTTGTGTCTCCAAGGAGGTTCAAAAGGGTGCGCGAGCACCATTGTTATGAATTCGCACCCTATAACGAACCCCCTTAAGTTTCAGATGTTATATCTTAGGCGTATGATGTCTGTATCAGTTACCATACTTAAAAATTTTGATTATCCTCACATTATGTTTGTGATATAGGCCATTTATTTATTAAATGTTACGAACTTTGCAGAGAATAATAGACCTAAACATGAAAAATAATATAAATTATGTAATCTCAATTTTCTTCCGGTTGACATTTTGTTTATCAACATTTACTTTTATAACTCTTTTCATTGTATTGGATTTCTGTCGCTTAACGCGTATCGTATTTCAAATCAGATAGGTTTATAAGGTAATTTACATACAGAAACTTGATCTGTAATTTCTCCATCTAATTCTATTATAAATAACTCTTCATAAGCGATTTTCACACACACACACACACACACACACACACACACACACACACACACACACACACACACACACTTATAGGCCTATAGGTCTAAGAATGCGTACCGGAAATACTGGGTGTAATTTTCAAACCTCCCACATTATAATTATTCATAACTAACAAAGAATGCGGAATTATGAAATGAGGCTGGTAATAAACGAAACAGAAACTCAAAGAATTTTCATTGCCACACACTAAAACACCTCTATATGTGCACCATTAGTAGCACGAACAATATCAAATCTGTATTCGATTTCGTGCCACGTTCTGTCCAACATGTTCATTGAACTGCCGGGAAGCTTGGCGAATTCATTTTTGTGGATTTCTCTGAAATCCTGTTCTATTTCTTCTATGTTTTCTTCTGAAACACGTGTACGAGCACCTTCTGATTCTTTTTTAACGCTTCCAGTCGCCAGAAACTTCTCAAGCCATGCCTTAATGGTCTTCCCATCAGGTGCATTTCCTCCATATTCTTTCCGGTAATTTCTTTTCATTGTAATTATTGACTTCGTCTCTGCATACCAGAAAACAGTTTGTGCTCGTTGCTGAAGAGTCGCCATTTTGTTTTATGTCATTATTGTCCAACATGCGACAGATTAATTAACTGAAACAATGAAAACAAAAATTCTTTGAGTTTCTCTTTCTTTTAATGCCAACTTCATTTCATAATTCCGCATGCTTTGAGAGTTATGATTAATTAAAATGTGGGAGGTTTGAATGGGGCAAGGTGTACTGAATTTGAGGAGGGATAAGATCGCCATATTACAAAAACAAATAAGTTTGTCATTTGACCTATATCGTAGATGTTGAGTAAAGTATGTCAGTGAAGAAAGGTTGGAAACCCCTGGCCTATCTTGTTTTCCACCTGTCACAATCACAGAGAGGTGGAAAAGGAATTGAAAATTGCTTTAAAAACCGTTACAATTTCCTCAATGGCACTGTTTTATATCTGTCATATTATTACATAACTTGTTTTTTTTATTAACATCTCTCACGTTACCATGGTAACGAGAAAATACTTCTCGATGTCTCTTGTCCACATCTCGCTGTTTGCGAGAGGAAGAGTGGGCGGTTGGGAGGAATTACCATAGCAACCAATCTGATAAATAGGATTAATACGCATGCGCGGCCACGCCTGCATGTTCGCGTATTGTGACGTCATAAAATTCGTTCTGCGCCGTTTGTACGACTCCACCTTCAAATCTCTCCTCCCCCTTTATGCAGCCTGTTGCTGGTATCCCCTCGCAGTTAGGCAACGCGCACGGCACTTGTCGGATCGTTTTCTGTTTTACCGGAGATCATTTTATTGTTAACATATTTTATAATATATTCCAGAAACAGTGTATATAAATATATTATAATTCGGCATATTTATATCGAAATATATTAAAAAAAAACTATAAGGACAGCTGATACTATATATACGAGAACTGGACCGTTAGAAGAAAGAAGAATCTATTTTATATATTTTTGTTTTGCGGATATTCGTGGAGATATATTTTTTTCTTGCGGTTGAAATAAAAAAAATATAAAAATATTTGCTGTTGTTTATAGAAGCTCGTAATTATCTTTATTGTAAAATTATCTTGCTTGTTAGGATATTTAAGGGGACGACAAATTTAAGGGGAAAACTATAACAGGTTGCTGTTCTACGTCACAGCTAACGTTCAACCAATCAGGAAACTCGAAAATCTAACCAACCTTCCCCCCCTATTCCTCCCCTTTTTTAGATTTTCCATCTCTGTCTCTCTCTTTTTTTTTATTCTCTATATTCTAGTTGTCTCTCACCTCCATTTCCACCAGTCGTAATCTCCTATTTCGTTCTCTTTCTGATCTACATACGTTGTATATATCTGTCTCTTTTTCACTAACTCGCTGCTCCGTCCGTGCGTCCGGATCTTTCTTCTTCTATGCTCTTCGCGGGACTCAGGTAAAGTATTGAAACATATAATTAAATGATAAACACTAGTTGTAATTAATGTTTTAGTACACTTTTACATTAACACTGTATCTATTAGTGTTTTCTTTATACCATGATCATCAAACACCTATATACAATTTAACCTTTCGTAATGTATCCTTTTGGATACATCAGTTGGTTTAGTTAATTAATTTTTTTATAAATCAGGAAAAAACGAACAAAAATACACCAGTTAAATGTGTGACTAATTATACAATATACCTAATAATAACAGTTACACAAGATTCCGTTTTCACTGCGGTCCGCCACATTCAAATAACTAACAAAAGACATTTGTGTTTTGCCAATTTAAGGGTTAAGGAAGCTCTCTGTGAGAGAAACTGAACTTATTTAGTCCACCGCTGTGGTCTCGGGGTAGCGTGCTGACTTGTCACGCAGCGGGCCCGGGTTCGATCCCCGGTCGGGACAGTTTTTTCTGGGTGAGATTTTTATAGGGGTTTTTACTTACCCTGTAAGGCAAATGTCAGGAAAACTTTAAGGCCCAAACGGTCCCCGAAATCATATGGCCATCGCAATCATCATCATTCATATTCATCTTAGATTAAGCTTAGGATTAGGGATTCTCCTGGCGCACCATTATCATCATCTTCACCCATCATATCATCGGGGCAACGTAACCCCGCCTTCCAGGCGCCCCAACCTCAGAAGTGGGTTACAAGTACGCAATGCCAGGAGAGAAACCAGGAATGTTGAAAGACAACCTGGGGCATTAAAAAAAAACTGATTTATCCCCACTTATATAGCCTACATGATACAGCAATTAAATTTATGCTATGTCTTAAATAATTATTCTTATTGCAGAATATGAAATTTCATAAAGCTTATGCAACTGGAATGCCTTTTACAGTATTCAAAAAGTTAATGTGAAAGAAATAAGTAGGCCTACATAGGCCTATAATCAGATATACTTTTAAAATAATTAGATTAGCCATATTGCAAAAGAATATGGATTTTTCTAGGCCTTCATTCACAGTTTCACATGTTTCAGCAACTATTCCATCATCCTCAACAGAGTATAGGCCTATATAAATTCTGACATTATTTCGTGATAGTATTTTAAAAATTTGTAGAACTCTAAATTCTGTATTTCTTCTTTACACAAACAAGGTATAATTTACCTTATAAGTCCAGAAAAAACTGACGTCATTAAATAGCCCAATTCGTATTTTTTTAGATGAATTAAAATGATTATCACGAAATATGCCTAAACAGTACTTATCAGGAAAATAGCTAGATTTATACCCTGTATAGGCCTATATTGTTGAAAACTGCTTTAGGACAATAAAAAGAGTCGTTCTAACATGTCAAACTATGAGTGTAAAACAAAAAGAAAAATATTACATTGTAGGCCTACTGTTCATTTATTCTGAAAAGTGTACCTAATAGGCCTATAGGCCTAACTTAATGCAAATTTTTAGCACAGTTACATTTGAAATTCTGTAAAAGGCAAAAAAGTAGTATTAATTTTATGAAGTTTCACATTCTACATAAAAAAAATTAAAATTAGCTTTTTTTCTTCAATGCCATCATTTTGTCTCTTAGGCTATGACATTTCTGGCATTTTTCCCTGGCTTTGACGGAATTGTAACCCAATTCTTAGTTTGGGGCACCTGTAAGGACTTGATGATATGATGGGTGATAAATGACATTGAAGTGCCATGAGAGTCCTTAACCTAAATTCCAGACCATGGGCAACCGCATGAATAATTCCCTTTAAGAAAAAATTCATATGGTCTGACCGGGAATCGAAACCCGGAAACTCATGAACTGTGGTCAGAAACATTGACCACTAGTCCATGAGACTGGTCAAATTTGCATAGGCCTAAATGATAGTGTTGTATTAGGCCTTTGTGTAAAAGTGGATATAGTCAGTTCTATATAGGCATAGGAGGCCTATGCATTTGAAGATTTAATTTACATATTTCCATCTTAGGCCTACGTCTTTAGGTGCATTCAATTTTGAAGATGTAATAAAATATCTCGCAATAATATATATATATATATATATATATATATATATATATATATATATATATATAGCCTATATGATTAAGAAAGTTTTCTTGGATTTTCCGCGTCATAGATTCAAGTTCGACCCAAGAAAACTTTCTTAATGATATCCTACTTAGGCCTATATCCGCGAAAATCTGCATTACAACATAAGCTATATATATATCCATCCATAGTAATTCTGCCCGAAGGCAGGTCCTTCACTGCAATCATAGCATTTTGATGCTATGCTTGTAGCTTTACTAGGGAATTGAAGGTGTGGTACCTTCCCGTTGCTTTACACACCGGTGAAGGATGATGATGATGATGATAAGGATGATGATAGCCATATGATTTCGGGGACCGGTTTGGGCCTTAAAATTGTCCTGACATTTGTGTTACAGGTGAGGAAAAACCCCGATAAAAACCTCACCCAGAAAAACTGCCCCGACCAGAGATCGAACCCGAGCCCACTGTGTGACAAGGCAGCGCGCTACCTCGAGACCACAGCGGTGGACCTATAGGCTATATAGGCCTATATATTTAAAAAATAATTAAATCGTAAATTAGGTCTACTAGTTTTATTTACAATTTTATATAGGCCTACCTTATTTCAGATTTTGGGCACGCCGTAGCATAATTGGATAAGGAAATTCGCTATAAATCGGAAGATTGAGGTTTCAAGTTCCGGTGTGGTCAGGGTTTTTAAAGTGACCCAAAATTTCTGGCTGCACGATGCCCCTGGGTCGACTCAGCTTCTAACTGAAATCAGAACCACACGCTTGTTCTGGAGGTAAAGGTAGCAGTCACGGAGAACTGACAACCTGGCTGATATCGAGTGTCGGTTGTATAGAAAAATGGGAGCCATGAACTCCCGCTACTCGAATGGCCACCTAAGGTCTGAAAGTGGGCTAATTTTTATACTTTGTATTAAGGGCCTTGGTTAGCGATTCGTATATGTTTAATGTATTTCAAGGTAAAATGTTTACGTCAATGTTCGTAAGCTACTTTTAATTATTAACCGACGTTCAGATTGTTGTTAAATATTTAAAACAATAGGTTAATAAATGACAGTCGTACTTCACACATTAAAAATTGTAGGGCCTATAGGCTAAAGTAAACACCTAGGCCTTTCGGAACTAGTTCCATTTTCAAAGCTAATACCCAACGGAACAGCTTTGAAAATGGAACTACAGCACTTCCGAAAGGACTACCTGAATATTTAAAAAAAAAAATTGTTGAGGCGACTGCCATCACAGGTACAATTTTATAGTTTTATATATTCCTCAGCCATTGGTGCTCGAGAAGGAATAGTAATAATAATAAATAATAATAATAATAATAATAATAATAATAATAATAATAATGTTTTATCTATTCTGGCAGAGTTAAGGCCATAAGGCCTTCTCTTCCACTCAACCAGCACAAATACAAATAAATATTTGACAAATATAGGCCTATATATACACTATACTAATTATAAACAGTTAAAGATAGGCCTACATTAAATGTAGCAATGTAAATTTCATGTATAAACAACATTTTATACGATAATAACAATACTAATACTTACGATAATAGTAATAATAATAATAATAATAATAATAATAATAGGATAAATAAGGAATAAATATTGACATAGTTGAATGGTAAAATCAGGTGAATTCGTGATACAAGTAAACTCGTTATACTTTTCTGTATCAGGGGATAGCAAGGTGTATAAAGGTCAATAGGGTCATGGCTAATTATCATGAGTCTGTGTTCCTGCCTTTTGCATTCAGATGTTTTGTGCTGTCTTCGGCAGTAGTCCTGACATCCGAATGTTAAGAGTTTCCAGGCTATATGGCCGTGGTCGATTACTAGTATTTATTCCATGCGTTTCTCCCTCAACTGCGGAGGACATCTTCAGTAGCGAGTACTTTGCTTAGTCGAGCCTGCGACCAGGGAACACTACGTGAAGTAGGCCTACTCGCCACTAAAGATGGACTCCGCAGCTGAGGGACAAACGTATGGAATAGACACCAGTAATCGGCCACGGCCACATAGCCCGTGTATTAGTATTACCGCACGTAAAAACCTTCATTCAACTCGTCCTGACATTCTGTCAAAAAAAAATGTGATGTACGTATGAATAGATCATGAGTTTACCCGCCTATCACGTGATTTTCTAAGTTCACTCTTGTTTCAATTTATATCATAAAATACAATTAATTTTATTTGACTATTTAACTCATGCCCCAAATGGGAGTCAATGACCAATCACATTTCAATGATTTTTTATTTACAACCAATCACAGTCGCGTTTCGCCTAGAATTTACCAACTAAAGTTTATCATAATAAAGAAAGCAACTCTTTTTTAACATTCTGAATAGGTCATAACATTATTTTGCAGTGACCGACTCTCCAAGAAATATGGCTACCAGATTATATCTATAGTGCATGAATGTCAGCAGAAAGCGAATGCAAGAGATAATATAAAAAAATTTGTAACAATTGATTATACCACTAAAAACCACTGTTTGCATTTTCTTAAACGAATTATTTTCCAGGAAATGACGTTGCAGAAAAATATAATTAACATATTTACATCATAGGACATCAGAAATTAATTAATACCTATAATGTTGTTTATAAATTTCTCCGCTAGGGTGCATTCTTACAATATTGCGATCCTTTGACAATATATAATATGATCTGGTTGCAGTGATGAACAAAAGAAGCAAATGAAGCATACCAATCGTTTCTCATTTGTTTTCAAACATCGCAGTTTACATTAAATATATTAATAATTTAAAATAACTATATTTACTCACAAATCATTATTTAACTATAGTTATTTTAAAATATTTATGTATTTGATGTAATCGGCGATGTTTGAAAACAAATGAGAAACGTTTATTATGTTTCACTTGTTCTTGACTGCAACCAGATCATATTATTTATTGCCAAAGGATCGCAATATGTAAGAATGCACCCTAGTGGAGAAAAAATGAAACAGATCAAACTGTAAATTAATTTCTGATGTCCTATGATGTAAATATGTCAATTATATTTTTATGGAACTTTTTTTTGTGATATAATCAATTGCTACAAATGTTTTTATATTATCTCCTGCAAGCACTATCAGCTGACATTCCTGCACTATATATACAATCTGGTAGCCGTATTTCTTAGAGAGAAAGTCACTGCAAAATAATTCTTTGGTCTATTCAGAATGTTAAAAAGGAGGAGCTTTCTTTAATATAATGCACTTATTTGATAGATTCCAGGTGAAACATGACTGTGATTGGTTGTAAATCAAAATTCAATGAAACGCGATTGGTCATTGACTCCCATTTGGGGCATGAGTTAAATAATCGAAATAAATATATTTTATACTTGACCTAGAGTGGAATATTTAGATAGACTAAATTTATGCCCAGAATTTACAACTAATAGGCTATTATTTAACATAATAAAATATCCTAGAACTGATTTAACAGAATAAAATATCGAGAACTTTGATCAAATTTTTGTAAAGTAAATTTTAAGATGACGGTCGACTCAGAACCGGCACAGACTCGGGTAATCCGACTGTTTAGTTAAAGTAAGGCATTGCGAGGGCCCTAGCAGGTGTTGACGCAATGTGATTTGTATCCAGTGTTCTGAATGTCAAAGTGAAGTTTTTTATTTGAAAATTTTAAAATAGGCCACGAGTTAACATTTTATTTAATTAAACTGCGTACAGAACCAATTATTTTTTTACACCATCGAATAGGCTACAAAGAATTAAGTTATTTGGTCTGTATATTCTTACCAATTATGGATGTTTTTATTGAACATATGTTTCAAGGCTTTTTAGCCCCATCTTCAGCTGTTACAGACTCTGTAAAAGCTGAAGATGGAGCTGACAAGCCTTGAAACATATGTTCAACAAAAACAACCATAACATGTCTGTATAGAGACCAAATAACTTAATTGTTAGGCCTAAGTAAATATCTTAAGGTTACTACCTATTGTATTTTTTTTAAAAAAAGCTACACAATGTTTTAATGTAGGCTTACATCCAAGTCAATTTGTGTTCATTTTTAAGCAACAAGAACCTAGAAATATTTAAGTAAAGTTTTGAATTTCTAATGTACTTATTCTAAATGAAGTAAGTACCCACATTGCACTTAATATTTATTTATATTTTAATAAGTTAGTCATTTAGCGAATTCCGAAGGAATAACACTATTGAGGTTGTTCTCATGAAAATATTTTTGAAGAATTGTTACAGATTTTCAATGATCCTATTTATGGACAACTAGCTAATACCCGGCGTGCGCTGCTACGTCTAAAATAAATTAAAATTAATGTGCTTTTATGTTTAGTTGAATAAGTAAAGGGAAAATAATTATAAATTCATATTTTTAGATACCGTAAAACGGGGTTACTTTGACTCGAGGGGCAACTATGACAGAATTGGGGCTTCTTTGACATTTTAAATGTCTTGCGTGTTTTGGGCTATTTTTGAGAACAATTCAATGGTGTAGACATTTCCTTGAAGGCGCACGAATAATTAAGTTGTTTTAAAAGAGGATGTTAATTGTTGGAGACACATCTGTGTCACTTTCAACAACAATGAATTCCCAGCAAGGATAAAATTGTGATTTTCGGTTTTACAGGGGTAAGGATTGGATTTGTTGTGTAAGATGCAAGCTCTGGGTCTGTGGTATGTGTAACAGAGGATCGAACAATTCTCAATATGAATGTGAACTATGTGAAGATGAGATGTGAAAATCTGTTTTTTTTTCCTACTGTTGTTTCAAAAATTCATGTTTTCTAATGAATTCCTGATTGTCTAACTACAATAATTATATAATTTTTGTGTTCTGTTGCGTGTCAGAACTGATAAAGAAGTTTAAGTTTATTTTGCCAAATTACAGTTATAAAAACATTTATAGTAAGGTTGTTTACAATAAAAATATTTATAAAAAGATAAATTGGTGTCAAAGTAGTTCCTACAATGGGTCTACTTTGAATTATAGTGAAAACAAATGTGATGTCAAAGTAACCCCAGCACATGGGCAAAACAGACCTAAACAAAACTCATTGTTGTCCTACCAAGTTTTTATTTGAGGAGAACAGTACCAAATGGAATTTGTAGTCTATGGTTCAATTGGTACAATAAATCATACATTCAATTTTTTCGGCATAAATCATACGAGTTAGACCTTAAAAACCTTCAAAAATATGTCAAAGTTGCCCCGTTTTACGGTACTCCGTGCTGTTTACCCGGCGGTGTCCGAGAATGTACTTATCTTACTGATCTTAATTTTAGAACCCCGTGCTGTTTACCCGGCGTTGTCCGGGAATCTTCTCATCCCGTGCTTCTTGGCATAAATGAGCTGAAAGACAAAAATTAATGTATTTCCTATGATTAGTTGAATAAGTAAAATGAAAAAAATATACATATAGTAATTATTTTAAGATTCCCCGTGCTGATTACCCGGTGTTGCCCGGGAATCTACTTATCTCGATCAAGTTGGATAAATGAGATAAAAGACAAAATTCGTTTTTATGAGTTATCCGTAAAAAAGTACTCGTCATGTGCTGCTATGCTTGCACAGGAATCTACGTACTTGTCTCGATCTTCTTGGCATCAATGAAAGACAAAAATGGTTATTGTGAGTTATCCGCAAGAGATAAACATATGCTGTCGCGGACTTTTTTGTAGAGCTTTTTAAGATATTCAATTTTGTGTACATTAATTTTGTGTAGCCTATTTGTTAGGCATCATAAACCATTTTTTTCACGTTTTCAACTATAAAGGGCGTTTTTAAAGGTATAGGAGTTGAGTATCACAACTCTCTTATAGCCTATGTTCATCCCGGGAATCTCCTGAACATTTTGCAAAAAGCTCCATCACAATCCAATCAACGGTATGGCCGCGCATAAAGTACGAACAAACAAACAAACATTCATTTTTATATATTAGATTTATGGACAATTTATATGACGATGACCGACATTTATAAATAAATACATAAATGAATAAACAAGTAAAAACATGTGTCCAAGTGTCTGCTAACATTCTAACGGCCGCAATTTTTGTCAGAACCAAACTTAGGATATAGGACTATCAATTAAAATCGGAATTAGGCCCTATATGTGGGATATTACCCTCTAGCGGTTAATATTTTCAAAATTTTGCAATACTTTAGGCCTATATGCTATTAAAGTAAAACAGTAGGTATCGTCTAAAAATAAGCGAAATCCGACCGTTAGATGCGGGTATTTACTTCAAAACCAGAAATTAAAAATCGCTCTTTGTTTTCACTGAGGTCGGAGACTTTTAAATATAAGCTATCATCATAAGTTGAGTTTCAGCTATTTAACATAATAGCCTAAATATAGCCTATATTTCGTAAACCAGAAAATTTGGACCTTAAATTAGTTCCTGCGTGACGGATTTTTTTTATTTCATGCTATTGCATTTTAAGGGCAGTCGGTTCTGATTAAGGGTAAAACACAATTCCATATCAGAGCACTATTAAATGTGATTTTTAAATATCTGTTATTGTTAAATATTTTATATCAATTAAAGATTTTGACCATCAAATTAGTAATGTACCGGTTTCCTATAATTCTTCTTCTTCTTCCTTCCAAGTATTAGGCCAAGGCCTGTTACGATCCTATAGAAAATTTTCCCTCCAGCGTTTCATAGGACGGCCCAGAGATCTTCGTCCTCTTGGTATATAATTATAAACAGCTTTGGGGATCCGATTTGAACTCATTCTTTCAAGATGGTGTTTCCAATTTAGTTGGTACTGTTTAATATATTCCAAAATTGGCGTAGTCTTCAATTCTTTTAAGATATCGGTGTTCCTTTTCCGATCCCATCTGGTGTAACCCGCTGTTCTGCGCATGAATCTCATTTCACAAGCCGTTATTATGCTTTCATGTTGTCTTTTTAGTGTCTATGCTTCACTACCATAGGTCAACACTGGTCTAGCCAAAGTATTATATAAACGTAATCTGGTGTTTTTTTGTACAAGGGATGGTTTCATAACTTGATTAATAATTCCTAAACTTTTATTATAACTAGTAATTTTTTCAGAGATATCCTTTTCATCCCAGATAGAGAGATAATATCCAAGATATTTAAATTGATTAGATCTCTCTAAAATTTTATTCTGGAGACAGATTTTACTTTGAATGGGGTCCTTCCCATGAAATGCCATAATTTTTAATTCAATTGGCTTAATTTATTTGTAACTAGCTAATGTCCGGCATGCGCTTCTACGCCTAAATAAATTAATCGTTTCTATGATCAGTTGAATAGTGTGTAAAAAGAAAAATAATAAGCCTATTAATATAGCCTATATCATAATTGCCTTTAGATACCACGTGATGATAGCCTAATAGCGTTGTCCGGGAATCCACTTATCCCGATGTTCTTGCCATCAATGAGCTAAAATAGAAAAATGCTTATTCATAAAAGATAAACATTATGCTGTCGCGGACGTTTTTTAGTCCTAAATAAATGTTTATGTGTTTTTATCAAAAGCCGTGCGCTGTTATGCTTACCCGGAAATCTGCTTATTCGCATCAATAAAAGACAAAAATGGTTATTGTGAGTTATCCGTAAGAGATAAACATGTGCTGCCGCGGACTTTTTGTAGAGCTTCTTAAGATATTCAATTCTGTGTACATTAATTTGGTGTATTTGTTTTGTTTTAGGCAGCGTAACTAATTTAAACGTCCAAAAAGCAGCTGTTTTAGTACACCGATGCACTTTTTTTTTAGTTCTGACCCTATAGTACTACGGTAATATGATATTTACGTTATTTGTCCCCATTCGAATCGCTCAAATAGTTTTCGAGACCAGAAAGGACAAACAAACTCACAGTCGTTCATAATCATTTATCACTTTATGTAGGACTAACTAGGGCGCACGCCGTAGCGTAGTGGTTAAGGCACTGAGCTACAAGCCGGAGGGTCGAGGGTTCAAGTCTCGTTGGGGTCAGGATTTTTAAACTGACCCAAACTCTCTGGCGGCACTATGGCCCTGGGGTCGATTCAGCCTCTAACGGAAATGAGTACCAGATGCTTGTTCTGGGGGTAAAGGCGGCCGTCACGCAGGGCTGACAACCCGGCTGACATAAAGTGCCGATTGTCCAGAAAAAGTGGGAGCCTTAACCTCCTACTACCCCAAGGGTCTCCTGAGGCCTGTTGTGGGAAAAAGAAAAGAGATATTCAATTCTGTGTACATTAATTAGGTGTATTTGTTTTGTTTTAGGCAGCTTAATTAATTTAAACGTCCAAAAAGCGGCTCTTTTACTGCACCGATGCACTTTTTTTTTAGTTCTGACCCTATAATTATTTTTAGGTTAAATCTATAGGTTATGGAACTCTAATAATAAAATAGATTATTTTAAGTCTAGTACGGAGGATATTCTGATGCAAGTACTACGGTAATATGATATTTGTCCGCATTCGAATCGCTCAAATAGTTTTCGAGACCAGAAAGGACAAACAAACCCACAGACGTTCATAATCATTTATCACTTTATGTAACTTACGTCGATGTAATGTAATTCTGCCTTCCAGGCGCCCCGTAAGAGATAAACATGTGCTACCGCGGACTTTTTGTAGAGCTTCTTAAGATATTCAATTCTGTGTACATTAATTTGATGTATTTGTTTTGTTTTAGGCAGCTTAATTAATTTAAACGTTCAAAAAGCGGCTCTTTTACTGCACCGATGCACTTTTTTTTAGTTCTGACCCTATAGTACTACGGTAATATGATATTTGTCCGCATTCGAATCGCTCAAATAGTTTTCGAGACCAGAAAGGACAAACAAACTCACAGACGTTCATAATCATTTATCACTTTATGTAACTTATATCGATGTAATGTAATTCTGCCTTCCAGGCGCCCCAACTTAAGAAGTGAATTAGGCCTATAATTGTGCCAGAGCCACGAGAAAATACCTGAAATGGCATAAAGACAACCTGGTGGCATTGGTAAAAAAAGATAAAACAAAAGTCTAAATGTTGATTTTTAGAGATAGGGAGCGGCACAAGTTTGACATAGGCTAATGCGAATGTTTACGATTGTCATCTGTTATTAAACATATTATTTAATGACAGTAATTATTGTGTCATTCGCTATAGGATATCGTGTATCTACAATATTGCTAATAGGTCGTGTTCTGTTAAAATTTATCAATCATTTCCATTATACCGATATGACGTTCTCAACATGCCCGTGTCAACCCTAACACTAGCATTGTTATAGGCCTACACGTGGTATGTTATTTATTATAGGCCCATATTTACTAGCTAATACCCAGTGTGCGCTGCTGCGCCTAAATAAATGAAAATTAATGTTTTTATTTTTAGTTGGTCCCGCGCCGTAGCCGAGCGGTTAAGGTAGGAAGCCTTGGCGCAGAGCTACGGGACTTGCGCTGGTTCGAGTCTCCATGGGGGAAGAAATTTTCTCATGGTATTTCGGCCAGTATGGGACCGGTGCCCACCCAGCATCGTGAGGCAATTGGGTAGCTACAATAAGTAGCGGCTCCAGGTTGAGGAACCAGCTATAACGGCTAACCACATGTCACCCCTACACTGGCTGTTGATCATCTACCTCTGTGATTGACACATGTGGATGTGAAGGGCCAGCAGCCGGCTGGTAAAAGGGCAACCGCTGAAAAGTGGAAACACCCTCAATCGGAATGTTTAGTTGAATAGGCTAAGTGAAAGGAAAAATAATTATAAATTTATTTCGTAATTATTCTTAGATACTCTTCGCTGATAAAGCTTCATTATTATTATTATTATTATTATTATTATTATTATTATTATTATTATTATTAATCATTACCCGGCGTTGTCCTAGTAAGACACGTCTTTCCACTTTTTATACTGACAGGACATAGGCCTCTTAATTTTAGTTACGAAACATAAAATATTGCGCCCGTTAGAGTATTTTTTTTTATTTTTGTTTCAGATGTACTCATACTCATTATGGATCGATTTTACTGGTAAACGAAGTGTACTTTTTTTAAATAGGCCTATAATAGGCCTACTATGTGCCAAATTTGGTACCGAAAAAAATGCAGTCAAAACGTTAATGTAAACATTTACAAACAAACACATACACACATGTTAGCCTACACACATATAACTTATATATATATATATATATATATTAGGACTTACATATAGGCCATATATATAGGCTATATATATTTATTAATTTATATATATATATATATATATATATATATATATCTTCTTCTTGTTCTTCACTTCCTGGTTTAGGCAAGAGTTGTCTGTTCTGTCTTCACTAATAGATCTAAGACCATCTCTTCCGAGGACGTCCGACATCTCTTCTTCCTCTTGGAAAATAATGGAAGATTTTATTTGGTAATCTACTTTCTTCCATTCTTTCTACATGTTCTTTCCACTGTATCTTGTTGTTAAATATATTTTCTTTTATGGAGTAGATCTGCAGTTCTTCACGGATATCCTCGTTTCTTATCTGGTCCATTCTAGTGCAGCCTTTTACTCTTCTTAAAAATTTCATCTCGGGTGCTTGGATTTTACTTTCTTGTTTGGTAGTGGTAAATCCAAGATTCACTCCCATACAAAAGGACAGGGACAGCCATTGTTTTATAAAATTTTAATTTTGTTTGTTTATGGGCTTTATTATTCAATGTTCTATTTATTGTACCACAAATAGCTTGAAACTGATGTGTTTGTGTTCAATATCTTTATCATACCCATAGCTGATGTCACATCCTAAATATTTAAAGTGGGATACTTGTTCAATAATTTCGTCTCTAATTACTATTTTTGCACGCAGAGTATTTCTTCCACAAAATGCCATTACTTTTGTTTTACTTATTGAAATTTTAAAATTATAATCGCTACATATTGCATTTAGTTTGTAAGCAGCCAATTGTAACAGATCTTCATCATGATGTAGTAAGACCAAATCATCGGCGAAAAGTAAGTTATTAATACTTGAGTTATTGTTCAATCTAAGGCCTTTGTCCATTATAATTTTCCATTGTTTCATAATGTCGTCGATATATATATATTAAAAAGAGTGGGTGATAGACTACACCCTTGTCTAACTCCTTGATTTATTAAAATTTCTTCTGACCTTTTTTCCATCAGTTTTTATCGCAACTTTAGTTTTTTCATATAAGCCTTGGACTGATTTTATATAGGCTATATAAATGTTATATATAGGCCTATAGTATGATGAGAAAAATAAATGCCTGGACGGGATTCGAACCCGGAATACATATATAATGCATTTTTTGTCATGGTCATTTTCCGCTCTACGACACATGAACATATGTAAAAATGTTTGTTCACTCTTATAAGAATAATGGTGTAATTATTTATCATTCTATTTTTAGGGAAGTAAGTTGAATTTACAGAGTAGCCTTGGTATCCATTCACAACGGCATGTAATAGCTCAACTTAAGTTACTTCTCTAGGGAAGAAATGTAATAGACATAATCTTATATATAAAAAAATCAATGTTTGTTTGTATGTTTGTTCGTATTCTATGCGCGGCCATACCGTTGATCCGATTATGATGCGGGTTTTTGCAAAATGTTCAGACGATTCTCAGAATGAACATAGGCTATAAGAAAGTTGTGATATTGAAACCCTTCACCCCTAAAAATCACCCTTCATAGTGAAAAACGTGAAATAAAGTCCCTATTTGACGCTTACATGGCTTACGCTGCCTAAACCATAACAAATACACCAAATTAATGTACACAGAATTGAATTTCTAAGAAAACTCTACAAAAAAGTCTGGGACAGCATATGTTTATCTTCTACGGATAACTCACAATAACCATTTTTGTCTTTCATTGATGCCAAGAAGATCGGGATAAGCAGATTCTCGAACAGTGCACGGCTGGTGGTTAAAACATATTAGCATTTATTTATGAGTAGCAGCGCACGCCGGGTATTAGCTAGTTAATAATATAAAACACTGGCTCTTCCAACTCTTTTGTATGGTAGCGAAGTATGGACGTTAAAACAGAAGGATATACAGAGACTTAGATCTGCTGAAATGAGATATCTTCGGAGGACTGCAGGATACACACTACTAGATCACAAAAAAATGAAGACATCTTAGAAGAATTACACATGGAATCTTTAGAAAACAAAATTTCTGATTATAAGTCAAGATGGATGCAACATGTTCATCGAATGGAAGATCACAGAATACCCAAACTAATGTTAAGCTATCAACTTGCAGGAAGAAGAAGACCAGGACGTCCACTCAAAAGACTTCTGGATGGTGTTTCTCTTGAGGCCGAAACAGGTCAACAAATGGCCTAAATTCGTGAATGTACTATGATGATGATGATGATGATGATGATGATAATATAAAAATGTTACCTACTGAAAATTTTATTGAGTAATACAATATAATTTTATTGTATCAAAATTATTTCTTGCTTTGATGATTCAAATTTATGGTGATCGAAAAATTGTTACAATTATTAACATTAGCCACAAAATTTTGTTGATTTTCATTAGTATTTTTCTTATTTATTTCAATATGTTTCTATACTTTATATACTACTTTTTTTTTAATTTACACCGATTCTTAAATAGTCTGTATACTTTTTCACATATTTTTTTCGACTTTGCTGGAATTATAAAATGAACCGCAGCATTCGCCGCTTCCTCTACGTCACAATTATATCTGTAATTAATATTCATTCTGAAACTGTTATTAAAATGTCAGCCACACAGTTTCAGTTGTTTATCAACATTACCTTGCTATCGAACAATTGAACTCTTCAAACCTAGATATAAATTCACACGAAATATAGAAATTAAACATAATTATTAGTAGGCCTACAGCAGTGAACAAAAGTATGTATACGCAATTCGGGAAGTAAGTGCATTACTAGTCTCAAACTTATTTCCTAGTCCTCGCTGAAGCTAAGGGCTCAGACTCGTCCTCGACTAATAACACTGAGTAACAAAACACGAACTTTTTTTTTTCTCAGAAAGAAAAATATGTGATTATGATAGTATTTTTTCTCCTGAATATTCAAATATGATATCGGGTTTTCTCCATCACGCAAGGTTTCCGAGAGAACAGGCATTTATAATTTCAAACACTTTAATATTTTTTTACATTCGTAACTACACAATATTCGAACATTCGGACTCACCTAGAAAGTAAGAAATGACGATTTTCTGCTTTATTTCGCCTGTGGAGCATCCCTCTTGACGGTCCAACAATAATCGGCCAGCATATTAGGATTCCGTTAGCCTTGATATCTCTTTTCCATAGTTGAAATCTCCTGATGAAAATGTTCCCCGTGCTCATCGCTCACTGCGCCAAGATTTTCCGGGAAGAAATATAGATTTATTAAAAAAATAATTATTTAAGTCCATTAATTGAAATTAAAATAATAACTCTGGGTGGTGGAGAAATTCCGAATACATATTTGAAAACACGATAAAAAACTGCATTAAGTACAACTACTGGTACTCATGAGACAAAAATCATGTTGAACAGTGTAATGTGCTACTTACTTCCCTTGTTGCGTGCATAACTATTAAAAATAGTTTCAAGATTACAGACTAAATACTTAGGCCTAATGGTATTAATAAGCTGTTAGTTTATGCTGATGATGTAGTACTATTGGGCGATAGCGAGCAGGTAAGCTATTAAAGGACAACACGCACACACTATTGAGTAACACTAAGAAATTGGGACTGGAAGTAAATATCAATAAAACTAAATAGGCCTATATGGTCACAGGTAAAAATACATTATATAGCCTAATGGAAATGGACAGCTAATGAGAAATGAGGGAAATTTTGAAGAAGTGACTGAATTCAAATAGGCCTACCTAGCAACAATAATCACAAATAGGAATGAGATGCACAAAGAAATTAAACATAGGCTCAATTCTGGAAATGCGTGCTATTATACATTGCAGACACTTTTGATGTCCCAACTCCTTTCAAAAAACGTTAAACTGAAAATATATAAAACTATTATTCTACCAGTTATATTATATGGGTGCGAAACATGGACTTCTACTTTAAGGGAGCAAAGGAGCTTATGATTTTTTGAGAATAAAGTACTTAAGAAATTTTTTTTGGACCAAAGAGAGATGAACAGACAGGTGAATGGAGAAGATTACATAATAATTAACTACATGGTCTTTATAGGAAGCCAGATATAATAAGAACAGTTAAGTCTCGTAGACTGCGATGGACAGGATATGTTGCTCGTATGTGGAATGAAAGACGTGCACGGAAGCTTCTTGTAGGAAAACCAGAGGGAAAACCCCCAGTTGGTAGACCAAGAATTAGGTGGGAAAATAACATTAACTATGATTTGAGGGAAGTAGATTATACAGGGAATGATTGGAAAACATTAGCTAAGGATAGACACGTATGGAGATGAACTTTATTCCTTCGGTATTCGCTAAAAAGTGCTCTACTAAAAAGTGTCGATGTTATGTCTGTCTTGTTTATAGTGACCACAGAATTACGTAGAATTTCTAGGCCTGGATGTTTGTAATTTTTATTATGAATGTTGGATATTTGTAAAACATGGCTGTATTATTTTAAAGGAAGAAAGAGTTTCTGAGGAGGCTGCTAGGAATTCCATTACGAAGCACGGCTTAATGTAATGAAGTTTCCAATTTGTGTTTGTTTAAGTAAAGTGTAGAACTGCGCACTAGGTGCAAGATAAACGTTGACTCTCTGCAACAACCTGACCTCTAGTCTACTCATTCCTTATACAAGCAACCCCTGCTCCACCTACCCATCATTTTCCCAAATAATGAAGATATTGAGGTGGTTCTCATCAAAACATCTTATAGTTCTTCACTGAACCTATCTAGTAGACATAAAAAAATAACCATGTTTATATATATATATACAGGGCTTCCAATATAAAACCGGACACGCCTCACGGGGTTTCACCCGTCAGGCTGCGCTCTCTCCCCGTCCGCATTTCACTCTGCCAGCCGCAGAGTGTCCGGTTTTATACTGGAAACCCTATATATATATATATATATATATATGTCCACCACTGTGGTCTCGAGGTAGCGTGCAGCCTTGTCACGCAGCGGGGCCTGGTTCGATCCCCGGTCGGGACAGTTTTTCTGGGTGAGGTTTTTATCGGGGTTTTTCCTCACCTGTAAGACAAATGTCAGGGAAACTTTAAGGCCCAAACGGTCCCCGAAATCTTATGGCCATCATCTTCATCATCATCATCCTTATCATTATCATTATCACCATCACCCTTCACCGGTGTATATAGCAACGGGAAGCTACCACACCTACACAATTCCCTAGTAAAGTTGGAAGCATAGCATGAAAATGCTATGATTGCAGTGAAGGACCTGCCTTCGGGCAGAATTACTATGGATGGAGATATATATATATATATATATATATATATGGTGTGATAAGAAAAATAAATGCCTGGACGGGATTCGAACCCGGATCTCTGAGTCTGTGCCTCAGTGTGATATCCATTACACCACCAGGCGAATCCAATTCAAACATTTTTTTCTTATATATGTATTATATTCTCCATTATTATATATATATATATATATATATATATATATATGGGGGCACGCCGTAGCGTAGTGGTTAAGGCACTGAGCTACAAGCCGGAGGGTCGAGGGTTCAAGTCCCGTTGGGGTCAGGATTTTGAAACTGACCCAAACCCTCTGGCGGCACTATGGCCCTGGGGTCGACTCAGCCTCTAACGTAAATGAGTACCAGACGCTTGTTCTGGGGGTAAAGGCGGCCGTCACGCAGGGCTGACAACCCGGCTGACATAAAGTGCCGATTGTCTAGAAAAAGTGGGAGCCCTAACCTCCTACTACCCCAAGGGCCTCCGGGTCTGTTGTGGGATCACTTTACTATTACTTTACTATTCTTATTATAATTTTCATTGGTCACTAATAGCTATTAAAGCTCTGAGTTCCTGATCTGTGACAATATTGGGGCTCTCATATCCATCTGCACTAATGATTCTCAACAGTTCATAATCATTCATTCAAAATAACTAAACCTGGGGAATTATTGGTTGGTATTTTCTATAGATGTAGCTATAAACGACAAGTAGGATTTTACCATTTCTAAACAAACAATTACGGTACTCTATGAAATCCATGGAACACCATGTATAATATAACACTAATGCTCTCCATTAATCATTAATAATGCATTGCCAACCTTATACAATAGAGATAGAGTCTGATTGATCCGATACATTGCAATGGATATTTCATCTAACTAGTAAACAGTATTGACAACCTTTGAAATTTTAACAATTATCCAAAGTGACGTTGTATGACGAAATGAGGAATATTTTATTAATCTATGCGTTAGTATTCTGTTTCAACCGTTAGTTCAATTCAAGTTTGCAACCTAACAACTATATACCATAATAATTTAACAAGCAAATAAGCTAGAACAACTAATTATGTATTCTTTATTGTAAACCTGATTAAGTGCTTCGAGGAAATGGGTCCCTAAATTAATAATTATATACGTCACGCAGAAACTGCGTATGTATGATAATTCCTCAGCAAGTTGAACTTATAGCCACATTTTCCTAGTTTATGGAGTATGTATTTATTTTGTTAATTTTTAATTAATTTAATAAATGCAGGTGTAAGCAAGGGTGTAGTATATCACCTACCCTTTTTAATCTATATATTAACGACATCATCCAGAATTGGAAAAGTATTGTTAATATAGGTATAAGATGGACCATTTTAAAGTATTAAACGTTTTAATGTATGCTGACGATGTGGTTATTATTCAAGAAAATTAAAATAATTTGCACTACTCTTTACATCAATTAAATAAGTTATGCCAAGAATATAATTTCAAAATATCAAAAGAAAAAAACACAAAAATAATGGCATTTTGGGGAAACGATCATATAAGATCAAAAATCATAATAGACAGTAAACCTCTGGAACAAGTAACAAATTTTAATTATTTGGGTTGTAATTTTACTATAAACACAAAAACTGAAAGAGACATACATATAAAACTGTCGAAATTTCAAATGATATGCGGAAATATACATAAAACATTAAAGAATAAAACAAGAAGAGATACTAGATTGAAGTTTTATAAAACATTGGCAGTTGCTGCATTACTTTATGGGAGTGAAACTTGGGTAATGACCAAAAAATTACAAAGTAGAATACAAAGCGTAGAAATTAACTTCCCAAGAAGAACAAAAGGCTACACAAGAATGGATAGGATAAAGAATGAAGATATAAGAACAGAGTTAAATATATATCCATTGAATGATAAAATCAAAGAATATAGAGAAAACTGGTTTAGACATGTGGAAAGAATGAATGTAACAAGATTACCAAAAGCAGCATTTAACTAAAGCCAAGAGGTTCAAGGAATGTAGGACGGCCAGTGAAAAGACGGACAGAACAACTGTGAGGCGAACAGGGATTTTGCCTAGCCCATGAAGTGAAGAAGAAGAAGATGTTCCTGGTTTATGGAGTATATATTTATTTTATTAATTTTTAATTCAATTTCTGATTACAGCTTATTTAAAAGCGTCGGAATACAGTGAAAACAAATCCTGTATAACTGTATTAATACAATAGCATATTTTTTTCTAATTTGACTTAAATTTAGATAATAATTTATCGATAATTTGGAAATCGCCCGTAGCATTACTTATGATAAATGGTTTGGCGTATAGAAAGAATGAATGTAAGAAACAGCATCTAAACTACAAGCCAGGAGATTCAAAGAATGTAGGAAGGCCTGTGAAAAGATGGACAGAACAACTGTGAGGCGAAACAAGCAATTTGCCTAGCCCGTGAAGTTAAGAAGAAGAAGAATACTAGGGGAGGAATTCATGAAACCGGTTTTATGAATACTCTCTACGTCATAGAGATGGGGAAAGAGTCGCTCTTTGCGTAAATATGGTTTCATGAATTCCGCCCTAGGATTATCAATTTTTGGACCTCTTTAATTTCCGTTCTAATCCCTCAGTTGAATGGAAGTTTATCAATTCTCATAGCATGCCTTGTGATCTATATTCGGCCCAGGAAAGTTTCATGGGCTGAAAATGAAAAATAAAAATAAATAAATAAAAGAAATATTAAAAAAATGTTTGATGTATCTCTATAATTTGAGGATAGTAAGGGAGAGATTTTAGCATCCCTTGTTGTGTTGTTGGCTAAGATTTAATTGAAAAGGGAACAAACCAACAAGAGATTAACAAAGGGGGGAGAGGGACGTGGAAATATCTTGCCACCCCATGTCACGAGTGTTGATTGAATAATGTGCCAGTAGCTGCTCCCTCAGACTGGGGTTGTGTATGATGGTCTGCAACACCCCCTGCTGGTCACAAAGGGAACTCACAATGAATGTTAATGGACATTAACAAGGTGTCAAATACTCTCTGCAGAAACGTATCATTATTTACCCAACAATTTATGACATCTTTAATATCAAAAATCTTAATAATAATTAAAATAGTATCCAGTTTTTAAGGAAAGTCAGTTTTGACAAGAAGCAAAATTTAATAATAATAATAATAATAAATATATAATTATATTATATAATATATTATTAGGAAGCTAGATATAGCCTAATAAGAACAGTTATGTCTCGTAGACTGCGATGGGCAGGACATGTTGCGCGTATGGGGAATGAAAGACTTGCATGGAAATTTCTTGTAGGAAAGCCAGAGGGAAAACGCCCGGTTGGTAGACCAAGAACGAGGTGAGAGAACAACATTAACTTTGATTTGAGGGAAGTAGATTGTACAGGGAATGATTGGAAAGCATTAGCTCAGGATAGGGATGTATGCAGAGCTTATGTCCGCGCGGCCATGAACCTAGGTTTTCGATAGTGCCAGTGAGTAAGTAAGTAATAATAATAATGATAATAATAATATTATTATTATTATTTATATTCAGATTTTAGTTCACTGCAGTAATCTTGAGGTAGCGTGCTGCCTTGTCACGCGGGTTCGATCCCCGGTCGGGGCAGTTTTTTCGGGTGAGGTTTTTATAGGGGTTTTTCCTCACCTGTAAGACAAATGTCAGGAAAACTTTAAGGCCCAAACGGTCCCCGAAATCATATGCCCATCATGATCATCATCATCATCATCCTTAACCGGTGTGGAAAGCAACGTCAAGCTACCACACCTACAATTCCCTAATAAAGCTGCAAATCATAGCATGGAAATTCTATGATTGCAGTGAAAGTCCTGCCCTCGGGCAGAATTATTATGGATGGATCCAGATTTTCAATGTTTACACACATTCTACGCCTAAAGATTTATTTTTGCGCTATAGTGCGTTTTATCGTACTTACAGCAATGGAGAGCATGATTGAAAGTTCAACTTTCTACATTTAGGGGTTGCCAACCTAAATAACTATACTGTAATAAAAATAACTATACTGTAATATTACATATTACAAACAAGCGTGTGCGAAGTAGAATCACTGCCCTCTATGTATATATTCATACAATGTAGGCCTATATAGGCTACAAAAAATATCCAAAAGGTAGTGTTAATATATATTAGGCCTGTACGAAACATGTCACTGCATTTTAAATGAACTGAACTTTATTTGAAACAATATAAAACAATAAATACATACTTGCCGCCATGATAGCACTAAATTGGTCTCACGTCCTCCTGTTGTTTCAACTAATAAATATTGCCCACACTGTTAAGATTAGTCTGTTGTTTATATTGAACGCAAATATTTCCAACAAAGATGTTATTATTTTACTATCATTTATTATTTTGAAAACACCATCGCGCAAAAATATAATTTACAACGCACGTTTGTGAAGTGTTTTACAGAATCTCAGTTTTTAAACATTTTTCTCGATTCTGTAAAATCCACTTCCCTACCTCTCATCGTAATATACTATTACCTTCTCCACTCGTCTCTACCCATCTACTCCATTTTCTCCAGTCCTCTTGTTCTCATTCCAGTTCTTATTTCTTGCAATAAAGAATTCAAACTCGGCTAATCTATGCCAAGAGACAACCTGTAAATTTTCCAACAGAGAACATTTATATTGACTGCTAGCGTCATTTTTAGCCAATGCGATTATAGGCCTACACAAATTGTATTTTTTATTTATATTTAGGCCTATTCATTACTAATTCATTGTATCACGTAATATTCTATAATCGTTTTATTTTATTTAGTGAGAAACTTAGGACTGGAAGTAAATATCAATAAAACTAAATATATGGTCACACGTAGAAATACATTATATAATGGAAATGGACAGCGAATGACAAATGAGGGAAATTCTGAGGAAGTGGTGAATTCAAATACCTAGGAACAATGATCACAAATAGGAATGAGATGCAACAAAGAAATTAAACATAGGCTCAATTCTGGAAATGCGTGTTATTATGCATTGCAGAGACTCTTGATGTCCCAACTCCTTTCAAAAAACGATAAACTGAAAATATATAAAACTATAATTCTACCAGTTATACTATATGGGTGCGAAACATGGACTCTTATATTAAGGGAGGAAAGGAGATTACAAGTATTTGAGAGTAAAGTACTTAGGAACATTTTTGGACCAAAGAGAGATGAACAGACTGGCGAATGGAGAAGACTACATAACAATGAACTACATGGTCTTTATAGGAAGCCAGATATAATAACAGTTAAGTCTCGTAGACTGCGTTGGGCAGGACATGTTGCACGTATGGGGAATGAGAGACTTGTATGGAAGCTTCTTGTAGGAAAGTCAGAGGGAAAACGACCAGTTGGTAGACCAAGAATGAGGTGGGAGAACAACATTAACTATGATTTGAGGGAAGTAGATTATACAGGGAATGATTGGAAAATATTAGCTCAGGATAGGGATGTATGGAGAGCTTATGTCCGCGCGGCCATGAACCTACGGGTTCGATAGTGCCAGTGAGTAAGTAAGTAAGTAAGTAAGAGAAAATTAGCAACTTAGCGTGAGAAAATGGGTAGGTTAGTTTTACATCATATTAGTTGAATAATCTGAGTGCCAAGTCTGAAGATTTCTAGTCTCCTAAAATAAACTTAAGCCTGAAATAAGAAGCCTCTAAGCAACATGTATCAACTCTGCATCATGCAACTAATAGGCCTAACTTAATTCACTGTAAGATGTCTATTAAGAGACATGCCGGTCACATGCTACTCACCAAATCTATAGGGGAATAAGCGTTATTGTATTGTAAGCCTAGCCTATGTTTTCCCTTTACAGAGATTTAGGCGCTCTCCCCCTACAGGGAAGAATTTGAACCATACTAATTTAGTTACACTTGTTTTCGTATAAATGTCATTTTGAGTGGTCCGTCGTCAGCGTTCCGCCTCATACTGACATCTAGGAAACCAAGGTAATATTAGGACGGGAAAATTCGGTAAATTTTGCTTAGAGGCCTTTTCATTCAGGCTTAAGGATTTTTTACGAGCCTGAAAATCTTCAGACTCGGGACCCACGGCTTAAAGTCTCTCCCGGAGGACTTGCTCCTTGGATTTTTCCGTCCAAAAAAACCCATCGACCCCGGCCGGGTTTGAACCCGCGACCCTTGGGACCTGAGGCAAGGAGCATAACTACTAGTCCACCGCGGCCGACTATTAAAATCATATTGATTAAGAATACCCAAAAGGGAGGTAAGGGCCGGACTATGGTTGTATGAACCATAGGATGGGTAAATATTAATTATTACAAAAAAAATTCTCATGATGCTGGGTGGGCAAAATTCCTAATAACAAAATTTCTAAAGCACATGAATGCCCGTTATCACTATTATTTTTATTATTATTATTATTATTGTTATTATTATTATTATTATTATTATTATTGTCAAGAGCTATTTAGCTAGCTTTTAATTACAACTCTAACTGCTTGTTTTGTTAAGACATTGATGCTCTAAACGGCAGTGAGAGTAATTTTAATGTATTTTCATGTGACCCAGACTTGAGAGATGTTTAATAGCTTTCGTATGTTGTAAATGATAAATGAGTTCTTCACAACCCTCCCCTTTCCCTTAATAAGATAACGTCTCCCTTGAATGACAATATAGTCGGCAGTGCGCGAAAAGAAAAGCAATTACACTGCAGTCAGTAATATTTTATGCCATCTTCAATAATAATAATAATAATAATAATAATAATAATAATAATAATAATAATAATAATAATAATCTTGTATCTTGTAAGCCCATGTTTCACTTAAGAGATTTAGGCGCTCTCCCCCTACAGGGAAGAATTTGAACCATACTAATTTAGTTACACTTGTTTTCGTATAGATGTCATTTGACTGGTCCGTGGTCAGCGTTCCGCCTCATGCTGACATCTAGGAAAGCAAGGTAGTACTAGAACGGAAAAATTCGTTAAATTTTGCTTAGAGGCCTTTTTATTCAGGCTTAAGGATCTTTTACGAACCTGAAAATCTTCAGACTCGGGACCCACGGCTTAAAATCCCTCCCGGTGGACTTGCTCCTTGGATTTTTCCATCCTAAAGAATCTATCGACCCGGGCCGGGTTTGAACACGCGACCCTCGGGACCAGAGGCAAGTAGCATAACCACTGGTCCACCGCGGCCGATATAATAATAATAATAATAATAATAATAATAATAATAATAATAATAATAACAACAATAACAATAATCCTAAATTATAAACAGCATGGAAGGAGAAATGTTGGACGCCCACACAGAAAATGGTCTGAACAATTTTAACAATTCTAGCTTTCATGAAACCGGAACGAGCCAACAGGCTTAATCCCTGGATGATGATGATGATGATCCTCTTGAGATGTACATACCAACTTGACATCTGACAGAATCTATAAGAAGATCTTGGAATGGAGAATAGATGGGAAAAGAAGAAGGGGAAGACCTAAAGAAGGTTGAATGGACAATGTAAGAAGAAGTATGAGTGAACTGGGACTTAAAAATGAGGATGTTCAGGACCGTTACAACTGGAGAATGTGAATTTCTTGAAGGTGACGGAAAACCGTTGTGTTGTGGATAATTTACGAAATAATAATAATAATAATAATAAAGATAAATGATTGGTCCAACGTATTCCAAAGAGGGTGAAACAATAATAATAATAATAATAATAATAATAATAATAATAATAATAATAATAATAATAATAATAATAATAATAATAATAATAATAATAATAATGAACAGATTTACAATGTGTTATCACATCTTCCTGTGACAAATATTCTACACTCTTACCTTTTCCTCTAAATATCTCTATCTTCCCAGTCCTGATCTTGCAATCCTTTTTCATTCAGCGATTTTTTTAATGTATTGGAGCCAGTTTTTTTTATCACTCCTTCCCCCTATAATCCAATCCCAAATTCCTTTTAGTAAGCATTCATTATTATTATTATTATTATTATTATTATTATTATTATTATTATTGTTATTATTATTATTATTTTATTGCGGATGAGCCCATGTAGGACTACGGAAAGTACTTAGAGGCGTTTCCTTTGAGCCCAAATTTATTTCACTCTTTTGCTATGAGCTTGTTTTCTCTCATCTGTCCAAGTTGTTCCAGTTTTTTTTCTTCGGTTTGTCCTCTTGGTCAACTTGCCACTTATTCATCTTATGTTTGGGATATCTTCTTTAGTAATTACTGCCAGTTTTAAGTCCTTTATTATTATTATTATTATTATTATTATTATTATTTTATTGCGGATGAGCCCATGTAGGACTACGGAAAGTACTTAGAGGCGTTTCCTTTGAGCCCAAATTTATTTCACTCTTTTGCTATGAGCTTGTTTTCTCTCATCTGTCCAAGTTGTTCCAGTTTTTTTCTTCGGTTTGTCCTCTTGGTCAACTTGCCACTTATTCACCTTATGTTTGGGATATCTTCTTTAGTAATTACTGCCCGTTTTAAGTCCTTTATTATTATTATTATTATTATTATTATTATTATTATTATTATTATTATTATTATTATTATTATTATTATTATTATTATTTTATTGCGGATGAGCCCATGTAGGACTACGGAAAGTACTTAGAGGCGTTTCCTTTGAGCCCAAATTTATTTCACTCTTTTGCTATGAGCTTGTTTTCTCTCATCTGTCCAAGTTGTTCCAGTTTTTTTCTTCGGTTTGTCCTCTTGGTCAACTTGCCACTTATTCACCTTATGTTTGGGATATCTTCTTTAGTAATTACTGCCAGTTTTAAGTCCTTTATTATTATTATTATTATTATTATTATTATTATCATCATCATCATCATATCATCATCATTATCATCGTCATCATATGATCTAAATTACGTTTTTGGTGGACGTCCAGGTCGTGGTCCTCGTGGGCGATACCGAATACTGCATTAGGGATCCTAGTTGGTAACATTAGGGGTACATGTATTGTCTCTGTAGGTGGATTTATTTTATTCTAAAGGTTATCTTTATTTTAATAATATTATTATTATTATTATCGACCGCGGTGGACTAGTGGTTATGCTCCTTGCCTCTAGTTCCGAGGGTCGCGTGTTCAAACCCGGCCGGGGTCAATGGATTATTTTAGGAAGGAAAAATCCAAGGAGCAAGTCCTCCGGGAGAGATTTTAAGCCGTGGGTCCCGAGTCTCAAGATTTTCAGGCTCGTAAAAGATCCTTAAGCGTGAATGAAAAGTCCTCTAAGCAAGATTTACCGAATTTTGTCGTTCTGGTACTACCTTGGTTTTCTAGATGTCAGTATGAGGCGGAACGCTTACCAAAGCCACTCTTATGACATCTATATGAAAACAAAAACTCCTGGCGCGACAGGCCTAGAAAGCCCTTAGCTTACCAGCCGGCTGCTGGCCCTTCACATCCACATGTGTCAATCACAGAGGTAGATGATCATCCAGCCAGTGTAGGGGTGACATGTGGTCAGCATGTCGAGTGCCCCAGCCGTTATATCTGGTTTTCTCAACCTGGAGCCGCTACTTAATATAGCTACCCAAATGCCTCACGATGCTGGGTGGGCACCGTTAAATCTATAGGTCATGGGACTCGAATAATAAAATTGATTATTTTAAGTCTAGTACGGAGGATATTCTGATGCACTCGAAAATCCGGAAAAATGCACGAATTTTTCGAAAAATGGCTTAAAAAATCGAAAATTTTGCACAAGTACAATAAGTTATTATATATATATATATATATATATATATATAACTTATTAATTTAGAAAAAGCAGTATTTATTAACGTGTAAGAATTACTGGCCGAAATACCATGAGAAAATTTCTTCCCCCATGGGAGACTCGAACCAGCGCAAGTACCGTAGCTCTGCGCCAAGGCTTCCTGCCCTAACCACTCGGCTAGTGTAAGTAAATTAATATGATTCAAATTCTTCCCTGTAGGGGGACAGCGCCTAAATCTCTGTTAAGGGAAACACGGGCTTACAAGATACAAGAATATTATTATTATTATTATTATTATTATTATTATTATTATTATTATTATTATTATTATTATTATTATTGCGTTTATTACATGACAGAGTTTAATGTAATAGCTGTTGATTATGCTAATTGTATTGTTACAGAGCCCGATGGTATCGTTCCCAGGTTTCATAGCCGCAGGCAAAATTCCTAATTAATATTCTCCTTCCGGATCTCTAATTATTTCATAAATGTAGTATTTATGACGGTTCGGGAAATGCGAATAAATATTAATGTTTTATTTCTGTTGGTACTCGTGTTAAATTCTCGTTTACCAGTTTCAACTAATTAAGGTGAATAGACGTTCTGATTTGATGGACAAATGTTTGGTTTACAGTCATTTCCAATTTGCTTGTTAATTTGAGTCGGGTTTCTTGGATATTCCTGACTTCTTAAGTCAAAGAAGTTAGATTGACTAGCGATTTGAGGCACAGAAATTTGTGCTATTGTCATCCCAATATCGCAACTTCTCTCAAAAAATGTTAAACTAAAAATATGTGAAACGGTTATACTACCAGTTGTATTATACATATTGGCCTAGATGAGGATTACGATCATTTGAGAATAAAGTGAGGATGGGGCGCGATTTGTGTACCAAAGATAGACGAATATCCTCAGCTCGTGTCAAACTCAAGGTCGGGTGGAGAGATGAGATGAAATGAAGCCCTATATATAGAGGTCTGTGAATGACAAGGATGCCGGCCGACCACGCCTGACGTACTATCACAGGGACAGATGAACGAAATGAAACGGATGGATGGGATGAGTCTGGATAAATGGTACAATGAAATTGTGGTAGGGAAAAACGGAAGAAAACCTGTAGAAAAACCTGTCCAATCTCCGTTTTGTCCACCACGAAACCCAATAACCATGGTTTGATGGAGATAAATTATGCATTACGGAGAATGATTTGAAAATATTATCTTAGGATAGGGATGTAAGTGAAGCTCATGAATGCATAACCATGAAGCTCCGTTTCCGATATTGAGTAGGTCTAGTTGTCTAACATTTTTATCTTTGTTTCATATAGGCCTATTTAACGAAATATCTATGTTTTAATACTTACTTACTTACTCACTGGCACTATCGAACCCGTAGGTTCATGGCCGCGCGGACATAAGCTCTCCATACATCCCTATCCTGAGCTAATGCTTTCCAATCATTTCCTGTATAATCTACTTCCCTCAAATCATAGTTAATGTTGTTCTCCCACCTCATTCTTGGTCTACCAACTGGGCGTTTTCCTTCTGGCTTTCCTACAAGAAGTTTCCATGCACGTCTTTCATTCCCCATACGCGCAACATGTCCTGCCCATCGCAGTCTACGAGACTTAACTGTTCTTATTATACCTGGCTTCCTATAAAGACCATGTAGTTCATTTTTATGTAGTCTTCTCCATTCACCTATCTGTTCATCTCTCTTTGGTCCAAAAATTTTCCTAAGAACTTTATTCTCAAATACTCGTAATCTCCTTTCCTCCCTTAAAGTAAGAGTCCATGTTTCGCACCCATATAATATAACTGGTAGAACATCTATGTTTTAATGCAGGAAATAAATGTATTATATATTTCAGCATATTCGACTAGTTCATAGCCTAATTCCAAACGGTCCCCGAAATCATATGGCCATCATCATCAACTTCCTTCACCGGTGTGGAAAGCAACGGGAAGCTACCACACCTACAATTCCCTAGTAAAGCTGCAAAGCATAGCATGAAAAAGCTATGATTGCAGTGAAGGACCTGCCTTCGGGCAGAATTACTATGGTTGGATAGCCTATTTAATCCTTCATTACTTATTTATAGACGCTTTAACGTCTAGAATCATATACGAGTAACTTGTTTATTTTTTATGATACTGTCAAATGGTGAATATGAACAAATGTGGCCTCGTAATGAAATTTTAATCCATAATAAATTACCTTGATGATTGAGGAAAGATAAGAAGAAGCATCAGTCAAGTTGGTAGGCGAGGTATTTGAACACAGGACCTCCCAAATACGAGTCGCTTGAGCCAATTTGCTCATTATTAATCTTTCGCACGATATATCTTAATATTACAGGTGCTAGATCTCGTTTGTTTTACAATCAGAGTTTTTATATATATTCTAATCGAAAAGTGATTCAACAATTAAATGAGATGATTTCAAATGTTTTTATTTTATTAAAAGTTAGAAAATAATTGTGTCATTTGTTTATCTCTACTTTCCAATTACAGTATTTGAGGATACGTTCTGATTAACAATGAAAATAGCAACAAAGTATTTCTCGGGAAGATATATTTTAGGTTTTATTAAGCTGTGCTTTACGTTTTGTGCGTAAGTTTTATAGAAATACAATTAGCTTTTGTTTCTAATTAATGATTAACTCATCATGCAGTTTAAAAAATAGATTAAATATTTTATAATGGTAATAATAATAATAATGGGGCACGCCGTAGCGCAGTGGTTAAGGCACTGAGCTACAAGCCAGAGGGTCGAGGGTTCAAGTCCCGTTGGGGTCAGGATTTTTAAACTGACCGAAACCCTCTGGCGGCACTATGGCCCTGGGGTCGACTCAGCCTCTAACGGAAATGAGTACCAGATGATTTTTCTGGGGGTAAAGGCGGCCGTCACGCAGGGCTGACAACCCGGCTGACATAAAGTGCCGATTGTCTAGAAAATGTGGGAGCCTTAACCTCCTACTACCCCAAGGGCGTCCTGAGGCCTGTTGTGGGATCACTTTAAATAATAATAATTTTTTTTGTAAGCCTATGTTTTCCCTTTACAGAGATTTAGGCGCTCTCCTCCTACAGGGAAGAATTTGAACCATACTAATTTAGTTACACTTGTTTAGGTATAGATGTCATTTTGAGTGGTACGTGGTCAGCGTTCCGCCTCATTGACATCTAGGAAACCAAGGTAGTACTAGGACAGGAAAATTCGGTAAATATAATAATAATAATAATAA
This sequence comes from Diploptera punctata, assembly GCA_030220185.1. Lineage (NCBI taxonomy): Eukaryota > Metazoa > Arthropoda > Insecta > Blattodea > Blaberidae > Diploptera > Diploptera punctata. Next base: position 532,449 of record JASPKZ010001224.1, read on the forward strand.
AATATCTACAAAACGCCTTGACACAGTGGAGAAATAGGCTATATGTTTCGCCTATAAGATAAAGTTAAAACAAGATACAGTTTATTTATTTCGAGGTGTCAGTATGGATCATAAATTCTGCTCATTATGAAATGTACGTAAAGGGTATATATTGACACCAAGGAAAAGGCGTAAATTTTGATGAGATAGGTCCAAAGGCCTATATAATTTTTGTCAGAAGTAATGCCTCGAGTGATTTCCAAATTATCGATAAATTCATGACTCACGAAGTGATGAGTGAATTTATGTAGAGAATTTGGAAATTAAGAGTGGCATTTGTTAGGACTATTTAACGAATAAAATTAAGTTATTTACTCACAAATCATTATTTTAATATAGTTATTTTAAAATATTTATATATTTAATGTAAACGGTGATGTTTGAAAACAAACGAGAAACGTTATGTTTAATTTGTTCATCACTGCAACCTGATCATATTTATTGCCAAATAGAATCGCAATATTGTAAGAATGCACCCTAGTGGAGAGAAAATGAAACATATTATTACAGGTTATTAATTAATTTCTGATGTCCTATGATGTAAATATGTCAGTTATATTTTTCTGCAACGTTAATTCCTGGGAAATAATATGTTTAAGAAAGTACAAACAGTGGTTTCTTTTTTTATGGTATAATCAATTGCTAGGAATGTTTTTCTATTATATCTCGCAAGCAGAATCTGGTTACATTCGTGCACTATATATACATTCTGAGAGCCACTTGATAAAATGAAAGTGATAAAATCGAGGTGAAAAAGACTGTGATTGGTTGTAAATCAAAATTCATTGAAAAGTAATTGGTCATTGACTGCCATTTGGGGTAAGAGTTAAATAGTCATAAATAAATAAGGAATGGAGAAAGTTCCTACTTTTATTGGTGCCATCTTATCTTGTATTCAGTCTTATTTGCCGTAAAATGCGATATTGGCCATGATATAAAATTCTATCATTGACGGTTCCGTACACAATTCATTCATATGGCGGGTAAAAATAGTACCTCAGTTTCCCCAATAGATGCAGTAATATTGTACTTATTACAAGTTTCTTAACTGTACAACTGGTACTTAGCACGAAATTAGTATATTAAATTTGCATAAAAATTAATTCCCTGATTGTTACATTGTATTCTGGAATGTTGTTAAATTAATTTAAGGTTTTTCTCTTGTTTCAGGTAAGTTGGAACGTGTTCTGTTTTACACTGACGTTGTTCTACCTACTTAAGGGGTAAGAAAATTATCGCTACACATTTATTTCTATTTACCTGATTTTCCCCCCAAAATATAACATGTTTTATATTATAAACTAATTTGACTTTACTATAGGCCTCTATTCCATAACTTACTGATGACAATGAATCCAATGTGAACTTTTATTAGAGGAACAACTTAATGGTAAGCTAATTTTTTTTTGTAACATACCTGACGCAGGCTACTGCAAAACGCATATTGGAGATGAAAAAGCAATATATATATATATATATATTAAATATGTATACAGGATTATCAATGTTTACACATCTTTTTTGTACCTAAAGTTTTATTTTCCTTCTCCACTCGTCCTTATTCATCCACTCCATGTCCTCCAGTCATCTTGTTCTCATTCCAGTTCTTATTTCTTGCATCCATGAATTTCGAGGTCTTCCTTTCTTTTTTCTTCCAGATGGATACCATTCCAATGATTTTCTGGGTAATCTTTCTCCTTGTATTCGTTGTACATGCCCATACCAACTGAATTGCTTAGATCTTATACAATATGCTATTGAATATGTAATATTCATTTATTATGGTATGGATTTACGTCTATTGCTTTTTTTTTTTTTTTTTTTTTTTTTTTCCAATTTTGAACATCTTGCTGCTCTCCAGAAGAAATCCTTTTCCATCGACATAAGTTTTTGTTGAATTTCCATAGGCTACTTCAGCTGCATTTTAGGCCTAATTTATATACAGAATTTTCAATGTTTACACATCTTTTGTGTCTAAAATTTTGTTTTCCTTCTCCATTCCTCCCTATCCATCCACTCTACGTCCTCCAGTCATCTTGTTCTCATTCCAGTTCTTATTTCTTGCATCCATGAGTTTCGAGATCTTCCTTTACTTCTTCTTCCAGGTGGACATCATTCCAATGATTTTCTGGGTAACCTTTCTTCTTGTATTTGTCGTACATGCCCATACCAATTTAATTGCTTATATCTTATTTAACACTGAGCAACAATAAAAAGAAACTTTTTTTTTTGTCTCAGAAAGAAAATATGTGATTCTGATAGTATTCTTTCTCCTGAATTCAAATATGATATCGGGGTTTCTCCATCAAGCAAGGTTTCCGAGAGACAGGAATTTATAATTTCAAACAGTTTAATATTTTTTACATTCGTAACTACACAATTTTCGAACATTCGGACTCACATAGAAAGTAAGAAATGACGATTTTCTGCTATATTTCACATGTGGAGCATCCCTCTTGATGATCCAACAATAATGGGCCAGCATATTAGGATTCCATTTGCCTTGATATCTCTTTTCCATAGCTGAAAACTCCTGAGTTAGTTGATTTGATTTTATTTTACAATGGACAAATGAACGAAAAAACGTTTATTAAAAAATAATTATTTAAATCCATTAATTGATACTAATAATAAAAAAAATTGTGATGGAGAAATTCCGAATATTTATTTGAAAACACGATAAAAAAAACTGCATTAAGTACAACTAATGGTACTCATGAGACACAAATCATGTTGACCAGTGTAATTTACTATTGAATATTTTATATTTATTAATTATCGTATGACTTTATGGTCTAATTCTTATTTTTTCCAATTTTGAACATCTTGCTGCTCTCTTCAAGAAATCCATTCCCATCGACATAAGTTTTTGTTGAATTTCCCTACTTCAGCTCCATATGTGAATGTCCATAAGTTAATATCACAAATGGGCCTACTACTAAAACTATGGCGCTGCACCGCTAGATGGACCTAACCTCATTCCATTCCTTTCTTCAGAGCCTTTAATCTCCAGTTCCTAAAATTAATTCTGCGTGACGGACTATTTTGTGTTTATATTTTGTTTCTCACCTTAAACATGAGATTTTTTATAAGATGGAAACAGAATATGGCGTCATTTCTATTGGAAATTCAATTTATCGCACACGAGCATTAAAGCTATATGTATAAAGTGTAACAAATTTTAGTGTTGCAAGTTTTTGTAAACATTTTTATTTCACCAAGCACATACCTTCGTATGAGTGCAGGATACACACTACTAGATCGTAAAAAGAATAAAGACATCTTAGCAGAATTACACTTGGAACCTTCAGAAAACAAAATGGGAAGTATTAATTAAGTTATGAAACCATCCCTTGTACAAAAAAAAAAATACTAGATTACGTTTATATAACACTTTGGCTAGACCAGTATTGACCTATAGTAGTGAAGCATGGACACTAAAAAGACAACATGAAAGCAGAATAACGGCTTGTGAAATGAGATTCATGCACAGAACAGCGGGTTACACCAGACGGGATCGGTAAAGGAACACCGATATCTTAAAAGAATTGAAGACTACTCCAATTTTGGAATATATTAAACAGTACCAACTAAATTGGAAACACCATCTTGAAAGAATGAGTTCAAATCGGATCTTCAAAGCTGTTTATTATTATATACCAAGAGGACGAAGATCTCTGGGCCGTCCTATGAAACGCTGGAGGGAAAATTTTCTATAAAATCGTAACAGGCCTTGGCGTATACTTTGGAATGAAGAAGAAGAAGAATAAATCTCCTGATGAAAGCGTTCCCCGTGCTCATCGCTCAATGGACAAATGGACGAAAAAACGTTTATTAGAAAATAATTATTTAAATCCATTAATTGAAATTGAAATAAAAATAACAGTGGGTGATGGAGAAATTCCGAATACATATTTGAAAACACGATAAAAAAACTGCATTAAGTACAACTATTGGTACTCATTAGACAAAAATCATGTTGACCAGTGTTACCGGCTGTGGAAGCCTGCATTTCAACTCACTGCTTCTTTCTCTGACCTTTCAGTTCAAATATTCAAATATTTTAAGGTAATATTCCATTCTTTTAATATTTTCTGCTCCATTAAAATATGAAAATTAATATTTTTTTATTCACAAGGGAAATGTGATTGTTTTATTTCTTTGAGAGAGATTTTTTAGAGGTGGTTTAATTTTAAAATCGCCATTAGAGTTTTCCCGGCCCTCAGTGGTAATTATAAAAATCCAGCTTCCTTTGTTCACATAATGGACATGTGCTTGGCCCTCAGCCTACAACTGAAAAGCCTAGGGCATTTTATTTCAGAATATATTTATCTGGTTGTCCACGTGTCACGGCCTATTGTAGTTTTATTAAGTGTAGGAAATATCACAAAACCGCTTCAGGTGAACAAACAGATTCTCGTCCATTTTATTTATGAGGACTCATGAAACTCTCTTTCTCTCTTTCGCTTTTTACTTCTATCAATTCATATATAGAGTGTTTCAAAAGTGATTGTCCAAAAGTTAGAGATGAGAAGTAAAATGCCTGTCACGCAGGAAGTGCGTAAACTAAGCGAATTTCTCAACAAGTAGAATTTATGTTTCTCATGGCAGCTCATTCCATAGTGTCGGACCGCAGTGGAAACAAATAACATAGGCCTGTAACGTAAGTTATTACTTATTTGCATAGGCCTACGTTATTATTCTATCATTTAACACCAATTTAAATAAAATGTACTAATTTATTTTCCCATTACTTTATTAAAAATATGGTTGGTATCTAATGTCAAGCACTTGATAATGAAATCATTCGCTCTCTTGCACTCCAATATTTAGCGGAAAGGCTGGTCACTTCTACAAAAGCTGGACAACGGAGGAGATGGTTTCTTTCCATATCTTCATTTAAATTGCAAAAAGGGCATTTAGGTGAATCTGTTATGCCAAGTCTGTGTAGGTGTTTATTCAGGCAGTCATGTCCCGTTAGCAGTCTGAATGTTGCTACTGCAGATTTTCTTTAATGTAGTAATGTCATAAGCTTATAGATTTTCCCACTATTAAAAATATTAAATAAATTAAACTAACATAATGTATAGTATACTAGCTAACACCCGGCGTGCGTTGCTACGCCTAAATAAATGAAAATTAATGTGCTTTTATCTTTAGTTGAATAGGTAAAGGGAAAAATAATTATAAATTTATATTTTTTAGATACCCTGTGCTGGTTACCAGGCGTTGTCCGGGAATATATTTATCCCGATCTTCTTGACATAAATGAGCTGAAATACGAAAATTAACGAGATTTATGTTTAGTTAAATAAATGGAGGGAGAAATTTATATCGTAATTATTTTTAGATACCCCGTGCTGTTTACCCGGCGTTGCCCGGGAATCTACTTATCTCGATCTTCTTGGTTTAAATGAGCTAAAAGACAAAATTCATTATGTGCTGCCATGATTGCACAGGAATCTACGTATTTGTCTCGATCTTCTTGGCATCAATGAAAGACAAAAATGATTATTGTGAGTTATCCGTAAGAGATAAACATATGCTGTCGCGGACTTTTTTGTAGAGATTTTTGAGATATTCAATTCTGTGTACATTAATTTTGTGTATTTGTTAAGGTTTAGGCAGCGTAAGCCATTTAAACGTCCAAAGAGCTACTTTTTCACGTTTTCCACTACAAAGGGTGTTTTTAAGGGTGTAGGAGTTGAGTATCATAACTCTCTTATAGCCTATGTTCATCCCGGGAATCTCCTGAACATTTTGCAAAAAGCCCCATCACAATCGGATCAACGATATGGCCGCGCATAAAGTACGAACAAACAAACAAACAATATATATATATAAGTTATATATATATATATATATATTGCCAATTTAAGGGCTTATTAAATTGTAGCCTATGTTATATGCCTAATTTAATTAACCTCAAATTGATAATGTATCAAATTACATACAATATTTTAATTTATTTAATATTTTTAATTAAATAATGGGTCCAGCGCTGAGCTCTCGGGGTAGTGCCACTGCCTCGTACTCAGCGGTCCACGGATTGTACACCGGTTGGGAGAAATGTCCAGGTTGATATTTTTCGAGATTTTACCTCGCATGCAAAATAGATGTCAGGCCCAAACGGTTCCCGAACGTAATCTCGCCATCAAAATAATCATTATCATATTCGCCATGTTTAGTACGAATTCCTGTCTAAATGGAGTATTTTGTCTTAATGTTGTGTTGTCTCGGAGGAGGATTTGGCATTGGGCTGGTCAATCATTCGGAGAGAACCTCCGTGTCCTTGTGTGATTAAAAAAGTATGTATTAAAATTCCACTACCTACAGGTCATGTTCTGTAAGGCCCGGGTAGCATGAGGGGCGTATAATTACCTCTAAAGGTCGGTTTCACCAACAGAGGTAACTGTATTACGCCAGTTTATGCTATGCATTATATATGGGGAAAATTGGGGTAATAAAGTTATCTTCGTTGGTGAAACCGACTCTTAGATAAGATATTTAAATATATATTTCGTAAACCAGCAACGTCCGTGGAATAATTATCATGGCTTCGTCTAAGAGATCGTAGGACTGTCCATTCCCTATCCCTTCTCTATAAAATACTTCACACATCATCGCTTAATTATTTGTCACGCAGCTTCATCAGACTATCCGACAGAAATAACCTTGGTACACGATCCCATCAGCACATTGTCCTTTATATCCCTCCTCATCACACTGTGTATTATTCATTATCTTTTACGGTCTCACTTACCAAACCATGGAATTACCTTCCGTCCTATGTCAAGAGACTGTCAAACTATAACTTTTCAAAATAAGCTAAATAATTATTTAATTACAAACTAACTTATTCACCTCACTGATAGTATTATTTCAACTATTAATAAATTAAATTAAATTAAATTATGAAAATAATAAAAAGATTAACAAATATTTTCATTTGTTTAAATATTGTATAATCGTAAAATTAGTTTTTGCGCGATAGTGAATTATGTCGAGCTTATCAGCAATGGAGACCATTATTAAAAGTTCAACTTCCGACATTTCGGGGTTGCCAACATAAATAACTAGGCCTATACTCATTTACACCACGTGTGGGAAGTAAAACCATGCCCTCTACGTACAATGTATATACAGAAAATATTCAAAATGTAGGCTAGCGTTAATATACATTATTCGAAATAAAATCAATGCATTTTAAATGAACTGAACTTTATTTGAAACAATATCTATCTATCTTCGGGTTTTTACAGCTGCTGCCGTCTTCCCGTGCCAAACCTCCAAAGCCTACGGTCTTGGGCATCTTCGATGCTTAGCCCTCTAGCTTGCATTACTGTCTTCATGTTTTCCTTCCATGTTAACCTTGGTCTCCCTCTTTTCTTCTTTCTGTTCGGATGCCATTCATATAGTTGCTCTGGCCCATCGCTCATCTTCCATTCTAAGACATGTCCTAAACCACTCTTAATTCCTTCTCCTCACTCTTTCAATTATGCTTTTCTTTTCTGCTTCCATTATGTTTCTAATTTCCTTATTTATGTTGTGACATTTTCTAATCTAGACTTTCTGGCACTTCTCTCCGTAAATAATCCATTTCTAGAGCTATTTAGTCTATTCTTGTAGTACTTATTGATTGTCCATACCTCACTTCCATACATTGCAACAGATTCCACCAACGTTTTACCAATATATTTTTTTGTGTCTTTCCAAATATGCTTATCCCACCATATGGAATTTAACGATGATATTATTTTGCTACTCAATTCAATTCTATGTTTTATGTTCTCTTTGCCTATACCTTCAATTTGAAACAATATAAAACAACAAATACATACTTGCGGCCATGTTATCAATAATTGTTCTCAAGGCCTCCTGTTGTTTCAACTAATAAAGATTGCCCACATTGTTAACGTTAGTCAATCATTTATAATGAACAAAAATACTTTCAACAAAGATATTATTTTACTATTATTTATTATTTTGAAAACACCATCGCGCAAAAAATAATGAACAACGCACGTTTGTGAAGTGTTTTACAGAATCTCGGAAATTAAAAACCGAGCGATTTTTCCTCGATTCTGTAAAAATCACTTCGTAACCTCGCATTGTAATGTACTATTTCTGTATATTATTATTTCTCTTTGCTTTTTATATAGGCTACATTAGACAGGGACAATCTACCAACAATTTAATGTATCTTACTTGTATACATTTTATTATTAGTTTTAGTCTTAATCTTAACTAGCATTAACTGGTTGTATTATAGATCGCAATATAATAGATATTATCTTATTGATCAAATCTTCATCTAGAATTTAATTTTAGAGTTAATTGTGATTGTTATATTCTGATGTAACATAGGCTATGTTTGTCCTGGTGAGTGGAAGAGAAGACCACATGACATTAACTCCACCAGGATCCATCCATCCATAGTAATTCTGCCCGAAGGCAGGTCCTTCACTGCAATCATAGCATTTTCATGCTATGCTTGCAGCTTTACTAGGGAATTGTAGGTGTGGTAGCTTCCCGTTGCTTTCCACACCGGTGAAGGATGATGGTGATGATGATAACGATAAGGATGATGATGATGATGATGGCCATATGATTTCGGGGACCGTTTGGGCCTTAAAGTTTTCCTGACATTTGTCTTACAGGTGAGGAAAAACCCCGATAAAACCTCACCCAGAAAAACTGCCCCGACCGGGGATCGAACCCGGGCCCGCTGCGTGACAAGGCAGCATGCTACCTCGAGACCACCAGGAAAAATAAATAAAAAAATGGGATTATGCATTTGACTTGCTTAGTTTCTGCGTGACCCTGGCGGAGAATCCACGTAACATTTTGGTCTTAAACTAACAGTTGAGTACAATATTATATAACTAGCTTTTACATCGAAAGGTTTTACTATTACTTTATTACAGGCGTGTGTTATACCAAGTAATTGTTTATACTCAGTTGTACACATAATGCGCATGTGTATTAGGGTATAATGAGATTTATGACCATTCTGGTTAGAGTGTTGAAGGGGGTATGTTGTGCATACATTATAAGGGATGAGAGGTATATGTCAAATGCATATGACAGCACACGAAATCCACTCTCTCTCTCTCTCTCTCTCTTCCTCTCTCACACCCTCCCCGTTTCATTCCCCACCCCACCGCCACCTTGAAAGCGGCTGCTAGAATTGATGTGCCAGAAGTTTAGTTGAGTCTTAAGTTTTGTATGTGGGCGGGAGAGGGAGGGGAGCTAACGTTTAGGTTTTGAATCCTCTTCAATGTTTAATAATTCAGAATTTGCTTCATCAACCACTTTACTCAGCAAGCTTCAACTCTCAGCAACTCCCTCTCTTTAGGATTTATCTCTTGTTCATCACTAAATCTAACCTCCCTTCTGGCACATGTAATTCTTGTCTGTTTGTTTCCTCAATTTGTTACTTATTATTTTTGTTTGCACTTAGAAGTCACATTTACTTTAGCAGGTGTACACTTGTTGTCTTACTTTAAGTGGGTGATGGGTGAAAAATTAACCATTTGAGAACAAAATAGGCATAAAGGAACACATGAGAGCATATAACAGAGATTTAGAAAATTCAAAATATGCTAACCACCTATTCCAATTTAATCATTGTTTCGATCCAAATTTTGAAATTTTACATATTTGTGATAAGGGTAAGAAGTTAGATCTTTTGGAGGCTGTAGAAATTAATAAATTTAAAAGTAGTAAAAAAACTGTTAAATTCTCAACTTGATTTGAATGAATCCCCATTGTTAAATTTAAAAATTTAAATAAATATTGTTGACTGTTGCTTAGATCAGTTGGAACACAATTCATAATTTGTTAACATGCCTGAAGAAGGTACAGTGTACCGAAGCAGCTGTCACTGAATTATATAATAAATATGAAAATCAAATAAAACTACGTTTTATTTTTATTTTACTAATAAATAGGCATTTTTTTGTTTTTTTGTGCTAAAAATAACCTGTACTCTAATTTATATGTTGGCAAAGTTTCAGAGGCCTATGACGCTTCTAAGTTTCCTAAAAGTGCTGATTAGGCCTGTATGTTACATCTTAAGTTTTCCTAAGAACTTTATTCTCAAATACTCATAATCTTCTTTCCTCTCTTAAAGTAAGAGTCCATGTTTCGCATCCATATAATATAACTGGGAGAATAACTGTTTTATATATTTTCAGTTTAACATTTTTTGAAAGGAGTTCGGAAGACAAGAGTCCCTGTAATTCATAATAGGGTCACCTCACACATACTTAAAAAAAATAAGAAGAAAAACTCCGCTTCTCTATGTTTCGATGAGTTGTGGCACCACCAGTAGTAGATGCCTAAGTAAGCCCATTACTTGGACTCAAACCCCATTAAATTTAGCTCAGAAGCTCTGATTTATACTTGAGGTTCTTTTACGAATCGGAAAATCTTCACACCTTGGATTTAAAGATTAAAGTCCATTTCAGAGAACTTGTGTTATTCCATAGACCCCAGCCGGGTATGAAACTGCAACCCCTAGACAATCGAGCCCAATAGTATGAAAAACTATATCGTTATATTTTTAAAATAGGTTCTGCTTTTCTTTCTTTTGAATAGAATAGAGCTAAAGGTTGGACCATGTGAGTTTTATTTTTTTTAAAAAAAAGATCGCTAGAGGGTTATTTTTTTTCTGTAAAACATTAGATGCACACTTGATTGCTTAGCTGTGTGTTCTAGTTTCATGGTACAGCTAACTGCACGCTCGTCTTACAAAGGCGAAGTCCTTGTAGCAGAAAATCATCAACCTCTCTGTTTAACCACTGTGCGGTTCTTTCTGTCAGCCTTGCTTTACTCTATACCACGTCAAACATCCGACCACTTCTTGTGCCCCAGGAAGTCCCACACTTTTACAAAACCCAGAGGAGGAAATTGTTTAATTTGTTCATGCTGCTCTGGAAATCAAAATTCTTTAGGATGTACTGAAGTTAGGCCTCTTTAAAATTGTCAGGCATGAAAGCCAAATTACAAATGAAGAAAAAACAAAATAGACCTATATGAGAATATCAATAGTATTTTTGTTTTGTAAGCCCATGTTTTCCCTTTACAGAGATTTAGGCGCTCTCCCCCTACAGGGAAGAATTTGAACCATACTAATTTAGTTACACTTGTTTTCGTATAGATGTCATTTTGAGTGGTCCGTCGTCAGCGTTCCGCCTCATACTGACATCTAGGAAACCAAGGTAGTACTAGGACGGGAAAATTCGGTAAATTTTGCTTAGAGGCATTTTCATTCAGGCTTAAGGATTTTTTACGAGCTTGAAAATCTTCAGACTCGGAACCCACGGCTTAAAGTCCCTCCTGGAGGACTTGCTCCTTGGATTTTTCCATCCTAAAAATCCATCGACCACGGCCGGGTTTGAACCCTCGACCCTCGGGTCCAGAGGCAAGGAGCATAACCACTAGTCCACCGCGGGCGATATATCAATAGTAGAAGTAAATAAAATCTCACATATCCAGCCTTCTAAGTATACCGGTTTCAAAGCCAAGGTGGTTCCATCTTCAGTAATATCTCGACAGATGTTATACTACTATTACTAATAATAATAATAATAATAATAATAATAATAATATATCATTACTAATAATATTCATTGTTAAAACCGTTGAGGTGGATAGTCATAAAATAAAATAAGTAAAAAAGTACCTTCTTAGGTAAGATCCGTCGTCCTCAACTTATAAAATATGTATTATTTATGTCTGTAGGCCTTTCAGAACATCCGTTCCATCTTCAGCAGGTCCTTCTTCGCTACATTATCCGATATGATGGTCACGACAACACCACATTAGGACCAGCAGTATCAACCATTATATCAGATAATGTAGCGAAGAAGGACCTGCTGAAGATGGAACGGATGTTCTGAAAGGCCTACAGAAATAAAGAATACATATTTTGTAAGTTGAGGACGACGGATCTTACGTAAGAAGGCATATTTTAACTTTTTTATTTTATTAATACTACCTAATACTACTAATAAGCGGGAGGGGGCACGCCGTAGAGTAGTGGTTAAGGCTCTGCGCTACAAGCCGGAAGGTCGAGGGTCCAAGTGCCGGTGGGTCAGGATTTTTAAACTGACCCAAAACCTTCTGGCGGCACTATGGCCCTGGGGTCGACTCAGCCTCTGACGGAAATGAGTACCAGAAGCTTGTTCTGGTGTAAAGGCGGCCGTCACGCAGGACTGACAACCCGGCTGACATCAAGTGCCGATTGTCTAGAAATAGCGGGAGCCTTAATCTCCCACTACCCCAAGGGCTCCTGAGGCCTGTAGTGGGGATACTTTACTTTTACTAATAAGCGGCAATGATCGAAGCATTGCCCAGTGTGCTACGTTTGTAACCAGTTGCGGGTACATGGTGGTTATCGGTATGGGGTTTAAGCACTTGCCGTCTGTGTTAGCGGCGTTTGATGTTTAGCTGTAAGCTGATACAAATATGGTGAAGCGAGGTGTCATCTCACTAGAGTAGGGCATCGTAGACTGTGTGACTGGACAAGCAGAGGGTCCAAAAGCGAGCCAAACATAATGAGCCACGCTAAGACGAAAGCCTTGTTTATTGGAAAGAAACCAAGGAAGATAAACACGAGGATTAAAGATGAGACCATTGAGTAAGTGGAGAGCTTCAAATACTTGGGTTTTACTATCAGTAGTAACATGAACTGCGGTCAAGAAGTAAAGCAGAGGATAGCAATGGCAAAAGAAGCTTTCAACAAGAAGAGAAGCATTTTCTTCGGACCTATGGCAAAAGGATTAAGGAAGAGGCTAGTGAAATGCTTTGTGTGGAGTGTAGCATTATATGGTGCAGAGACTTGGACATTACGACGGAATGAGGAATAGCGACTGGAAGCTTTTGAGATATGGATATGCAGAAGAATGGAACGTATAAAATGGACAAAGTAAGAAATAAAGATGTGCTAGACAGAGTGGGTGAAAGAAGAACAATGCTGGAACTCATAAAGAAGAGGAAAAGAAATTGGATTGGCCACTGGCTAAGAAGAAACTGCCTGCTGAAGGATGCTCTAGAAGGAATGGTCAACAGAAAGAAAGTTAGAGGCAGAGAAAGACATCAGATGATAGACAATATTAAAATAAATGGTTTGTATGCAGATACAAAAAGGAAAGCTGAGTTAAGGAAAGAGTGGAGAATGCTGAGTTTGCAGTGAAAGGCCTGCTCTTGACAGAACACTATGAATGAACTTTAGCTGTTGTACAGCTCTCGCTTCATTAATTGGTCCTTCAGGTGTCCGGGATAGGAAATATGTTTCGGTTGTGTTGGTGGCATCGATCAAGATATTACTGAAGATGAAACTACATAGGTTCTGAAACCGGTATACGCCTAATTAGAAGATTGGATAATCTCAAATTAAACCTCAAAGTGATTTATCATAAGTAGCGCCACGAGTGATGTCCAAGTTATCGATAAATTCACGACTCACATAGTGAAGAGTGAATTTATCTAGAGAATTTGGAAATCAAGAGTGGCATTTGTTAGGACTATTTAACGAATAAAATTAAGCTGTTTACTCACAAATCATTATTTAACTATAGTTATTTTAAAACATTTATATATTTAATGTAAACGGCGATGTTTGAAAACAAATGAGAAACGATTGGTACGCTTCATCTGCTTCTTTTGTTCATCACTGCAACCAGATCATATTATGTATTGCCAAAGGAACGCAATATTGTAAGAATGTAATCTAGTGGAGAAAAAATGAAACACATCAAACTGTATATTAATTCATTTCTGATGTCCTATGACATTATATTTTTCTGGAATGTTATTACCAGGGAAAAAATACATTTAAGAAAGTGCAAACAGTGGTTTCTTTTTTTGGTGGTATAATCAATTGCTACAAATGTTTTCATATTAACTCCCGCATGCGCTATGTGTTGACATTCATGCACTATATATACAATCTGGTAGCCGTATTTCTTAGAGGGTAATTCACTGCAAAATAATGTTATGACCTATTCAGAATGTTAAAAAGGAGGTGCTTTGTTTAATATGATAAACTTTAGTTGGTAAATTCTAGGCGAAACACGACTGTAATTGGTTGTAAATAAAAATTCATTGAAATGTGATTGGTCATTGACTCCCATTTGGGGCATGAGTTAAATAGTCCTATACAAGTTCAATTCAAAAGGAACTCCTACTGTACAGTACAGTTGATGGCACCACTACTTGTAACTGAGTGTGGTATCCCATTTGGGGCATGAGTTAAATAGTCCTATACAAGTTCAATTCAAAAGGAACTCCTACTGTACAGTACAGTTGATGGCACCACTACTTGTAACTGAGTGTGGTATCCCATTTGGGGCATGAGTTAAATAGTCCTATACAAGTTCAATTCAAAAGGAACTCCTACTGTACAGTACAGTTGATGGCACCACTACTTGTAACTGAGTGTGGTATCTACTTGTTATGCCAATTTATTCTCGCTCGCAGAGAGCTGATAACTCTGTTGTATTACTGGATATTGGTTGGACATATTTTAGTGAACGCTACGAAGAAACGTGACACTGAATTTTAAAAGATTTTCTTTGAAGTGAAGTAAAGCTTAGTGCAAGAGTGTCATATCTTCAGTTAGACCTGAACTTTTCTTATGTACCCTGTCCGCTCTTAATCCTTAAATTGGCAAAACACAAATTTCTTCTCTATGAATGTGGCGGACCGCAGTGAAAACTGAATCTTGTGTAACTGTTATTATTAGGTATACTGTATAATTAGACATACATTTAAGTGGTTTCATTTTGTTCGTTTTCTTCTGATTTATCTAAAATATTATATTAACCAAAAGGATACATTACGAATTTAAGGGCTAAAGTGATCCTCGTCAAAACAAAACCATGTGACCTACTCTCTTTCATTGGTTATGGACACCGACGTACGATGTGGAAGCAATAAGTACGCGAAAAAGTAGTTCCCTTCGTTAAATTAAAAATATGTCCTCTGAATATACGTGTTATTCTTCGTGAATGAAAATAATAGCATTCAAAAAGTAGAAAATGTTCTAAAATATACCTAATCAATAATTACAACTTAAAATAGTTTATTATATATGGATGATGCTTCAGTCGATTCTCATAAAACAAAATGGCGGAAAGTATCGAGTCTTCTGTTGCTATGTCGTCATCTCCCTGTCAAAAGTGACAGTAATTGTGGCGCGAATAGCGGAAGGATATTGCTGGATGGACAGCTCCGCGCGTCTCACCTCGGGCTGATGAACTCTAAGAAGCATTAAAATTCATCGGAGAACATATTGTTTAAACAACTCACCTCATAGGATTCATGCTTCCATGATATCGCGATTTCAAACACAGTCGTGTTCATCTTCAGCCATAACTTCGACTGACGAAATTCTTCGACCGTCAACTATTCTATTGTCGCCATCTTCAGTGCTGCCATCTATGGTTGAATTTATGAACTTCGAATTTCAATTGGAATTGACAGTTTGGGAAAAAATATACATTCAGAAAAAAAAAATAGATCAATGAATTTTGATATCCCTAACGAAATTATTTGATTTCGAAGTTCATAAATTCAACCATAGATGGCAGCACAGAAGATGGCGACAATAGAATAGTTGACGGCCGAAGAATTTCGTTAGTCGGAGTTATGGCTGAGGATGAACACGACTGTGTTTGAAATCGCGATATCATGGAAGCATGAATCATATGAGGTGAGTTGTTTAAACAATATGTTCTCCGATGAATTTTAATGATTATACCTCATAATGTTTACTTCCCAACATTAATTTAATATATCTAAGAAGCATATCTGGATGCTCCCTGATATCCGCAGCCGCTGCCACAATCCTTACTACAAGCTCTGGAGCTGTGCGTCCAGGCCAGTGGTCGCCATTTGCAACAATTACTGTAAAATAACATGAAATATCTTCCATTTTTCTTAGAATTAATAAATAAACAACAATGTGTTCAACAATTTTAAATTCTGTTTTACTCTGTGGACCCACAACAATGCATTTCCGACCCTAGGTTCATTGTGTTAAAATACATGTATGGGTGTTCCCCCTACCACCACACCAAAAATCTGCACTCATTTCGGTAAGACCCTGTATAAATCTCTATCATGAGAATCAGCGGAACATCGGTCGCACTGCCATCTCGTTGCTTCTATAAGCATTTAAAGAAAATATTTACTTTATAGAAATGACGCTTGTTGTTACAATGTTATAATTAAAATTTGACGTTTAGCAATGAAGGCCAAATATGGTATGAAAAGAAATATAAACGCCTAAATAGGGATTTGAAACCGAGACCTCTAACTTTGTAAAGGGTACCGTAAAAAGGGGTTACTTTGACTCGAGGGGCAAATTTGACAGAATTGGGGCTTCTTTGACATTTCAAATTTCTTGCGTGTTTTGGGCTATTTTGACAACAATTCAATGATGTAGACATTTCCTTGAAGTCGCACGAATAATTGTTGTTTTAAAATAGGATGTTAATTGTCGTAGACACATCTATGTCACTTTCAACAACAATGAATTCCCAGCAAGGATAAAATTGTGATTTTCGATTTTTACAGGGGTAACGACTCGATTTGTTGTGTAAGATGCAAGCTCTGGGTCTGTGATATGTGTAACAGAGGATCGAACAATTCTCAATATAAATGGAACTATGTGAAGATGAGGTGTGAAAATCTGTTTTTTTTTTATTTTCTACTGAAAAAATTCATGCCCCAAATGGGAGTCAATGACCAATCATGTTACAATGATTTTTTATTTACAACCAATCACAGTCGTGTTTCGCCTAGAATTTACCAACTAAAGTTTATCATAATAAACAAAGCACCTCCTTTTTAACATTCTGAATAGGTCATATCATTATTTTGCAGTGACGTACTCCCTAAGAAATACGGTTACCACATTGTATATATATAGTGCATTAATGTCAGCACATGCGGGAACTAATATAAAGACATTTGTAGCAATTGATTATACCGAACATGTTCATCGAATGGAAGATCTCAGAATACCCAAACTAATGTTAAGATATCAACCTGCAGGAAGAAGAAGACCAGGACGTCCACTCAAAAGACTTCTGGATGGTGTTTCTCTTGAGGCCGAAACAGGTCAACAAATGGCCTAAATTCGTGAATGTACTATGATGATGATGATGATTATACCGCAAAAAAAGAAAAAAGAACCACTGTTTGCACTTTCTTAAATGTATTTTTTCCCAGGTAATAACATTCCAGAAAAATATAATTGTTATAGGACATCAGAAATGATTTAAAATACAGTTTGATGTGTTTCATTTTTTCTTCACTAGAGTGCATTCTTACAATATTGCGTTTTCTAATTAATTCCTGATTGTCTAACTACAATAATTATATAATGTTTGTGTTCTGTTGCGTGTCAGAATTGATAAAGAAGTTAAAGTTTATTTTGTCAAATTACAGTTATAAAAAAAATTTGTAGTAAGGTTGTTTACAATAAAAATATTAATAAAAAGATAAATTGGTGTCAAAGTAGTACCTATAGAGGGTCTACTTTGAATTAGGTATAGTGAAAACAAATGTGATGTCAAAGTAGCCCCAGCACATGGGCAAAACAGACCTAAACAAAACTCATTCTTGTCCTACTAAGTTTCTATTTGAGGAGAACAGTACCAAATGGGATTTGTAGTCTAAGGTTCAATTGGTACAATAAATCATACATTCAATTTTTTCGGCATGAATCATACGAGTTAGACCTTAAAAACCTTCGAAAATATGTCAAAGTAGCCCCGTTTTACGGTAAGTCTCTCAACTACCTCAATAACTTAATTTCTTCTGAATATAACAACTTTGTAACACTTTTGCTCTAAACAATGCAAATCTTTCCCTCCAGCTGCACATGTTTCGTTTTATCTCACGATTTAAGTGAGTATATGCATGGGATTCCCTGTTCCACCTTTTATAGCTGGGACATACGACCTATGCATATAGTTGAAAAAGCTTTATATGGGATAGAGTCATATTGGTTCTGTGTGCTAAGAGCTTTAATATGCGTCAAACTCACAGAAAAATACCATAAAATTTGTATATTCGCTCATAAAACTTAGTGAAATATTGCACGTTACCTGCAAATTAAAACCATTTTAATGGCTCTATTCTGATGCATAAATTCATGAATATTATTTTCTTCTTTTATTTTAGCGAAATCGGAAGGGGTGAAGCTATTGGGGTTGTTCTCATGTAGGAAAATATAAAAAAAAAAAAAACTTTCGACAGATCTTCCTCAATCATACCTTTATAATCATAAGTAATGCCACGAGTGATTTCCAATTTAGCTGGAGGATTTGGAAATCAAGAGGGCATTTGTTAAGTCTATTTAACGAATACAATTAAGCTGTTTACTGAAAAGTCACTATTTAAATTATGACATATAGTTACCGGGAAATTCTCGTATAAGACTTGAAAGCATAATAATAGTCCCTTCGATTGGTTGCCGGCCAAAGGAAGGCAAGACCAGTGATGGGGCTGCCATCTTATAGCTTCTGGTCAGGCTTTTCTGGAGAAGAAAAGAAAATAAAGGAAAGAAGAAATGGAAGAAAGGAAAGACTCCCTAGCCCTCGGATGCCCTAATAGCGTCGGGGTCGAAAAAAACAAAGAGTTAACCAAGAGAGGTTAGATAGTAAAGTTAAAAGAGTGCAAGACACAAGTAAGTGGAAGAAATGTTTTGCTCAGCTTGGGCACCGTGTGGTCGCCATCCACATATCCCCTAGATGAGGACCCCTGAGGGTTACACCAGATGGGATCGGAAAAGGAACACCGATATCTTAAAAGAATTGAAGACTACGCCAATTTTGGAATATATTTAACAGTACCAACTAAATTGGAAACACCATCTTGAAAGAATGAGTTCAAATCGGATCCCCAAAGCTGTTTATAATTATATACCAAGAGGACGAAGATCACTGGGCCGTCCTATGAAACGCTGGAGGGAAAATTTTCTATAGGATCGTAACAGGCCTTGGCCTAATACTTGGAAGGAAGAAGAAGATATAGTTACCGGCATTTTAAAGTATTTTTATATTTAACTAGCTGGCCCGGCGAACGTCGTATCGCCTTTAAATATTTTTACTTTAATTTTTCCGATGTTTTAACAGTTATCTGCTATTCGGGGCGGAAACAAATCCAACAAATCAAAGATAATAAAAATCGGTCCAGCCGTTCTTGAGTTATAAATAGTGTAACTAATCTGACTCTGTTATATATATATATATATATATATATATATGGTATGATAAGAAAAATAAATGCCTGGACGGGATTCGAACCCGGATCTCTGAGTATATATATAGAAGTCCCGGCCAAGCGTTTCTGTGGCTAAGGTATACGTTAAATTATGTTGTAGTAAACTAAGTGAGAAATCTAAATCAGAAAGTTTTTGTTTTACACAATTTTTTAGTTCTGGTACGTTAACTACACCCGGTATAAATATGGGTGGTGGTTCATGTGGAAGTGGTTTTTTTGATTGAGATGAATTTATGTCTGCATTCTCAGTATCATCCATAAGTGTATCATAAGGATTATATACATTTATTGATGGAATATTTTGAGGAGGCTTGCTGATTTCATTATACTTTCGTTTTTTTCTACGAACTTGTTGGCAGTTTGGATTCTCATCATCATCAAGAAGTCTGCGTATAGTAATATCATCTTGTGATATATTATAGTCATCTTGTTTTTCATTTAATTGAGGCATGGAGATTGTCTCCGTAATATTAGGCATATTATTATAACTAACAGACTTACTTACAGTTCTCTTATTCCATTCCTTAGGACCTTCATATGTTTTAAATTGACATTCTTCTTAAATGTAAGATTTATGTCACATAGGCCTATACCAATTTGCGGAAATTCACTTGATATCTTATCATTCATGATCCCTAGAACTGATTCGCCATACTGTTCAATGTCTCTTCTCGGTCCAATTAAATTTAATTTAAGTTGCTCTCTTTCAGCCAGATTACTTAAAACTAATACTTACACACGAAATGAATACAATTAATACAATATATTGCAAATAAAATAAACACAAACACACTTAAATTATGAAATAATCAATATTTGTAATTCAATTGAAATTCGCGGTTGCGACAAAAACCAAGCAACCTGGTTCAATAATAAACTAATTGCCTTACACGGCCATCTGTTAAAATCGTATGTAACTCACAGATAATTATAACTCTTTGTTAAATAATAAACAAATAATTTGCAATAAAAATAATGCGACTATAAATTTAGTTATAAACTTCCCTAAGTCTCAAGTTGGATCAATCTGCACACAGTGTGCAAAATTTTATTAAAATCGTTTCAGTAGTTTAGGATTCCATCGCGGACAAACAACGTGACACGTAATTTTTATATATTAAGATGTAAACGGCGATAGGCCTATTTGAAAACAAATCAGAAATGTGAGGTTATGTATATTCACTGCCACTTGACCATATTATTTATTGCCATGTTGCTGTGTTGTAAGAATGCATCCTAGTGGAGAAATAATGAAACACATAAAACTGTATATTATAATCAATATTATAGGTTATTAATTTATTTTTTTAGTAATCAACTCAGTAAAATCAAGGAATATGTTAATTATTTGCTATATTAAATGCTTTATTTTAAGAGCAGGAGATGGTAAAGAGCGAGTTGAGACACGACTGTCATTGGTTGTAAAACAAAATTCATTGAAACGCGATTGGTCATTGAGTACTATTTGGGGCATGGGTTAAATAGTCATTGAAAATGACCAACATAAGAACTTAGGCATATATAGGCCTATTGCCCAATAGGACATAGAAATGTTGGACGCCCATTTACTAGATGGGAGGATTCATTAAATCCCACTTGATGTGGAAACAGGTCAAAAGGCCTAATTTCATGAAGCAGAAGAAGAAGATATATATTGCAAAAAATTCTGTATTATGTTTCTTCTTTCTTCATTATCACTCTATTTCCGATCCCATCCATCAATTACTCCTGTGGTTTTCCTCTTGTCCTTCTGCTTTTAGCATCCCATTCCAAATTCATTTTCGGAATTCTGTTTTTTTTTATTCTTCTAGCTATCTCAATTTTTGTTCTTCAATTACATCAAGAATATTCTTATCTCCTCTTTCCTCATCTCTCTACTTCTTCGGTTTCTAAATTTACCCATTCTTAATTTTACTTGCCACTATGCGCCAATATCGAATGTGCAAGTTACAGTACCATACAATAATAATAATAATAATAATAATAATAATAATAATAATAATAATAATAATAATAATAATATAATAATAGTATCGAAAATATAGTGAAAAAAGAATGCGAAATTATAAGAAAAGTTTTAGGTCCACAAGTCATAGATGAAGCATTTAGACTCAGAAGTTAAAAGCAAATAGAAAATATATACAGACATTCATAGTGATATTAGAAAACAAAGGTTAAAATTTTATGGCCATATTAAACGAATGAACTCAAATAGGATTACAAAACAGACAATGGAATTCTACGAAAACAGAAGTAAAGCTCCAGTGGATACTATGAAGTGGATTGATGAAGTAAAAAAAGGACTTAAAATTGGCAGGAATTACTAAATAAGATATCCCAAACAGAGATATATTTAGAATTAAGGTGAATAAGTGGCAAGTTGACCAAGAGGACAAACCAGAGAAAAAAACTAGAACAACTTGGACAGATGAGAGAAAACAAGCTCATAGCAAAAGAATGAAAGAAATTTGGGCTCAAAGGAAACGCCTCTAAGTACTTTGCGTAGTCCTACATGGGCTCATCCGCAATCAAAAAAAAATAGTAATAATAATACAATTATATTTTCATTATTATTATTATTATTATTATTATTATTATTATTATTATTATTATTATTATTTCTAATCCATATACTATATTTGGAAGAATAGCCGTTTTATGCATATTTTAGTTTAAAGTTTTTTGAAAGAATTTGGGATAGAAAGAGGTGGAAGCTATGAATTTGGATTTGCATCTTATCTGAAAGTGGGACCAAGAAATATATGGGTTTATTTACTTGGAAATGCAGTGCTTTCTATTTTATGTGTGTGATACGGTAGGTTTGAGTTCACCCTATCTTTATGTTGTGCTTTGAAAATATGCACTTGGAGGTTTTTTTCTTTTGTAAGCGGCGTCATTTCATTACGAGATGTCGAAGTCCCGGCTATGCACGGTCCCAATATGGCGCTCACCGACTACACCGGCGCCCGAAATCATATGCGACGCCTCCCAGCTCCTCCCACCCAATCTATTACCCTTCTTACAAACATTGGGTTCAAATTAATAGCTTCCATTTGAACTTATAACATTAAACTTAAATAAATTAATGTAGGGACCAGCCTCATGGTCTTATGGTTAGAGCTTCTAACTGTAGTTCAAGAGGTCCCGGATTTAATTACCGCTCAGACCACAATCACATTTTCTTAACCTTTACACTACTATGAACGGGTATATCCGTTGGCAAAGAAAATGCTTGCCGTGCTATGGGTGTGTATATCCATTCTCAACTCCAAACGCCTGCTAGTTATATAATACGTATTGCATTGCTTTCAAACTAAGCAGGCATATACTGCCATCTCTTAGGAACTTAAATAAACTTTTTCCATATTTCTCCCTGCATTGAGCAAGGAGGGTTTTTAAAGGGTATTAGGCCTACTTCTATGATTGCCCAAAGTCTAGAATTTAGGGGTAAGTTTAGATTTCAGTATGTTCCTGCTACTTCGTTATCATAGGCCTAAGTAATGCCACGAGTGATTGCCAAATTATCGATAAATTTACGACTCACAAAGAAGTGAATTTATCTAGAGAATTTGGAAGTGAAGAGTGGCAATTGTTAGGAATATTTAACGAATAAAATTAAGCTCTTTACTAAAAAGTAATTATTTGAATATAGTTACCGGTGTTTTAAAAAATTTATATAGTTAATGTAAACGGCGATGTTTGAAAACAAATTAGAAATGTGAGGTTATGTATATTCACTGCAACTCGATCATATTATTTATTGCCAAATAGGATCGCAATTTTGTAAGAATGCACTCTAGTGGAGAAATAATGAAACACATCAAACTATTATAATCAACATTATATGTTAATCATTTATATTTTGAATAAACAACTCAGTAAAATCACTGAATCTATTCATTATTTGCTATATTCAATGTATTTGTTGGAGAAAAATAATGGTCTAACCTGTTCAGAATATCAAAAAAGGAGGAGCTTTCTTTATCACAAAATCAAGGGGCTGATAAAGAGAAATCGATAAAGAGAGGTGAAACAAGACTGTCTTTGGTGTAAAACAGAATTCATTGAAACGTGATTGTCATTGACTACCATTTGCGACATGAGTTAAATTGTCATAAGTAATGACACGAATGATTTCCAAATTATCGATAAATTCAGAATTCGCGAAGTGAAGAGTGAATTTATCTAGAGAATTTGGAAATCAAGAGTGGCATTTGTTAGGACTATTTAACGAATAAAATTAAGCTGTTCACTCACAAATCATTATTTAAATATAGTTATTATAAAATATTTATATATTTAATGTAAACGGCGATGTTTGAAAACAAATGAGAAACGATTGGTACGCTTCATTTGCTTCTTTTATTCATCACTGAAACCAGATCATATTATTTATTGCCAAAGGAACGCAATATTGTTAGAATGCACTCTAGTGGAGAAAAAATGAAACACATCAAACTGTATATTAATTCATTTCTGATGTCCTATGACATTATATTTTTCTGGAATGTTATTACCTGGGAAAAATACATTTAAGAAAGTGCAAGCAGTGGTTTCTTTTTTTGGTGGTATAATCAATTGCTACAAATGTTTTTATATTTATATTAACATATACAATCTGGTAGCCGTACTTCTTTGAGAGCCAGTCACTACAAAATAATGTTATGACCTATTCAGAATGTTAAAAAGGAGGTGCTTTCTTTATTATGATAAACTTTAGTTGGTAAATTCTAGGCGAACACGACTGTGATTGGTTGTAAATAAAAAAATCTTTGAAATATGATTGGTCATTGACTCCCATTTGAGGCATGAGTTAAATAGTCATTTATAAAACCCCACATCACCGTAATAACGTATCTCGCCTTCCAAGCGCCCCAAACTGAGAAATAGTTTACAATTCCGCCAATAACACGAGAGAATGCTAGAAATCTGTAAGAGAACCTGGTGGTATTCAACATAAAAAAAAACTAAAACCTATAAGTGCAGTAGTCGCCTCGGTGGTCTAGGGGTTTCGTTCCCGACAATGGGTTGTTAAAATTCGATAGAACGTGATTAATTTTTACGATGGAAATATGCAATGAACAAAATCCTCAGATAGGGACTTCAATCCATGGGTTCCCGTGTCAGAACATATTCGGACTCTAAAACCTCAATCCTAAATTAGTGCCTCTAAGGAAAATTTCACTGGATTTCGCCATCTAAATAATATCTTAGTTGCCTATTAGATGCTCATTGAGACGATATGCTGACCACATGTCCCTCGCTGAAATATGTAGGGGGAAAAAAGTAACTAAATTATTAGGTTAAGAAACACTTAACTAGGGAGTAGCCATGTTCAGAGCGGAATGAATGGATGAAGATTGGTAAATAAATAATAATATTTGTTGTATATATATAGTAAAATAAATATTCTCTTTAATTTGCTTACTTGTTATAGTCAGCTACTAGATGGCAGTGAAGACAGAGTTCTCGCGACATCTAGTAATAATGGAGAGTATAATACATATATAAGAAAAATAAGTGTTTGAATTGGATTCGCCTGGTAGTGTAATGGATATCACGCTGAGGTACAGACTCAGAGATCCGGGTTCGAATCCCGTCCAGGCATTTATTTTTCTTATCACACCATATATATATATATATATATATATATATATAGGCCTAGGCCTATGGACCCTGTGTGTGTTAATACATTTTTTCGGTATCAAACTCAGCACGTAGGAATCAAATTAGAAAAAAATTAGGTTCAGGTCATTAACCAACGAATTGTAACTATTATAAATGGAGGTTAACCTGTAGGCCTAGTGATATTTTTAAAATCGTTCTATCGGCAGATATTTTTTTTTATTTTTCTTACAGAACCCCTGAATTTCCCATTTAAATAAAATTATTAAAGTATTTTCCAACAATCATCGAAATCTGAGCATTAAATGTAGGGGTTTAACTGAAAGCATTTTTCTTTTCTCATAACAAAACTGGATATATAGGCCTAAGATTTTTTATTATAGCCTATACAACTTTCCTCATTAGAGGATTGCCTCAAGGACAAAGTGATACAGACAATTAATTTTTAGAATTGATGAAATACATTTTTTTTTTAAATTGATTTTATTAAACACAATGTGTACATTTAGAGTTTTCACCAGTCTTTTGTAATTTTGGTGAGAGGCTGAGTTCTGCTTTGGCATTTCATTAGGTGGTACCTGGAGCATGGCTCGTCGCAAAGCTTACATCTGCAGTCCTCCTTCGGGTCGTGGTATGATGGATTCTGACATATTTTCCAGTGGAAACCATGCGCGGCGAAGCGTGTGTATAGGTGGCGAAGTTGGAAGTTCGGTCCTTTCCACACATCGGTTTTCATCGTTTCTGTGTCCATTATTTCCATCGGTATTGCATTGGCTTTGTTTTGTCTCTCTTTGATTGCGTCTTTATATGCCTGGGTTTCTGGTAGATTGAAGCGAAGCTTGATGTCCTCAATGAAGTAGGGTTCGTGTGCTATTCTGTAGGCGTAGCTGTTTCTTGTGTACTTTGAGAGGTACAAGGCCCTCTTGAGATATCTGGCTTTCACATTCTCCAATTTCTTGAGGTTTTTCGCTGTTAGGTGAATCCAAATTATCTGAATACCGTATGTGGCCGCTGGTGCTACCTTGAGTTGGAACAGTGCCATCGTCGTTGGAAATACATTTTGTAAATACATTAAAAAAAATTCAAATTGTAGGCCTAATTGAAGTATACATACTATAAAGTAAAAATTTTGTAAATATGGTTTCATAAAATTGAAATTGATCCTCTAATGTCAACGATGGCAATTTTAGAAAGATGCACGCTATCCAAATCTAAGGAATTCCAACATTTGGCTAAGAATCCTGGTATAGTACCTATTGCCCCGATCATCAATCCTGTGACAGTTATAGGCCTACTATCTAGTTGGTATTTATCTTTGTGTAACAGAGGAAAAATATAGTGTATTTTGTACGCCAGCAAAATTTGAGCATTAATTCTATTTACTGGGGAATTCGCTAGTACACAGAGTTTCTAGGAGAATTTAACTTTTCAAAATAATGTTTCAAGTAATATGCACAAAACATTTGCAAGTTCACATACTTTTCAACACTTAAAAGAGTTTTATGAATTAATTGTGACATTCAGGCATAAGAGTACAATCTTCTTAATTCAATAGTTAAAAGTCACTTGTATTCCTTGTAACGTATTAGGCTATAGAATTTAATACTAATTTTATATATCTAGTCTTGTATTCATTGTAAATTGTAGTTACAACAGTTGTTATGGTGATAATATAGAGTAGAATAATTTCAGACAACTTTTTGCGTAATCTAAGTTTTGATATCGTTAAAAGCATAGAGTCATCAGGTTTATCGCATTCCAAGATGGTTGTAAACTGCAAATCCCACCTCCAATTCTGTATTCATTAAGTTATATGACAGTAAAACAATAAAGAATTGATTACTCATAAAACTTAAAACAAATTACTTGAGTACAGAATACAAGTTTTATGTCATAATTAAATGTTGAAAAACATATTGCTTTCAGCTTTCAAAACTACACGTGTAACGGATCAAAAATTTCCTCTGACTTGAAATTATATCGTAACTGATGGAAAACAGTTGAATTTCTTGAAATTAACTCTATAGGTATTTACACAAAATTTCCAAATTCATTTTATTTATTTCACAAAATTTCACTGTTATTACACAAATAATTTGCTCTAAATAAAGTGACTTGACGATCCCGTTCTTCATCTTCTTCTTCTTCCTTTCCAGGATTAGGTAAATGTGACGTGTTCCGGTCTCAAGTCCATCGTTTCCTTGGCCGTCCCAAAGATTTTTCCCCATATAAATTTTAAATGTACACCCTATAATCTGTATTACATGTGTCACTTAATGGGGTTCAAATCTCTTATAGTGAGACAGTAAAACATCTAGGAGTATTTATGGATAAAAATTTAAATTGGGATAAACAAATAACACTTGCAAAACAATCTTCTCAATAATACACTCATTAAACCGTATAAGAAATTGTTTACTGTTTGCTCTAAGGAAAATGTCAGTAGAAACACTTTCAATGCCCCATTTTGATTATTGTGATACTCTTTTTACTGACCTAAATACTGTTCTTACCCAAAGACTTCAACGTGTTTATAATTCTTGTATACGTTTTATTTGTGGTATACGTAGATTTGATCACGTTACACCATCCCTGGAACAATTGTCATGGCTTCGTCTACAAGATCGTAGAACCATCCATTCCATATGTCTTCTCTATAAAATATTACGCACATAATTACCTTATTATTTATCACACCGCTTCACTAGACTCTTTGATACACATAAATTAGATCCCTTCAGAACATTCTCCTTTATATCCCTCCTCATCACACTACCTATTATTCGAAATCTTTTACAGTTTCTCTTGCTAGAACATGGAATTCCCTTCCATCCTATGTCAGAGACTGCCAAACTTTACCATCTTTCAGAAACAAATTGAAAACAAAATTATTCACAGAAACAATTCACTAATATTACACACATTGAAGCCACTGAAATGAATTTTTTAAGATCCGTAAAAGAATGTACACGCATGGATAGATTACACAATGAATCAATAAGAAATGAACTGGAGATATTTCCAATAGTCGATAAACTAGACGAGCACAAATACCAATGAAAAGAACATTTAGACAGAATGGACAATAGAAGATTACCCAAAAAGATCAACACCTACAAACCACATGGAAAAAGATCTTTGGGACGGCCAAAGGAAACGATGGACTTGAGACCGGAACAGGTCACATTGACCTAATCCTGGAAAGGAATAATAATAATAATAATAATAATAATAATAATAATAATAATAATAATAATAATAATAATAAGGAGAAGAAGAATGTGTTATTGTGTATAAAATTCTATGGTAGTGAATTCAAAATAAAATCTATTCAAAATATTTTGTCGTATATTTTGTAAGAGAAGTAGATCCAACTTTAAGATCTTTGTGAAGCTGGAACTTTCTATTCTAAAGTCTGTCTCCATCTCTTTCTTCCCTTCGACGTACTGTGTTCAAATTTCGTATTCAAAATACCAGGTTGTTCGTCTCGCTTCTCTCCCTCCCTTCACAGGCAATTACTAAAATACTTTCTCCTTGCCTTCATCACGAAATGAAAAGTATGCCAAGAAAAAAAAAATACATAAATGATGAGAAATATCAAGGAAAAAATCAGAAGATACAAAATTTAAATTTCAAATTTTTTTCTTGTTCTCAATTTGGTTTGCAAATAGTCTCCCCCCTCTTTATCGCTTGGGGCAATATGGTATAGGGGAAAATCATCAAAAGCTACTCTTTGTGACAAGATTTTGAAGCAGAAAAAAAATATTATAGCCTACTTGTTGTTCGTCGTATAGTTATATATTCATTTTATTTGTGTATGAAATACAATGAACAAGCTGATTCTGTTACTTAAATTTTACCCACATACGAGTAGGCATATCCCAACCACTGTATGCAATGTCATTACAAGGTCAAAGGCAAACAGATGCTATTTTTTTCGAATGCCCCAGGTTGTCATTTCGACATTTCTGGTGTTTTCTCCTGGCATGGCGTATTTGTAACCCACTTCTGAGGTTGGGGCGCCTATAAGGCGGAGTTACGCTGCTCCGATGATAAGAGAGTTGACGATGATGGTAATGATGCGCCAGGAGAGACCTTAAACTAAACTTAAGCTAATTAGGCGAATCTGATATTGATGATAATGATGGCCAGATGGTGTTCGGGAACCGTTTGCGCCTTAAAGTTTCCTGACCTTTATATTACAGGTGAGGAAAAACCCCGAAAAAACTCATCCAGGAAACTTGTCCCGACCGATGATCGAACCCGTGCCCGCTGCATGACAAGGCAACACGCTACCTCGAGACCACAGCGGTGGACATATGCTATCGCTCGGTTTTTAATCATTTCCTCACTTCTGTAAAAACCACTTCCCAACATCGCATTGTAATATACTATGTACAGCTCGAGACCAAGCTCTGTGTGTTTGCGGGGAGAAGTGTGGGGAGTGGGAGGAGGTACACTTCTATGTTTCTCTTACTAACAGCTGAGTCAGCAAATTCCTTTCAGACACACGGAGCTGGGTCCCGAGCAGTATGTACTATGTATGTACTATGTAGCCTATGTTTCACAGCAGGAAAGCAATAAAGTGAATTTTGTAATTTCGTATAAAATTTGTGAACTAAATTAAAAGAAATTCGATCGTTTTCCATCAATATAGCCATGAGTGATATTACATTCTCGCTAACAGTGAGATAGTCTATTATAGGCTAACCTATTTATTTAATAAAGGTCTACAACATAATTAGCACTAAAATATTCAGTTTTGTTTCAATGTTTGGACAATTTGTTCTCTTTACAAGTAAGACAAATGTCAGGAACACTTTAAGGCCCAAACGGTCCCCGAAAATATGACCATCATTATCATCATCATCCTCATCATCTGAGCAAGATGGGTTTCGCAACCAGCACAAATGGTAGCAGAGCGTGGTTTTCTTGCCCGCACACATCCTTCACCGGTATGGAAAGCAACGGGAAGCTACCACACCTACAATTCCCTAGTAAAGCTGCAATCATAGAATGAAAATGCTATGATTGCAGTGAAGGACCTTCCTTCGGGCAGAATTACTATGGATTATTATCGTATCATTATTGTTATTAACTTGCCCTATAAAATGTTATTTGTACATGGAATTTACTCTGCTACATTTATTGTAGGCCTATATTTAACTGTTTATAATTAGTAGCCTATAGTGTATATCTATATTTGTCAAATATTTATTTGTATTAGTGCTGGTTGAGTGGAAGAGAGGGCCTTATGGCCTTAACTCTGCCAGAATAAACAAAGTATTATTATTATTATTATTATTATTATTATTATTATTATCATCATCATTATTAAAAATATAAATTAATAAATCTATAAATTTAGTTATAGGCTTATGATTTGATGTCGTTCGTTTTTCTCCACTAGGATGCATTCTTACAAATTTGCCATTTTAGTTGAAGTTTCCCACGCCAAATGGTTGTAAATAATATTACGATTAAGTTGCATTGGATAAACAAATGAAACATATCCACACAATTCTCATTTGTTTTTAAACATCGTCGTTTACATTAAATATATACTTAATACTTAATACAGGCTTTCCACTTTACAGCAGTTCGCCCTTGATTCCTGCTTTCCAGAGATTCCTACCTTCCCATTGTCCTCCTTGCATACCTCTCTTCATCATGACATCATATATTCCCTCATACCATGTTCTTCTACTTCTCCCCCTCTTCCTTCTGCCTGGTACCATCCAATCCAACACCCGTTTAGGCTAGTGGTCTTCCGACGTCCGTTGTACATGTCCATACCACCGTAAAGGTCTCTTTGTTATCCTATCCATAACAGTTTCTTGTGCATCCATTTTTTGTCTGATATATGTATTTGAATATGTCGTAGCCTGGATATTCTCATACTTCTCCGTAATCCATCCATTTCTGTCGCCAATATTCTTTTCTGCATCCTTTCATTTATTGTCCAGCTTTCTGATCCATATGTAAGTATACTTTCTACTATTGTCTGTATAATCTCTTCTTTTTTTGTGGTCAAATTTCTATTCCATAAAATACCAGTAACTGCATTTAAATAATTATTTTTTAGTAAACAGTTTAATTTTATTCATTAAATAGTCCTAACAAATTACTCTGTTAATTTCCATATTCTCTAGACTATTTAACTCATGCCCCAAATGGGAGTCAATGACCAATCACGTTTCAATGATTTCTGTTTTACTAACCAATCAGAGTCGTGTTTCACGAAATATTTACCAGTGTTAAATTTACCATATTAAAGAAAGTTCCTCCTTTTTTTAATATTCTGAACAGGTCTGACCATTATTTTGCAGTGACTGATTCACTAAGAAATACGGCTACCAGATTGTATATATAGTGCATAGATGTCAATACATAGCGATTGCAGGAGTTAATATAAAAACATTTGTAGCAATTTATTATACCACCAAAAAAAGAAACCACTATTTGCACTTTCTTAAATGTATTTTTTTCCCCAGATAATAATCTAGAAAAATATACTTACTTACTTACTCACTGGCACTATCGAACCCGTAGGTTCATGGCCGCACGGACATAAGCTCTCCATACATCCCTATCCTGAGCTAATGCTTTCCAATCATTCCCTGTATAATCTACTTCCCTCAAATCATAGTTAATGTTGTTCTCCCACCTCATTCTTGGTCTACCAACTGGGCGTTTTCCTTCTGGCTTTCCTACAAGAAGTTTCCATGCACGTCTTTCATTCCCCATACGCGCAACATGTCCTGCCCAACGCAGTCTACGGGACTTAACTGTTCTTATTATATCTGGCTTCCTATAAAGACCATGTAGTTCATTGTTATGTAGTCTTCTCCATTCACCTGTCTGTTCATCTCTCTTTGGTCCAAAAATTTTCCTAAGAACTTTATTCTCAAATACTCGTAATCTCCTTTCCTCCCTTAAAGTAAGAGTCCATGTTTCGCACCCATATAATATAACTGGTAGAATAATAGTTTTATATATTTTCAGCTTAACGTTATTTGAAAGGAGTTGGGACATCAAAAGTCTCTGCAATGCATAATAGCATGCATTTCCAGAATTGAGCCTATGTTTAATTTCTTTGTGCATCTCATTCCTATTTGTGATTATTGTTCCTAGGTATTTGAATTCAGCCAATTCCTCAAAATTTCCCTCATTTGTCATTAGCTGTCCATTTCCATTATATAATGTATTTCTACGTATGGCCATATATTTAGTTTTACTGATATTTACTTCCAGTCCTAATTTCTTAGTGTTACTCAATAGTGTGTGCGTTTTGGCCTTTAGTATCTCCTCGCTATAGGCCAGTAGTACTACATCATCAGCATAAACTAACAGCTTATTAATACCATTTAGTTGTAAGCTTACCTCATTCTCTAAAGATTTAATGGCATGCTCTAGTACAAAATTAAATAGTAGAGGAGATAGTGCATCTCCTTGCTTCAACCCATTCTGAATTTCAAAAGTATCTGAAAACTGTTTGCCTACACGCACCCTACTCGTTGAGCCATTTAGACACATTCGTATAAGTCTAACTAACTTTTTAGGAATTCCGAACTCCAGCAGGATACTATATAACTTCTCCCTCTTAATTGAAGCATATGCTTTTTTGAAGTCTACATATAGTTGATGTACAGTACCATTATATTCCCATTTCTTTTCTAAAATCTGTTCTATACTAAAAATCTGATCTGTTGTAGACCTGTTTCTTCTAAATGCACATTGATGATCTCCTAGAATGTCATCAATATAGGGAGTAAGTCTGCTTACTAATATATTTGTTAGAATTTTGTACGAAGTTGAAAGTAATGAGATGCCCCTATAGTTGTTGCAATCAGTTTTATCTCCTTTCTTATAAATTGGTACGATAATTGATTCCTTCCATTCATCTGGAAGAGCTTCTTTTTCCCAAATCATACTAAGCAACCAGCGGGTCTTGTCCATCAATTTTTCTCCCCCTGATTTTATCAGTTCTGCTGGGATCTCATCTGACCCTGATGCTTTATACATCTTCAATTTTTCAATTGCCATTTCAACCTCTAATGCACTTGGCTCTGCGACTAGCATTTCTGCTGTCTGTAACTTATCCTCCTCAATGTCCTGTTCTGTATGTACATTTAATAGCTGATTAAAATAACTTTTCCATCTATTTAATATACTCTTGGAATCTGCAATCATATCCCCATTTTCATTCCGAATTATGTTTGTTCTAGCCTGAAACCCTTTCTTCTCTATACTAATTCCCTGATATAATTCTCTAATGTTCCTATGTTTTTCATTCATTTCAAGATCATTAATCTTCTCTCTCAAATATTCCCTCTTCTTACTCTTTAGTAACTTGGTGGTTTCCCGTCTAACACTACCCAATTGCTCTAAATTTACCTCATTTGGCTCGTGTAACCATTTCATTTTTGCTAGCTTTCTTTTCTTTACAATGTCGGCACATTCCTCATCAAACCATTTCTTGTTTTGCCTCTTTTTTAAACAACCAATGCTTTCTGATGCTGACAATTTAATAGTATCTCTTATAGCCTCCCATTCTTTATTTATATCAGTTTCTTCTTCGTTTGCCACATTGTCATCTGAAGATTCCAGTACTTCAAATCAAATCTATTAGCAATTTTGATTTGGTATTCTTGCCGCATTTCATCATTTTTCAAGTTTTTTAATTCATATTTTACAGAATCATCTTTAGCGTTTGTTCCTCTCATAAGCGATAGCCGTTGTCTGATTTTCACCTTGACCAGATGATTATCTGTATTGCAGTCTGTCCCTCTAACTGATCTAATATCAATGATGCTACTGTGCCAGCGTTTATCCACTAATACATGATCTATCTGGTTCCGAGTTTCTCCATCTGGGGACGTCCAGGTGTATTTATGAATATCCTTATGCTAAAATGTTGTGCTCTTAACCATGAGATTCTTTGATGTGGCAAATGTGACTAATCTAACCCCGTTGTCGTTACTATCTTCATGAAGACTGAATTTGCCTATTGTTGGTTTGAATATATCTTCCCGCCCCCACTTTTGCATTTAAATCAACTAAGACAATTTTCATATGATATCATGAAAGGCTATCAAATAAGCATTCTAATTCTTCATAGAACTCATCATTGATCTTGTCATCTTTATCTTCTGTGGGGGCATGTACATTTACAATTATAAAATCATGTCGTTTACCCTTTAGAATTATGTATGATATCCTATCACTAACAAACTTAATATCTCGGATAGCGGATAGGATCCTCCTTCTGACTAAAAAAACCTGTTCCAAATGCAGGTCTTTCTGCACCCCCATAGTATAATGCAAAGCTTCCTGATTCCTGACTACCTTCTCCTGGCCACCTAACTTCCTGTAAAGCGACTATATCCAAGGGCGATTTATCCAATTCCCGCGTTAATATCTCTAGTGCCCCGCTATTGTATAAAGTCCTAACATTCCATGTTCCTAGGAACATGTCCCTGTGTTTGAGCCTTTGGCATGGGTTCCCTGAAGTAGTCCCCGCCCGGAGAACCGAATGGGGGACTATTTGACCTCCGGAAAATTTTACCCCAGTAGAACCCATGTCCGCATTTCTTGACGGTTGTATTTTTACGGTGAAAGATCGTCACTCTTTCGACCAAGGTACTTATTTCGTCTGGCATATCACCTTCGACCAGTCCGGCATGGGTAACCCTATCGGCAGCAATGCTACCGCCGGCATAGCTCTCAGGATCATTTAAGCACACAAGCAACTCCACCACGACAAGGTAAAGATACCATGGAGGGTCTAGAAAAATATAATTGTCATTATTACACATAGGATATCAGATATGAATTAATATACAGTTTGATGCATTTCATTTTTTCTCCACTAGAGAGCATTCTTACAATATTGCGATCCTTTGGCAAAAATTGTATGATCTGGTTGCAGTGATAAACAAAAGAAGCAGATGAAGCGTACCTATCGTTTCTCATTTGTTTTCAAACATCGCCGTTTACATTAAATATATAAATATTTTAAAATAACTATAGTTTAACAATGATTTGTGAGTAAACAGCTTAATTTTATTCGTTAAATAGTCCTAACAAATGCCACTCTTGATTTCCAAATTCTCTAGATAAATTCAAGATAATTTGGAAATCACTCGTGGCATTACTTATGATATTTCAGTGATTTAATTACAATTTATGAACATTTATTTGAAGACTTAGGAATTTCTCTTTAATCACACACAAGTCGTAAGCCCTTAACTTGTAAGCCTATAGGCCTACATTTTGTCATATCTCATACCTATTCTCATGAGAATAATTTTTAATGGTTGTGTGGTTCAGAAAATTGGTGTTGTGTTGGGTTGAAAGAGGGTGGAGAAACTGGGCTGAGGATCAATTTGTCATACTTTCTGCCCAACCCCCTCCCTCTTCACCACCTCTCTCAATTTCATACCCCCTACTGTTAAACCATCTCTTTCTAACTTTCCTTTTGAGGAGACAT
Source organism: Diploptera punctata (assembly GCA_030220185.1). Lineage (NCBI taxonomy): Eukaryota > Metazoa > Arthropoda > Insecta > Blattodea > Blaberidae > Diploptera > Diploptera punctata. The sequence goes on from JASPKZ010001224.1 coordinate 567,907, forward strand.
TTTAATTACAACTCACCCCCTTCCTATACACCCCAGGAGTCTTCTTCGCCCCTCGCTCGCTTCCAACGTTGCCCATATATTTTCCACTACACCTGCTGCTAGTTCTACCTCATTTGTCTTTGCTAAAGTTTCAACCCAAGATGAGGGTTAGAGGTGAGACACTACTAATCATTTCAAAAACATCGACATCAATTACATGTGTAATTATATATAATCCTGATTTATAGTCCTGAACAGGCTACAGGCACCACTAGATTTGTTTAGGAGTACATTTGAATGGTGAAGGAGTAAAAATCAATTAAGTAACTTTTTCTTTGAAAACTAGAAATCGTATATTTATTTGTACATCATACAGTGCAAGTCTTGTAGCTCTGCGCCAAGGCTTCTTTCCTTAACCACTCGGCTACGGCGCGGGACTTCAGGTTGATACTGCAGTGATAATATGTAGGAAAGGGAGATGGGTCCATTCTTTAGACATGTAGCCAATAACTCAACTCACTGGCACTATCGAACCCGTAGATTCATGTCCGCGCTGATATAAGCTCTCCATACATCCCTATCCTGAGCTGATGCTTTCAAGTCATTCCCTGTATAATCTACTTCCCTCAAATCGTAGTTAATGCTATTCTCCCACCTCATTCTTGGTTTACCAACTGGGTGTTTTCCCTCTGGTTTTCCTACAAGAAGCTTGCATACGCGTCTTTCATTCCACGTTCGTGCCATATGTCCTGGCCATCGCAGTCTACGAGACTTACTGTTCTTATTAGGCTATATCTGGCTTCGTGTAAAGACCATGTAGTTCAATGTTGTGTAGTCTTCTCCGTTCACCTGTCTGACCATCTCTTTTTGGTCCGAAAATCTTCCTAAGAACTTTATTCTCAAATACTTGTAATATAATCTCCTTTCCTCCCTTTAAGTAAGAGTCCATGTTTCGCATTCATATAGGCCCTAATTTAATTGGTAGAATAATAGTTTTATATATTTTCAGTTTAACGTTTTTTGAAAGGAGTTGGGACGTCAAGAGTCTCTGTAATGCATAATAGAACGCATTTCCTGATTTTAGGATATGTTTAATTTCTTTTTGCATCTCATTCCTATTTGTGATTATTGTCCCTAGGTATTTGAATTCAGCCACTTCCTCAAAATTTTCCTCATTTTTCATTAGCTGTTCATTACCATTGTATTTCTACGTGTGACCATATATTTAGTTTCATTGATATTTACTTCCAGTCCCAATTTCTTAGTGTTACTCAATAGTGTGTGCGTGTTGTTCTTTAGTATCTCCTCGCTATCGGCCAGTAGTACTACATCATCAGCATAAACTAACAGCTTATTAATACCATTGAGTTGTAAGCCTTCCTCATTCTCTAAAGATTTAATGGCATGCTCTAGTACAAAATTAAATAGTAGAGGAGATAGTGCATCTCCTTGCTTCAACCCATTCTGGATTTCAAAAGTGTCTGAAAACTGTTTGCCTACACGCACCCTACTCTTTGAGCCATTTAGACACATTCGTATAAGTCTAACTAACTTTTTAGGAATTCCGAACTCCAGCAGGATACTATATAACTTCTCGCTCTTAATTGAATCATATGCTTTTTTGAAGTCTACATATAGTTGATGTACAGTACCATTATATTCCCATTTCTTTTCTAAACAATATAAAAATTAAATATTTTAATAGCCTATAGAGACAAAGAAAATACAATTTTTAATCGGACGGCATTACGCGTCGAGCGGCAATGCGGCTTTATGTACGTTTCGAGAAAAAGGCGTTTAAAATATTGGCCTAAGTAATTTTTCTCTATTTAGGATAACATATAGGGCCTAATGAAACCATATTTAGTACAAAAGAACACAAGGTTCTTGCAAGACCAGTATTAAGATTTAGCCGTAAGGTAGTGAAGCATGCACAATACGAAGAAGATATGAAAGCCGAATAACAGCAAATGAGATGCGATTTAGGCGCCGTATAGCAGGCTATATAGGCCTAGGCCTATACAAAGTGGGATCATAAAAGAAATGAGGAAATTATGTGTAGAACTCTTTCTCCGCGATATACAAAACTACCAGAACAACTGAAAAGCCCATCTTCAACGAATGTCATCTCACATAATTCTAAAAGCCATGCTTCGTTACTGTCCTCAAGACAAAAGATCGCTGGGACGTCCAAAATGCGCTGGATGGAAAATTCCTCTTTGAGACCGTAACAGGCCACATGGCCTAATACTTGCATGGATGAAGAAATCCCATTGGCCAATTTTGAATGAGGTTTCATTGATTTGAGAGAAGTTACTGATAAAACATGATGTTAATTTTGTTGAGTAAATTAATTCGACAACATGGGTTTATTTTGAATGTAAAAAAATATAAGATGACATTAATTCCATTAAAGTGTTTACATAAAGTAGAAGCTTTTAGCTACAATTTGCATGAACACGTGTGCTTTCTGGACCACTGAGTGTTTAATGAAGTAATTCATTATCAACTGGTAATGATTTACAGTTTACTCAACCAGATGGACCTGTGTTTGTCGATATTTAACAATCTCTCTCATGTGTACCTTTTTGCTACAGTATTTTACTTTTCATTATCAAAGGAATAAATGGATAGGCTATATAAGTAGACACTCACACAGACACACATACACATATAGGCTATATATACGCCTATATGTTTTATATAGGCTATATATATCTCCATCCATCCATAATAATTCTGCCAGAAGACAGGTCCGTCACTGCAATCATAGCATTTTCATGCTATGCTTTGCAGCTTTACTTGGGAATTATATATTAAGTTATGTATATAGGCCTATATATATATATATATATATATATATATATATATATATACCTATATATGATTTCGGGGACCGTTTGAGACTTAAAAATTTTCCTGACATTTGTCTTACAGGTGAGGAAAAAACCCCGATAAGAATCTCACCCAGAAAAACTGCCCCGACCGGGGATCGAACCCGGGCCTGCTGCGTGACAAGACAGTACGCTACCTCGAGACCACAGCGGTGGACTATATATAAGTTATATATAGGCCTATATATGTTATAATTAAATATTTAACATTGAGCAATGCAAGCTTAATATGGTATGATAAGAAAAATAAATGCCTAGACGGGATTCGAACCCCGTCCAGGCATTTATTTTTCTTATCATAATATATATATATATATATATATATATATAATATATATATTCTTCTATAGTTTCCTGCCCTAGGGCAAGTTCTTTCACTGCAATCATAACATTTTCATGCTGTGCTTTGCAGCTTTACTTGGGAATTATATATTAAGTTATGTGTATAGGCATATATATATATATATGTACAGTAAAACTTGTTCAAAGCGGAATCGCATGGGACCAACTTTTGTTTTCACATTAGACAAAATTCCGCATTATAAAAAAATTAACCAATCTTCGATTATAGAGTACCGTTTATGTCTTTTTCTTGGGTAAATTGTAGTTCCGCTGCCGTTGGAAAGTGAAGTATTGTACAGCGATTTCGACGGTAACGCGCAAAAAACAGTCCGTTTCGTCAGCGTTAAAAATGTCTCTTAGACCAGTTTCCTGGAATTAAAGTGTGCGGTATCTGTTTCCACTCACTAACTATACTTCCGTCCACATCCTTTGATTTCCCGCAAATTTCATTCCACACTACATTGCGTCGTCTTTCAAAACTGTCCACAGCCAACCTGAAAACGTCTTGAAATCTTTATTGTCTAGGGATGTAGCAACAGAGCTTGACTTTCGAGCATCGGTCCCGAAATTTGGAGATTTTTTTATTGTGCACTTGTAAAACACTCCCACACTACTTCCTTGATTTTTTCATTTATTTTATTTATTTATTTGTTTTACTTTCCTCCTCGTTTGAAATGTAGGCCTACTTCTCTCTGTCTTTCCGCCTTATAAACATTCTTTTTCATGAATTGTGTAGAAATATCCTTCCGTTTCCGCGTTACACAAATTCCGTTTTATACAAAATAAATACACGTAGGGGCTAATAGTACTATTATATCGCCGGAACCAATAAATTTGTTCACATTGGAGAGTTTTCCGCATTATTCACGTTCCGGATTAAACAAGTTTTACTGTATATATATATATATATATATATATATGCTACACACACACACACACATTTTTCTCATAATTATCATCTCACTTAATTCCAAAAGCCAGTAATGAATATATAATTTACATTCGTGAAGCATTGAAGCATAATTTTATTTAGTGACAAAGGTATAAACCTATAAATGAATAATAGAAGGAGTAAATAAAGAATGATTGTTTTAATGGTAAGAAAACACATTAAAAATAGGCCTAATAATAAATTTCGAATAAGGTTGTATAAGAATTCTTAAAGGCAAAAGATCGCTGGGAATGCCAAAAAAACCCTGGTTGGAAAATTCTTTGGTATTTTCTGAAGAAATATAAAATAGTCTAGGCTATATTCTGTGTTTTTTTAACTTGGTTCATAGATGGCAAAATAATGCGGGTGGTGGGTTGCATCCTTTTTTCATGACATGGGGGGATTCTTGAAGAACAGTAATATAGCGCTAACTCACATATTTTAAATTTGAGAGTTGGTTTATTTTTATTTTATTTTTTTAGAATGTGATCCATTTAAAAAATAATTAAATTCGATAGAGGAAAGAAATAGGCGATTATTTTTGCAAGTAGTAGAACCGAACAACAGATCTTCATTAAAAACCCTATGATCTAATTACGAAGTTGACTGTGAAAAGAAAGCCATATATGAGCCAACAATTGACTATTACAAAGATAAATACCAACTAGATAGTATAACTGTCACAGGATTGATGATCGGGGCAAGAGGTACTGTACCAGGATTCTTAGCTAAATTTTGGAATTCCTTAGATTTGGACAGGGTGCATCTTTCTAAAATTTCCATCGCTACCATTAAAGGACCAATTTCAATTTTAAGAAACCATCTTTTGCAAAATTTCTACTTTATAGTATGTATAACTCAATTCAATTAAAATTTGAACATTTTAAAAGTATTTACAAAATGTATTTCATTAATTTCGAAAATTAATTGTCTGTATTACTTTGTTCTTGAAGCAATCCTCTAATGAGGAAAGTTGTACTTACTCACTGGCACTATCGAACCCGTAGGATCATGGCCGCGCGGACATAAGCTCTCCATACATCCCTATCCTGAGCTAATGCTTTCCAATCATTCCCTGTATAATCTACTTCCCTCAAATCATAGTTAATGTTATCCTCCCACCTCATTTTTGGTCTACCAATTGGGCGTTTTCCCTCTGGCTTTCCTACAAGAAGCTTCCATGCAAGTCTTTCATTCCCCATACGTGCAACATGTCCTGCCCATCGCAGTCTACGAGACTTAACTGTTCTTATTATATCTGGCTTCCTATAAAGACCATGTAGTTCATTGTTATGTAGTCTTCTCCATTCACCTGTCTGTTCATCTCTCTTTGGTCCAAACATTTTCCTAAGTACTTTATTCTCAAATACTTGTAATCTCCTTTCCTCCTTTAAAGTAAGAGTCCATGTTTCGCATCCATATAATATAACTGGTAGAATAATAGTTTTATATAGGCTATTTTCAGTTTAACGTTTTTTGAAAGGAGTTGGGACATCAAGAGTCTCTGTAATGCATAATAGCACGCATTTCCAGAATTGAGCCAATGTTTAATTTCTTTGTGCATCTCATTCCTATTTGTGATTATTTTTCCTAGGTATTTGAATTCAGCCACTTCCTCAAAATTTCCCTCATTTGTCGTTAGCTGTCCATTTCCAGTATACTTCAATTATAATTTGAAATTTTTAAATGTAGGCCTATTTACAAAATGTATTTCATCAATTTCGAAAATTGTCTGTATCACTTTGTCCTTGAGGCAAATCTCTACTGAGGAAAGTTGTATATAATAAAAAAAGGATATGCTGATGACCATGATAATGATACATATTAATTTTTCTTAGTGCACGGTATATTGCTAATTTTATGTTAGAAATTTTTAGTTTTTATTTATTTATTTATTTTGCATTTATATTGGGCAACTCAACGCAGTGAGACAAATAAACAATGTGTAATAAGGATTAGTACAAATATTACATTAGACAGCAATGCAGTATATTAAGGCATCTACTATTGGTCTAAGAAAATACTCCCTCCACCTACTTTGAGATTGGTGAATTCAGAGAGGCGTTTCTACTGTGGGCGGTAGAGCATGTGCTATTATCCATTCTAAACATATCAGTTCTTCAACCAAAATATTTCTTAAAAATTATTCTTCTCAATTATTTTTTATCACTATTTCGTAGGAACTAAAATCAATACATCTTACCAGCAAAACATGATTATCTCTTGGGGCCAAAGTCAAATTTTTCGCGCATATCACTTAGATCAGGGGTCACCAATTAGCGGACCGCGATCCAGATACGGGCCCTGGGACTTTAGTTTCCGGACCGGTTAAATATCCAATTAATACTAATTTTAAAACCGGTTAAACATCTATAGAACCAGTTGTACTAAATTTCATGTCATGTTAGTGTTATTGTTGGCTCGATTGGCAGTAATCTTCTTCTTCTTCACTTCCTGGTTTAGGCAAGAGTTGCCTGTTCCGTCTTCACTAATAGATCTAAGACCATCTCTTCCGAGGACGTCCGACATCTCTTCTTCCTCTTGGAAAATAATGGAAGATTTTATTTGGTAATCTTCTTTCTTCCATTCTTTCTACATGTTCTTTCCACTGTATCTTGTTGTTAAATATCTTTTCTTTTATGGAGTAGATCTGCAGTTCTCGTTTCTTATCTGGTCCATTCTAGTGCATTCTTTTACTCTTCTTAAAAATTTCATCTCGGCTGCTTGGATTTTACTTTCTTGTTTGGTAGTGGTAATCCAAGATTCACTCCCATACAAAAGGACAGGGACAACCATTGTTTTATAAAATTTTAATTTTGTTTGTTTATGGACTTTATTATTCAATGTTCTATTTATTGTACCACAAATAGCTTGAAATTGATGTGTTTTGTGTTCAATATCTTTATCATACCCATAGCTGATGTCACATCCTAAATATTTAAAGTGGGATACTTGTTCAATAATTTCGTCTCTAATTACTATTTTTGCACGCAGAGTATTTCTTCCACAAAATGCCATTACTTTTGTTTTACTTATTGAAATTTTAAAATTATAATCGCTACATATTGCATTTAGTTTGTAAGCAGCCAATTGTAACAGATCTTCATCATGGTGTAGTAAGACCAAATCATCGGCGAAAAGTAAGTTATTAATACTTGAGTTATTGTTCAATCTAAGGCCTTTGTCCATTATAATTTTCCATTGTTTCATAATGTCGTCGATATATATATTAAAAAGAGTGGGCGATAGACTACACCCTTGTCTAACTCCTTGATTTATTAAAATTTCTTCTGACCTTTTTCCATCAGTTTTTATCACTAATTTAAAGCGTATTATTTGTAAATATTGTGGAGGTAGGGATGTACGCTGGGCGACAATAAAGTTTGGATTCTATAGTCTCAGAGAGTTAGTTAACGCTCATACTACTAAAATTCATATGTTTCTCTAATTGTTAGTAGGCCTACGCTAATGCTGGATGGAAATTTTCTTTACTTCCTTCAGTTCTCTTTCTTTACATTCTTTATCGTGTTTCATCTTTGGACTGTAGTTAATCCATACACATACGAAGACATGCCCGAAGGGAGTCGAACCAAATCCTATATCCCGCAAAACACTAATCCCTGTAGGATTGAAGTTTTCTTGTGGATTTCTGGAAGAAAGGAGTAGGAGGAGAGACGAGCGTTGGGTTTAAATGGGGAGAGCGTAGAGTCGATTAGTCTTCACCGCACTCTTTGTTATACACAAGTTGTCTCCACCCCCTAAAATTAAGGGGGTGGAGGATAAAAATAAATTGTCTTGCAAGCCAACCTTTCTAGTAATTACTTTCACTGAATACGTCATTCCATTGGTACGCACATTTAAATTCAATAAGAATCAGAATGTATGGCATTTAGTGATATCGTTTTTCCTCTATCGATTTCTATATTTGATTTATGTTAAGGGGCGATGCTTTTGAAGTAAGATAAAAAGCAAGTTTGTGACAAAAATACGTAGAGTTATATCTCTAATTCTAATTATTTGATTTTTTTAATGAGGCTCCGTGGCGCAAGCGGTAGAAGTGCGCCTCTTATCGCTGGGACCTCCAAATCGAGTCTCAGTCACTCCATGTGGTTTTCGTGGTGATCGAAACGGATTTTACTCAATTTTTTTCTTCTGGTTTCTCCTGTTTTCACCTGCAACAAATGTAATTTCAACATTTCTCCGTACTCATTTCATCCATTTCGTTCATACGTCCCTGTGATGGTGTGTCAGGCGTGGTCGGCCGGAAGCATTGTCGTTCAGACCTCTAGGGACTTCATCTCATCCTTCTACCCGACCTTCAGCTGAACACAAGTTGAGGATATTAGCCTATATCATCATCATCAATTGCAGGCATGGATTAGGCCATTGGCCTGTTCCGTTTCAGGATAGAAATTGATCCCTCCATCTCTTCTTAGGTCTTCCTGGGTCTCTTCGCCCTGTGGGTCTGTAATTCAATAGTAGTCTATTGTTTGGCATTCTAAGAAGGTGTTCATGCCAATTATTTTGATATTTTTTAATGGTTTCAGTTATTGCTGGTGTGTTCAGAGCTTTGCGGATATCTTCATTACGCATGTGGCCATAAAGTGTATAACCCGCTAAAGGTCTTAATAACTTCATTTCTGCAGCCACTATCCTATTTAATTTACCTGTAGTAAGAGACCAAGGATATTATTTAATTTTTGGATCATTGAAGTTTGATTATCCCGTGGCATAGTTTTCTCATCAATAGGACCTAAATAAGAAAATTAAATTTTAGCTAAGCCTACAAGTAATCTAGCAATTGTTAACACCCAGAAGTCTATATTTTAATTCTATCTGGACTTGGAATGATTTCTCATATTATCTGTCTCGAAAGTGGTAAAATATGTACACGCGTGTAAAATCTGACATAGCAGTTTTATTGTTGCATTTGTATTATTTTGAATCTTTGAATTGATTTTAGAATTTAATAATATCTCGTTTCATAAAAAAAATAGTATTAGGGGGCAACTCAATGCAGGGAGAAATATAGAATAAGTTTATTTAGGTTCCTAAGAGATGGCAGTATATGCTTGCTTAGTTTGAAAGCATTGCGATACGTATTATATAACTAGCAGGCGTTTGAAGTTGAGAACGGATATACACGCCCATAGCACGGCAAGCATGTTCTTTGCCAACGCATATACCCGTGCGTAGCAGTGTAAATGTTGAAAATACGGTTTCAAAGTACAAATTTACTGGATTCGCTACAGAACCTTAATCGTTTAGTGGGTAAACTGTACCAATCTAAAGTAGGCCGATGGAAATTATTAACTCAGGATAGGGATGTATGGAGAGCTAATGCTCATTCGGCCTAGAAACTCCGGCTTCAAGAGTAAAGTGAATTTGTTATATATATATATCAAATCATGATACATGTTATGTACTTCCTATTTTCATTAGTGTATTTATACAATCTGCCATGATACAAGCTGCTGAAATGAGATTCCTCAGACCTATAGCAGGATATGAAAGAACAGACAAAAAACATAACACAGAAATAAGACAACTAAAAATATAATAATTAAACTCAACAATAGAGAAATACAAAACAAACTGGAAAGAACACTTGGCAAGGATGACTGAGAATAGAATACCAAAAACATCATACAACTATTCACCACGAGGAAGAAGAAGCTTGGGAAGACCAAGGAAAATATGGAATGAGCAGCAATTTGGAGCCGGCACAGGCCTGTAAATAAGCCTAAACCGTGAAGAAGAAGAAGAAGCATTTATACTGATATTTTAATGCCTACCACGTATTTGTAGGCCTACACAAAATTTTATGCCTAAACGCACTTTCTTAGTAATGTAATTTATTGAGGTAATTTTGTGTAGATTTTCTGTAGAGTTCTTAGAAATGAGTGTCATAGCAGCTCACTTTTTAAGAGGGGAGTATAAGGGCGTTTTGAACAAAGGTAAACGTAGGGATTTTGAAAATGTGAAAACATGTAGAATATTTTATCGCAAGGAGATTGAGAGCCTTGAGAAATGAAAAGAGCATCGAAGTGAAACTGTTCAATATACTTTTAAAGTTCCAGCAGAGAAGATTTTCATCATCCTATTGTTGATAAAGTAGACTATATGCAGAGTGTCTTTTCTTTAGCAATGTCTGGTATGGATGTGGCTCTTAGAAGTAGATTATGATGAAATATTTTTCTCATGCTATAAGAAACAGGATTAAATCTATGTTATAAGGAAAGTGGTTCCACTATCTCAGTTTGTCTTCAATATAGTAGATAATAAATTGAAGTTCTTAATAGTTTGAATGGCTTTAATCATTATCTAATAAGAGTTTAAGACAACCAGCATATTTATTAGAAAATTATGGTCTTATACTTTTGTTAGTTTAGGCCTACATTCAAATATATACTGTGTTCATAATTCTTGCGCACGTTTTATTTGTGGTATTCGCAAATTTGACCACGTTACACCGTCCCTGGAACAATTATCGTGGCTTCGTCTAAGAGATCGTAGAACTGTCCTTTCACTATCCCTTCTCTATTAAATCCTTCACACATCATCGCCTAATTATTTATCACGCCGCTTCATCAGACTATCCGACACACATAATCTTGACACTCGATCCCATCAGCACATTGTCCTTTATATCCCTCCTCATCACACTGTATATTATTCATTATCTTTTACGGTCTGGCTTACCAAAACATGGAATTCCCTTCCGACCTATACCAGAGACTGTCAAACTATAACATCATTCAAAAACAAATTAAAGAATTATTTAATAACAAACTAACTTATACACCTCACTGATAGTATTCTTTTAACAATTAATAAATTTAATTATTTGTGAAAATAATATTAAGATTAACAAATATTTTCTTTTGTTTTGTTTTAAATATTGTACAAACGTAAAATTAGTTTTCTATATCTCATTATTTTTCTTTGTTTTATATATTCACTACACAGGGACAATTTAATATGTCTTGCTTGTATACATTTTATTATTAGTTTTAGTCTTAATTTTAACTAACATTAACTAGTTGCATTATAGATCGTAATATAATAGATATATTTTTGATCAAATTTTTATTTAGTATTTAATATTAGAGTTCATTGTGATTGTTATATTCTGATGTAATATATGTTTGCCCTGGTGAGTGGAAGAGAAGGCCACATGGCCTTAACTCCACCAGGCTAAATAAATAAAATAAAAAATAATAAATAAATAATAAACGAAAGAATACACAGAAATAAACGTAATTGGTTTGAACAAATACAAAGAATGCCTAATAACCGTTTATCAAAGCAGCTGCTTCATTATAGGCCTCTAGGCCGAAGAAATGTAGGAAGACTAAAACGTCGTTCGGAAGATGACCTGCACCTGCAGCATATAGGCCCTAGTGCACCGGGGAGCGGAACGGGCCAACAGGCCCATACCTTGATGATGATGATGATAGGCCTACACTATGTTCAACACTTTTTTAAAATTTGTTTGTTAATTTAATTGTTCAAACCGTATTATAATGTGATATCCATCCATCCATAGTAATTCTGACAGAGAGCAGGTCTTTCACTGCAATCATAGGCCTAGCATTTTCATGCTATGCTTTGCAGCTTTAGTATGTTAGATATTGAAAACACCCTAACAATAATGCACAGAGAAAATAATCCAGCTAAGATATACGTACTGGAGGAGATAAAAAATTTGATGGCAGTTAACAACAACGACCGTCTGATAAATGAAAATGCACCCAGTACGTGTAATCGCCTCTACCTGGTCTTCAGTGAAACACCAGTATCGAATGATGCTGATGATGGGAGTAGTTCCGAAAGCTCTACAAATAAATAAAAATTGAATTCAATATATATAGGAAGGATACTCATACAGACAATTATATAAAATCTTCAGGTTTCAGTCATATTGCACATAAACATGCAATTTTCAGCAGTTTGATATACATAGATTATTAAATGTTCCATTAAATGAAGAAGATTTTAAGAAAAAATACAATCACATTTTGAACATAGCCAATTTAAATGGTTTTGGAAAAAAATTAATTCTAAATAAATTAAAGAAATTCAGACAACAAAAAAGATTAAAAGAATAGACTACCCTTGCAATCTGACTCAAAGAAAGGAAAATAGTTTAAGAAAATTACGTATCATCCTGAAATACATAAAAAATTTCAAAAAACTTTCAAGAAATTCAATATTACATTGGCACTGATAAATAAATTTAGCCTTGGTAATCTATTAATAACTAATAAGAAATTGAACACCCCAGATAGCAAAAAATCTGGAGTTTATCAAATTAATTGTAAGGACTGCAATAAAGTATACATAGGAAAAACAAAAAGAAATTTAGACACTTGCACTAAGGAACACTTCAGAAATATTAAAAATGGTGAAATTGAAAAATCAGCTATTGCAGCACATAGTTTATTGGAGAATCATAAAATTGAAAAAGAAGCCCTACTTTTAAAACATGTGGAAAAAACCTTTGGAATTGACAATTTGGGAGAAGATATATATTCAGAAGAACAAATTTAGATCCATGAATTTCGAGATTCCTGATGAACGTGACCTCATCTCAAAGTTCATCAAATCAACACCAGATGACAACGTTATTGATGGAGATTCCAAAGATTCCAACGAAAGTCCGGTAGTCATAATGTCGGTTGAGAGATCCTTCTCTCGAAAACTATTTCCTGTGTTTGAGGAAACATAACATATGAGGTAGGATGTTAAGAAATGACTCATTAATTTACTAAATAATCTGTAAGTTTATATTTTAATTTTGAATAATACCTCAACCGAAATTTATCATGAATTTTATTAATGTTGACAGAGTAACTCCGGTCATAGCACTAAATGAGTGGAATCAAAACCGTATACCTCTTTATTTTAATTTATTTTACATGGAACTATTCAATTAGTATGATACAACACTAATTTTCCACATACGTTGCTGTTAATTAGAGAACGATAAATAATGTCCCTCTTATCAGAACGTAGATTATTAAAAATACTTCTAAAATACTAATTACAGCAATTATTAATAAAATGTCCAATCAACGAAAACAATTTGCTGTAACAATACAGCCATTAAATTATTTTCCATCAGTTCCAATAGCACGTTAATTAAATGCAATTTATTGTTACTAATGAATTTATTGATTATTTTGCTTACAATGTGACACATGAATGAAATTATAAACTTCTATAGAAATTACCATTTAGTTTTTACCTATTAATTTATCGTAACTCAATTTCTTGTATCAGCGTACTTAAATGTGTCAGACTGCACTAAAAACAAACCATTGGTATATTTTACTTCCAATCAAATTATTTATTAACTTATAAAATAAATCATCATCTTCTTCCTTTCATGTGATAAACCCAGGGGTCTGTTACGGTCTCAATTCGTTTGAAGGGTCTGCCCAAATAGGCCTATCTCTTGTCTGGTACCGGTAGCTGGTAATTTAAGATTTGACGTGGTATTCTTGTTCTGCCCATTCTTCTTACGTGAGATTTCCAGTTGTTTCCTCAATAGGATGCATCTTTCTGCTTTGGTTTTGCTTCAATGTTTGATAGGCGTACAGTATGCCCTTTGACTACTATATTATTCCGTTTTTGTGTTTTTTCTCTCTCTCTCTTTTGTGGACCGACATCCTTTCGTCGTTTTCCACTTAAACGATAATTTACATAATTTAAATTTTATTATATTCTATGTTTTTGTTAGTATTAGCTAGTATTAGATCACATCATCTTTGTATTTTGTTTAGTCTGTATTTTAATATCTTAAAATTGTAATATGTATGTAATTTTTTGTATAATTTTACTATTTGCTGGCTGAGCGGAAGAGAAGGCCTTATGGCCTTAACTCTGCGAGCTAAAATAAAGCATTATTATTATTATTATTAATGTTACTATTATTATTATTATTGTTATTATTATCTTCTTCTTCTTCTTCCTTTCATGTGATAGACCTAGTGGTCTGTTACGGTCTCAATCCAACGTTTGAAGGGTCTGCCCAAAGATCTCTTACCTGGTGGCTGGTAATTTAAGATCTGACGTGGTATTCTTGTTCTGCTCATTCTCCGTACGTGAGATTTCCAGTTGTTTCTGTATTTTTGTACATATTCCATGTTTAATTCCGTTTATAATTCTTTGAGAATCTCAGAATTCCTTTTATGGTCTGTTCATGAGTAGATCTTAAGATAAATAATTTTTATAATAAAAATTATAACATAGTTTATTAAAATTCTATCTTAAATTTTTATTTCATATTTGTTGTATAATCATCATCATCTTCAAGGTATGGGCCTGTTGGCCCGATCCGCTCCCCGGTGCACTATATGCTGCAGGTGCAGGTCGTCTTTCCAACGACGTTTTGGTTTTCCTTCATTTCTTCGGCCTAGAGGCCTATAATGAAGCAGCTGCTTTGATAAACGATTATTTGGCATTCTTTGTATATGTTCAAACCAATTACGTTTATTTCTATGTATTCTCTAGTTTATATTATATATGTATAATGTGGTATAAATTTAATTAATTTCTACTAATCCACTTATCAATTGCTTTATTGAATGATTACGTATATTAAATCAATGTATCGTATTGGTTTGTTGTCAATTTCATTTTAATTGCTGTGGGTAGTAATTTATTGTATTGTCGCTGAAAAATGTAAAATTCACTTCTACTTTATGAAAATAGTCCTTAAATATTATTAAAATCATTCAAAATTTTAAGCAAAAAAAATTATACATACATTAATTTAGTTTGTACATGTTTTCCTCTTATTATTTTTTAGACACACGTATCTATAAATACGTATCGTTTATTGTATCATTCAGATTTTTTTGTTTATTTTCTATAATTTTTTAATTAGGAGTTTTTTCTACACTACAGTATTCTACTCAAATCTAAGATATTGAATGTCCAATAATTATTAGGCCTAATTAGTTTTAATTATCATTAACATTATTATTTGTTATCATTGTCAGTTAATGTGATTTTTTTAATATCTTGGGTCAATAATTACAAGTTTAGGTACCTGTGAGAGAGATGTGCAGACTAAAATTGCAATGGCAAAAAATGCAACTAAGACATTACATTAAGTAATTAGGAACAAAAATATTACAAAAGGAAACTAAAATGAAAATTTATAAGAGCATAATAGAGAATATTTTGTCATATGGAAGCGAAACTTTGTCTTTGATGGAATTACAAAAGAATAAAATTAGAACAGTTGAATTTGATTATTTTAGAAGAAGCTTCCAAAAAAACAAGACAGGATAAAACAAGAAATGAATTCCTTTGGAGAGAAATTAATCATATCTGTTGTTAAGAGGATTGAAAATCAAATACTTAAATGGCATGGTCATGTACAAAGAATGGAAAAAATGAAATATGGCCAAAAGATATATACCAATGGTCACCCCCTGGAAGAAATAAACGTGGCAGACCAAGATGGAAATGGAAAACCTACGTCAGAACAATAATGGAGGATAGGAATTTGGAAGAGGGAGATTGGAATGATAGAGATAAATGGAAACTGAAGACGGCAAACCTATAAGTGGGGGAAAGCCAAAGAAGAAGAAGAATATTATTGTCAGTTTAACTAAATTTTCATTCATTATCTAATGTTATAATTATTGTAATTTTTTTGGGCCAAAGAGAGAAAAACAGACAGGTAAATGGGGAAGACTACATAAAAGTAAGCTGCATGATCTTATATCAGGAACCAGATATAATGAGATATTTGCAAACGACAAGATATAGTAAAAATTATAAAATCGCTTAGGGGCCTATATTCAATTGGCTAGTACATGTTTATAGAATGAGGTGGAATAATAATATTAACCATAATTTGAGGGAAGTAGATTATTATGGGGATGATTGGAAAACATTTGAAAATAAAATCTCGGAATGCAGACCAATTAATCAAGGAGTTAGACAAGGATGTGGTCTTTCACCAATGCTCTTCATAATATACATGAACTCAATTATTAAAGAATGGAGACTACAACCACATGGCAGTATACCTCTTAATAGATTATACAATTTAGACACCCTATTATTTGCAGATGACTTTGTGTTCATAGCGAATTCAGAAGATGACCTACAACGTTCACTCCACTCTTTTCACCAAATTGCAATAAACTACAACATGGAAATCTCAACAGAAAAATCTAGTCATGGCTTTCCTAGGAAAAGACCCAGTTCGCAGTAAAATTGTTATTAACAAAAAACCAACACATTTAACTATCTCGGATACCAAGTTACATACGAAGAAGAAAAAGATTTTAGTCAAAAAATTATAAAATTTAACAGAGTAACAGGAATTATAAATAATATTTTCAAGCCAAACACAGTACAGCAACACACACGAACTAGAATTTATAAAACACTGGCCAGACCCATATTATGTTACGGCAGTGAGGCCTGGACAATTCGCAGTGTAGATGAGCAAAGACTAACTGCGGCAGAAATTAAATTTATGAGACGTACTGCAGGCTACTCAAGAACAGACCATAAAAGGAATTCTGAGATTCTCAAAGAATTACAAACAGAATCAGTCATGGAATATGTACAAAAATACAGAAACAACTGGAAATCTCACGTAAGAAGAATGAGCAGAACAAGAATACCACGTCAGATCTTAAATTACCGGCCACCAGGCAAGAGATCTTTGGGCAGACCCTTCTAACTTTGGATTGAGACCGTAACAGACCACTAGGTCTATCACGTGAAAGAAATAAGAAGAAGAAGATTGGAAAACAGTAGCTCAGGACACGGATTTATGGAGAGCTTATGTCCTTGCGGCCAAGAATCTACGGTTTCTATAATCCAAGCGAGATAGTTATATCTAGCTGTTACATACAGTCCAGCCGCTGAGTATCCCGCCCTGACGCTTAGGTTGTACGCGGGGTAAAGGGAGAAACTCGTCCTCTACTGCCAATAAGGAAATAGTTGAAGAGGGAGTGGACGACTTCCACAACCAATCACTGCTCTTGACGGCGCTAGTAAGGTTTGAAATTGCTGCGATGTTGTCGGCTGTATTTCTGCTAACCGCGTAGCTTCAGTTGCTCAGTGGTACATAAAGCGGCCTCTCCCACTGAATATCCATAGGCAACATTGTCGTAAAAATGTCAGGGTCGGAGACTCAGTGATTGTCAGGAAATAACTCTACAAGACTATATATATATATATATATATATATATATATATATATATAGGCCTATAGTATTTTTCTTCTATCATCTATGTTAATTTATACAGAAGTTTTGGTATATTCTGCTTATTAGAGAGTTGGTGTTATTGATCAACAACAGCTCTGGCAATGGACATCATAATATCTGCCTGTAGGCTATGATAGTAGTTGTGTATAGGCCATGAACATTATTGACGTTTGCAGAACATTGTAACACCTGCCATATGGAATACTGTATTATCTTAATACTAATTGCTTGCGTCCACCGCTCTTCCATCCTGAAATACAGACCCTTCTCATTAATATTTAATTTCACTCCAATATAATATACTCATAAGTTCTTACAAAACTATGTAAGATAACATTCTTAAAATAAGCTATATAATGATTAAAATACAGGCTTCAGGAGGTCCTTGGGTAGTAGTAGTTTTAAGGACTCCCACATTTTCCTTTTAATTTCAAGAAATTGTATAATTTAATACTAAATAAAATATAATACAGGCTTTAGGAGATCCTTGGGTAGTAGTAGTTTTAAGGACTTTTTCACTCAATTGTAACGAATCCAAAACTATTTATTTACAAAGAGATACACTTTTGTCAATACAATTAATAAAGTTTTATTAATGAGTGGAGTCGATGAAGTTATTCGAGGTCCACGTGATTGGATCAAATAGTTTCAAAGTCCAAATGTTTTAACGGACTAAATCTTTGTAAAGTCGTAGATAACTTTAAATTTAACAAGTTCTCGGACGAATCTAAATTTTAACTGACTCGGAGATCGCGGTCTGTAGATCTACGATGTTTTAACACTTAACACAGAGTGACCGAGAGTGAGAGTATTTTGATATATGTTCTCGCTTAAAAAGACGATAGCTCCTCCCGCTTCTTTCGATTCCACTCGATACAATTTGAATATACATATGTTACAATAATCTTATTTGCTAGTCATGTGTTTCCTTAGAGGGGGGCTTACGCCCTTGGAGTTCCTGAAATGTAAATTTGTCACACACCGCTGTGTGTACCTTGATAATTTACACGTGTGGTTCTTTTACGTGTAAATGTTATCCTTATTTCTTGGAATTGCTGGTTAATAGCATTAATTACAGTTTCTAAGAACTGGGTTAATTGCTTTTTGATATTGTTAATAGATAACTGTTTTCAGTTTATTTCAATTTTGTAAACTGTCATATTAAGAGACTGTTATCTTTTCTAAAGGGAGGATGAATGTCTTTTGTTACCTGCATTAGCAAGGTAGCATTTTAAAAATTCTCATTTATTCTAGGCATGTAGTGGAATTTTACCTGGATATATTTCTACTTTTCTACATACGTATTTTATAGCGATATTAATAATATATTATATTTTGATAATTTATTAATTCATTTAATTTTAATAGAAATGTTGATATGATTTCCCTAATCCTTGTAATTTTCTGATTCTAATGATCTATTATAGGACACGTTTATCTTATGGTATATTTTTATTATATTTTCAGAACATTTTAGTTTTAGATGCATGCATATTAGAGTTTTATTTTAGTTTATATGTATCCTATCATATTTGCTACACTCACTACAATTGATGACGATTTCAACTACTTTGTGTACCTTCACTTGCCAGCCTTATGCTTCACTAAAATCTTCTTTCTGACCTTTTTTCTCCCTCCCCTCTAAACCACTTGAGAGAAGGTTCAATAGATCTTTTCACCAGGGTTTTCACTCACATTTAGTCAAATTTTCACTCCAGTATGTGTGCCCCTATCTTCTACAAGCTTGCACTTTCATTTCCTCTTCTTTTTGTTCATTTCTCTTCCTCTTTTTTTTTCTCTCTCTCTCTCTCTCCTTAGTCACAATTCCATTTTCGTGCAGTGGGATTGTAGTTAGAGAATAATTAACTCACTGCAGAAGAGGGTGGCTTAATTTAAAAAAAGAAGTAAGAGAGGCTTAGAATTTGAATATTTGAAATGCACCCTCTTATGCAAGTGTCTCACTTTTGCTTTAATATTGGATTTGAAAGTTTGTTTGGTAAATTACGTATGTATGCATGCAAATAGCATGTATATGATTCTGGCTGCGGTTTTCCCTCTGTCGTGGTTCGGATTCCCAAACTCAAATAATGAAGAAACTGTGAAGTGTTGGTATCAAATTTTCAAAAAGTCCGTCGCACAGGAATTGCGCAAACTATGTTAACTTCTCGCCAAGTCGGATTTTTTTCCCCCCGATTTTGATAGTTTACGATATATCGCTCTGTTGCAACAACGTCATAACTCGAAAATCACGATTTTTCAGGAAAAATATTTGAAGTTTTAATTACTGTCATTCCAAGTCTCCGTGTAATATTAAATAAAATATCGTGATTTTTTAGTTATGACGTTGTTGCAGCAAATGAGCGATATTTATTTATTTATTTATCTCTCTCTCTCTCTCTCTCTCTCTCTCTCTCTCTCTCTCTCTCTCTCTCTCTCTCTCTCTCTCTCTCTCTCTCTACTTTTTATTGGGTAAAGGGAGGTATTTTCGTTATATTGGTAAAATCGCGTAGTTATTTTTTTTTTAAATATCTAGGTAGAATACTGAAATTTAAAAAAATACGTAATCTAAAGAAATGACTTTTAGTCTAAATACCTCAATATTTCAATTTTAAATGTGTACCTTAAAAAACAGTGTTCCTCAACTATTATAACTTCTGTTATAAACGTCGCGTCACACTATTAAAATTCAAGGCCTTTCAAAGAAATGCTTCATCCTCAGGAATGACGACGCTTATAACATAAGTTATTACAGCTGAGGACGACTGTTTTATAAAGTACAAATTTAAAATTGAAATAATTTTAACCTCAACGGTGTTCATACATGATTCTAAAAGTATAGATACTCCATACATATTTAACACACATTATAATTTCTGGACAATGTTTCAAAATTCACTATCACGGAATTACACATGTCATGAATTAACTTCCCTTTGCCCTAAATCGTATGTTACAATTACGAAGTTTCATTACGAGATGTTAAAATATGCCCCCAGTAGAGCATTGAAAATCTCTCCATTAAAATTTCAGTTTTCAGGTTAAGCGATTTTGCTGATTAACAAATTCGATATTTATTTTCTTATTCATATGTTACATGCTAGTTTCGTTACGAGGAAACAAACATGGCGGCCGCTAGACCGATTATTAAAATAAGACTTCCAGATAAACGTTTACTCCTAATGTTCGGATTTCGCTGATTGGAGAATAAATTGATCGTTCTAGTCCATGACATACCGAGTTCCGTTCCACAAAATAAGGAATTGCTGCCTCCAGAGCTATTTTTAAATTTTCGATTTAGATTAATCCTCATTTCTAATTATCTGATATCGTTACTTAACGAATTCGACCTTACTTTAAATAAAATCGTAGTTAGATATCTGATTGGATGAGGTGAGGTGTATTAAGCAATACTTTATGACGTGAAATTGTTGTTGTAAGCCCATGTTTTCCTTAACAGAGATTTAGTCGCTTTCCCTCTACAGGGAAGAATTTGAACCATACTAATTTAGTTACACTTGTTTTCGTACAGATGTCATTTGAGTGGTCCGTGGTCAGCATTCCGCCTCATACTGATATCTAGGAAACCAAGGTAGTACTAGGACGGGAAAATTCGGTTTTGCTTAGAGGCCTTTTCATTCAGGCTTAAGGATCTTTTACGAGCCTGAAAATCTTCAGACTCGGGACCCACGGCTTAAAGTCCCTCCCCGAGGACAAGCTCCTCGGGTTTTTCCATCCTAAAAAATTCATCGACCCCGGCCGGGTTTCAACCCGCGACCCTCGGGACCGGAGGCAAGGAGCATAACCACTAGTCCACGTCTTTAAATTCTATCAATAGTAATTCTGCCCGAGGGCAGGTCCTTCACTGCAATCATAGCATTTTCATGCTATGCTTTCAGCTTTACTAGGGAATTGTAGGTGTGGTAGCTTCCCGTTGCTTTCAACACCGGTGAAGGATGATTATGATGATTATGGCCATATGATTTCGGGGACCGTTTGGGCTCAAGTTTTCCTGACATTTGTCTTACAGGTGAGGAAAAATCCGAATGAAAACCTCTCCCAGAAAAACTGCCCCGACCGGGGATCGAACTCGGGCCCGCTGCGTGACAAGGCAGCACGCTACCTCGAGATCACAGCGGTGGACAGTCTTTGAATTATGATTAGAGAATAAATAATGGAAATGAGAGGTTTAATAATGGGGAAATATTTCAACTTAAAATCATATATGATCATTAATTTTAGTTATTTTTTGTTTTATTAAAAATGCAATTTTTAAATTGACAGAAGAGAGAAGTAAGAATGGAGGTCTTGATGCAACTTTCCTTTTTACCAGGACGGATATTCCAATAAGACAGGATACTGTAGCCTGGATTCAATTTGAACTGTGCAGTCTTATCAGCTCCTTTCTTTCCTTTATTGCCTTACTGTACTTCAGTTCTGCCTCTCCTACCTTCTCCATCCCTCCCTCTTCTTGACCTGAAAGTGTTTTCACATGCAAATTAATTCCAAGTATAAGAACGATGGAATAAAATTGTGAAAGAGGAATCAGTCAAAATTCTAACAGAGAGCAAATCTTGAATAGAGGAGTTTTTTTCTCTTCATGAAATCAGAAATGATGAGGTTCTCACTAGATCTGTTTCAAAATATGTTGCAAGGAATCTCAATATTATTGTATCAATCGAATAATCAACTCTTTACCTACACACACACACACACACACACGCACAAGCACAGATATATATATATATATATATATATATATATCATCGCCATCATCATCCGTTATTATGGCAGCTGCCTCCGTCTTCCGGAAGCCTAACTCCATTTCCTCTCTGTCCATCCATTTATCTTCCACCAATCCTCTGATATTCATAGCCGCTTGTACCCCTTCTATCCAAGTTTTCTTTGGTCTTCCTCCTTTCCATTGGGATCCATTCCATAACAGTTTTAGGCAATCTTTGTCTGGCATTCTTTTGACATGACCATACCACTGTAATATTTTCTTTTCTATAATGTCTATGATGTCCGGTTCCTCTTGTACACCCGTAATTTCCCTCATTTCTTTATATTTATATATAGCTAATTAACTCATCGCACTATCGAAGATTGATCGTCGTGAGGCCATGAGCTCTCCGTATATCCCTATCCTGAAATAATGTTTTTCAATTATTCTCCTATAATCTACTTACATCAAATCTTGTTTAGTGTTATTCTCCTACCTCGTTCTTGGTCTACCTGCTAGGCACATTCCCTTTGGTTTTCTACAAGGACTTCCCATGTCCCTCTTTCATTCTCAATTCGTGCCACATGTCCTGCTCACCGCAGCATACCAGACTTAACTGCTCTCATTGTATCTGGTTTTCCATAAAGATCATATAGCTCACTGTTATGTAGTCTTCTTCATTCCCCTGTATGTTCATCTCTCTTTGTTCGTAAGAACTTTTTCTCATATAGGCCTACTGGTATAATTTTCTTCTTCCTGAAAGTAGGAGGCCATGTTTCGCATCTGTATGATATTTCATTGCATTAACTTGATATAGCCTCTCACTTCTTAGGAACAATTTACATGCTACACGCCATCCGGTGATTACAGTGGCACCACCTGTCGGGAGAGGGATTTTAAATTATGGAGCCATTCACATACTTTTTGGCCGCACATTGATACGGAGGGACTCCCCCAATGAGCGAAAAGCTAACTTTCAGGGCCTTGTCCGAGACAAAACCGTACAATAGCCTATATCTGGAGAATAACAGTTTTATATCCTATTCAATATATTTTTTAAGATGTTGGGACAAGATTTCTCGGAATGCTTAATGGCACACATTTCCAGAATTGAGTCTAGTTTTATTTCTTTGTGCATCTCATTCCTGTTTGTAATTATTGTTTCTTAGTTTCTTATTTCAGTTTTAAGGTATAAAATAAATTCTGACATATAAAAAATAAAGTTAATACAATGGTGAATAAAATATAATAAATACAGTAAGATTTTAACGTAAATTTTGAGGAATTGGCTGAATTCAAATACCTAGGAACAATAATCACAAATAGGAATGAGATGCACAAAGAAATTAAACATAGGCTCAATTCTGGAAATGCGTGCTATTATGCATTGCAGAGACTTTTGATGTCCCAACTCCTTTCAAAAAACGTTAAACTGAAAATATATAAAACTATTATTCTACCAGTTATATTATATGGATGCGAAACATGGACTCTTACTTTAAGGGAGGAAAGGAGATTACGAGTATTTGAGAATAAAGTTCTTAGGAAAATTTTTGGACCAAAGAGAGATGAACAGACAGGTGAATGGAGAAGACTACATAACAATGAACTACATGGTCTTTATAGGAAGCCAGATATAATAAGAAGTGTTAAGTCCCGTAGACTGCGATGGGCAGGACATGTTGCACGTATGGGGAATGAAAGACGTGCATGGAAACTTCTTGTAGGAAAGCCAGAAGGAAAACGCCCAGTTGGTAGACCAAGAATGAGGTGGGAGAACAACATTAACTATGATTTGAGGGAAGTAGATTATACAGGGAATGATTGGAAAGCATTAGCTCAGGATAGGGATGTATGGAGATCTTATGTCCGCGCGGCCATGAACCTACGGGTTCGATAGTGCCAGTGAGTAAGTAAGTAAGTAAGATTTTAACGTAAAAAAAGTTAAAACATTTTAAGTAAACTTAAATTAATAACCAATTTTAAATTCATATTATTTTAACATTTTCTCACTTAAAACAATATGAAACAGATTAATACTAAACTTCTTCTTCTTCTTCTTCTTCTTCTTCTTCTTCATCATGAAATTATGTATTTTGACCTGTTTTCACATCAAGTGGGATTTAGTAAATCTTCCCATCTAGTAATTGGGCGCCCAACACTTCTATGTTCTATTGGTTTGTACTTTAATAACAACTGAGGGATTCTATCTGTAGGCATTCTTTTAACATGTTCATACCAGTTGTTTCTCATGTTGTCAATTTTATTGGTTAAATTAAAAATATTGAAGTATTTTATATTACCTTCGTTTCTTCTTCTGTCCGAACCTGTCACACCTGCTACTGAACGTAAGAACTTCACTTCTGTAGTTTCTACTATTCTTCTGTCTAAACAGTTAAGAGTTCAGTTAATACTAAACAGAAGAAGGTAATTAAGTAAATTAGAGAATAATATTATCATCATCATCATCATCATCATCATCATCATAGTACATTCACGAATTTAGGTCATTTGTTGACCTTTTTCGGCCTCAAGAGAAACACCATCCAGAAGTATTTTGAGTGGACGTCCTGGTCTTCTTCTTCCTGCAGGTTGATATATTAACATTTGTTTGGGTATTCTGTGATCTTCCATTCGATGGACATGTTGCATCCATCTTGACTTATAATCAGAAATTTTGTTTTCTAAAGATTCCATGTGTAATTCTTCTAAGATGTCTTCATTTTTTTTTTGTGATCTAGTAGTGTGTATCCTGCAGTCCTCCGAACATATAGAATAATATTAAGAAAAACATAATCAGGAGAAAGTTTCTAAATAAGAAACGCATTGTGACACAAAGAATCATATCAAAGGTTAAATGGATATCTAAAATATGTAATAGTTAATACCAAACTAAAGGAAGTAATTAGATGCATAGGTAACACTGAGCAACAAAAAATAAACTTTTTTTAATCTCAGAAAGAAAAATATGTGATTCTGATGGTATTGTTTCTCCTGAATTCAAATATGATATCGGTTTTTCTCCATCACGTAAGGTTTCCGAGAGACAGGAATTTATAATTTCAAACACTTCACAAATTTTCTACATTCGTAACTACACAATATTCGAACATTCGGACTCACCTAGAAAGTAAGAAATGACGGTTTTCTGCTATATTTCGCCTATGGAGCATCCCTCTTGATGATCCAACCATAATCTGCCAGCATATTAGCATTCCATTTGCCTTGATATATCTTTTCCACAGCTGAAATCTCCTGAGTTAGCTCATTTGGTTTTATTTTTCAGTGGACAAATGGACGAATTTATTAAAAAATAATTATTTAAATCCATTAATTGAAATTGAAATAAAAAAAACTGTGGTTGATGGAGAAATTCCGAATACATATTTGAAAACACGATACAAAACTGCATTAAGTACAACTATTGGTACTCATGAGACAAAAATCTTGTTGACCAGCGTAATGATCAAAAGAAAAACAAATGTAGGGCAAAGTTTCGAAAAATAAAATGCATACTGACACAAAAATAATTAATGCAAAGAAGAATGATATAAGCCTAAAACAAAACAATATAGGGTATAATAGGAACTGAAGAAAATAGGAGTAATTAAATACTAGAAATAGTATGTAACTAATTGCCTGAAATAACAATGTTGCTGTTATATGAACATTTTTCATTCAGTACGAAATAATTTTCGATTTCCACTTAATGCGTATGAGATAGAAAGAGTAATCGCCACGATATTCCTGTTGACAATATTTTTACGATGATGTTGAACTTAAAATTTGTGACTATTGGAGAACAGGATTGTATTTAGCAATCATTTCAATATTCGCCATATTGGCTTCAACATGTACTACCATGATGTAGTGGAGAGTATTCGAAATTGACATTATTTTCGAATACCAAAACCATAGCAGAGTGAGAGAGATGATAAAAAACGGGGATATGAAGCCATTAGTATACCAATTTATGCTTTTATTGGCGTTGTTATATAGTAGAGTGTGGAGAAATTGTGCTTCAGGGAAAAATGAAACCAATGGCGTATGTTCATCAGTTTAACATGAATTTCTCGACGTTGATTCTGTTTTAGGGCTATAATTTTTTATCCCTTTCCCTCTATGTTAAAGTACTTAATGTTTTTTCCAGGATTTTCTGTGAATAATTGCTTTTTTTATGTTTTACTAAATACCAATTATATTGGTTGATTAAAGATCTTTTGTTTTATGTTTACATAAAGCTAAATTAATATAATAATTTGTTTGGAATAATGTAAGCATATTTTATTTCAAATGTACTGTAATTACTTCATAAAAGGGCGATGTTTGAAACTTTGTGTATAGAAACAATAACAAAGCATTCAATGTGTATTAAAAATTACGGAGGATTTTGAATGCGCGAGTTGAAAGTAGAGAGAAAATAAATGAAAATCTGACCTCTAAGTGCTTGACCTAATGACCTTTACCGTGTCACAAAATATCTCTCTGCTCTATGTCTTACTCCATATGTGTATATGTTATACAGAGCGCCATTAAACTACTTAAGAAGAAGAAATTAAAGGTTTTAAGTTGATTTGGCACATACAAATTCGGCGACGTTCGGACAAAGACTACAACGAGTTCATAATACTTCTGCACGATAAATATTCAACCAGCACATAACTCCAGTATTTAAAGTGTTGTCTTGGCTCCAATTGGAAGACAGGCGAAAGATACATTGCCTCTCCTTATACAACACTTTGTCCACCTCATCACTCCTTTATATTTCTACTCGCTTTCATTCGCTATCCTCCCACCATAACTTAAACACGAGAGAGAATTTAAATCTAGGCATTCCTCTACATCGAACATCTCACTATTCCTCATCCTTCCTTGTTTCAGCCACGCGACTCTGGAATTCCCTCCCCTCATATATCAATGACTGCCCGACTCAAAAATAGTTTTAAAAGAAACTCACTTCATATTTCCTTAGACAATATAATATATAACTATGTTCCATGTATACTTTTATTATTTCTTTATATTTTAAACTTTCTTTATCAAACCACTTACTTAATCTAATTATAGGTTATTAGTTTTGTTCATCATCATCATCCGGTATCATGGCAGCTGCCGCCTCTTCCGGAAACCAAACGCCATTCCTCTCTGTCCATCCATTGATCTTCCTCCAATCCTCTGATATTCATAGCTGCTTGTGCCCCTTCTATCCAAGGTTTCTTCGGTCTTCCTCTCTTCCTCTTTTCCATTGGGATCCATTCCATAACAGTTTTAGGTAATCCTGCTCTGGCATTCTTTTGACATGGCCATGCTACTGTAATATTTTCTTTTCTATAATGTCTATGATGTCTGGCGCCTCTTGCACACCCATAATTTCCCTTATTTCTTTATTTCGTATTCTATCCATTCTAGATTTTCCAGCTGATCTTCTTAAAACATCCATTTCTGTACTTAAAATTCTTTTCATTTCCCTGGTAGGAATTTGCCAGACTTCAGCACCGTATGTTAAAATGCTCTGAATTATGGTTTGATAAATTTGTAATTTTCTATTTTTTGTAATATTTTTGCTCCTCCAAACAGAGTTTAAAGCATTTATTGCTTGTTTGTTTGTGCGATTCTATTTTTAATTTCCACTGGGTTATCACCTGAATGGTCTAACTTTGTTCCTAAATAAGTGCATTCAATACTAGGTTTTAGTTCTTCTCCATTCTTGAAATTTATATTTTCCATTTCTTCTCCTATACACAGATATTTAGTTTTCTCTATATTTATAAAAAGTTCCAATTTTTTATATTTTCTTTCAGTTTTTTTGCCATATATTCTATGTCATCGTAGTCTTGTGCTATATTATTATTATTATTATTATTATTATTATTATTATTTATTATTATTATTATTATTATTATTATTATTATTTCTCTTTCTTTCCCTTGTCAACTTTATATTGTGTAATCTATATGTATTATGTTTCAATCATAATTCTCATTTATGTATAAATTAACCCTGCTGAGGTGGAAGAGAAGACCCTACGGCCTTAACTCCATCAAGTAGAATAAAATAAACATAAATAAATAAATGTCATGAGCTAGTGTTTTCCAATCATCTCCTGTATAATTTATACCTCCCTCATGTCATGAATAATATCAGTAAAAAAGTAAATTAAACCCACTACAGGCCTCAGGAGGCCCTTCGGGTAGTAGGAGGTTAAGTCTCCCACTTTTTCTGGACAATCGGCACTTGATGTCAGCCGGGTTGTGACGGCCGCCTTTACCCCCAGAAAACAAGGGTCTGGTACTCATTTCAGTTAGAGGCTGAGTCGACCCCAGGGCCATAGTGCCGCCAGAAGGTTTGGGTCAGTTTAAAAATACTGACCCCACCGGGACTTGAACACTCGACGTTCCGGCTTGTAGCGCAGTGCCTTAACCACTAATCTACGGCGTGCCCCCGAATAATGTCAGTCTCTCACCATATTCTAGACTTACCTACTGTGGGTTTTCCTTTTGTTTTCCTACAAGAAGTGCCTACGTCCATTCGTGCGACGTGTCTAGTACATCACAGTCTACGAGATTTAAGAACTATTCCTATTAGGCCTATATTTATTTTCCATAGAGATGATGTAGATCATTAGTAAGTAATTTTCTCCATTCACCTATTTGGTTGTTTCTCTTTGTATTAATAACAAAACTCCCTAAAACACTTTATTCTTAGATGCTCGTAATCTTTTCCCCTCTCTCAAATATACCATATTTCGCATCCATAGTGTAAGGCCTATTGGGAGAATGTAATGCATAACTTAATAGCATGAATTTCCAGAGTTGAGCCTACTTTTAATTTCTTTTTGCATCTCTCCTGTTTGTAATTATTGTTCCTAGGCATTTTAAAATTGGCATTTTTTTCAAAAATAGAATATGCAATGTAAAACAATTTGAGAACTGAATGGTGTTAAATATAAAATTGGTACCCGGTAAGGACATGCTGTACAAATTTGTTTTAGGACATGCAGCAAAATGTGAACCTTCTAGGACAAAATTTATGAATTCCATTCATATTTGAATGTACAAAAATGCAGTAGATATAAAAGCGTAGAAAAACATGTTTAAAGATTTGCATGCAGGTAGTATTTAACTGGTGCAGCCTTTTAACTCTGACGTAATTTAGGGCATTTAGAAGCGCCATAGGCCTCTGAAAATTTACCAACATATAGGCCTACATTAGAGAACAGGCTATTTTTTAGCACAAAAAACAAACAATCTCAACTTTTATCTCAAATGATCAATTTTTCACCCATCACCCCCCCCCCCCTTAAAATTCATTTTAAAGCACCATTGAGGTTACGTAATAAGATTTTAAATATAAAATTGGTACCTGGTGAGTCAGTCGTCCTCAACTAAATTATTAAACTTCAAGTTATTCCAATATGGCGGCCTTTCAAAATCAATGTTTCATCTTAGTAGATTGATTTTGAAAGGCCTCCATATTAGAATTATTTAATAATTTAGTACTGGAAGTAAATATCAATAAAACTAAATATATGGTCACATATAGATATACATTAGGTATAATGGAAATGAACAGTTAATGACAAATGAGGGAAATTTTGAGAAAGTGGTTGAATTCAAATACATAGGAACAATAATCACAAAATAGGAATGAGATGCACAAAGAAATTAAACATAGGGCCAATTCTGGAAATGCGTGCTATTATGCATTACAGAGGCTCTTGACTTCCCAACTCCTTTCAAAAAACGTTAAACTGAAAATATATAAAACTATTATTCTACCAGTTATATTGTATGGATGCGAAACATGGACTCTTACTTTTAAGGGAGGAAAGGAGATTACGAGTATTTGAGAATAAAGTACTTAGGAAAATGTTTGGACCAAAGAGAGATGAACAGACAGGTGAATGGAGAAGAATACATAACAATGAACTATATGGTCTTTATAGGAAGCCAGATATAATAAGAACAGTTAAGTCCCGTAGACTGCGATGGGCAGGACATGTTGCACGTATGGGGAATGAAAGACGTGCATGGAAACTTCTTGTAGGAAAGCCAGAAGGAAAACGCCCAGTTGGTAGACCTAGAATGAGGTGGGAGAATAACATTAACTATGATTTGAGGGAAGTAGATTATACAGGGAATGATTGGAAAACATTGACTCAGGATAGGGATGTATGGAGAGCTTATGTCCGCGCGGTCATGAACCTACGGGTTCGATAGTGCTATGAGTTAGTTAGTTAGTTGAGGACGACTGACTTACCAGGTACAAATTTTATATTTAACATGTTATTTCATAACCTCAACGGTGCTTTAATATTAATTTTAAAAGTGTTGATTCTAATGTTTCGTTGTGATTTTTGGCTTCGTTTTATTATCTCTGGTATCGAATGAAATCACAGCAAAATAACTCACATTGTTTCAAACGATATATGGACTTAAACCTTTAAAAATACATACAAAATGACAGTAATATAAAAACCATTTGTAGCGTAAATATTGAAAAATTCATCGTTGCAAACCAATATTAAAAAAGTGTATCCTAGCTTCCGCCCAGCAGATATAAAAACGAAAAATTTGTTTCTGAGAGGGAGGGTGTGGGTGTTTATTTCGACACCACTGTTAAGTTCATTTGCCTGAAACATCGCACATAAAAGGGTTATGTTACAATGATGTATTCAGACAGGAAGCAAGCCCAATTTCCGGTACTGCGCCGTCCAACGCTTATGCTTTATCCTCCCACAACACCAATAAAAATCGATTTTGCTCGATATTCAGTGTCCCTTATTGCTTAGTAGAGAAAAATGTAAATTTTATATGAAACACTCTGGTGCAAAGTGCATTCTCACCTTGACAACTGCAGAAACAATGTAATAAATCCATTAGCACATAATCGATCGAAATTATTTTTCAAGTACAAATTTCCACCTAAATGCAATATGTAGCGATTATAATTTTAAAATTTCAATAAGTAAAACAAAAGTAATGGCATTTTGTGGAAGAAATACTCTGCGTGCAAAAATAGTAATTAGAGACGAAATTATTGAACAAGTATCCCACTTTAAATATTTAGGATGTGACATCAGCTATGGGTATCATAAAGATATTGAATATAAAACACATTAGTTTTAACCTATTTGTGGTACAATAAATAGAACATTGAATAATAAAGCCCACAAACAAACAAAATTAAAATTTTATAAAACAATGGCTGTCCCTGTCCTTTTGTATGGGAGTGAATCTTGGATTACCACTACCAAACAAGAAAGTAAAATCCAAGCAGCCGAGATGAAATTTTTAAGAAGAGTAAAAGGCTGCACTAGAATGGACCAGATTAGAAACGAGGATATCCGTGAAGAACTGCAGATCTACTCCATAAAAGAATGGAAGAAAGTAGATTACCAAATAAAATCTTGCATTATTTTCCAAGAGGAAGAAGAGATGTCGGACGTCCTCGGAAGAGATGGTCTTAGATCTATTAGTGAAGACGGAACAGGCAACTCTTGCCTAAACCCGGAAGTGAAGAAGAAGAAGAAAAAATTTCCAGGAGGAGGACACAGGACACAATATAAAATAATAAAATTAGCAGGCCTACGAGATACATGGCATAGATCTCAAGATTTTAAAAATATTTTATAACTT
The DNA here is from genome assembly GCA_030220185.1 of Diploptera punctata. Taxonomy (NCBI): domain Eukaryota; kingdom Metazoa; phylum Arthropoda; class Insecta; order Blattodea; family Blaberidae; genus Diploptera; species Diploptera punctata. Next base: position 599,658 of record JASPKZ010001224.1, read on the forward strand.
GAAGGCCTTTCGGAAACAGGGTTCCATCCTCAAAAAATATTTTGGGTTACTCTGGAGAAGTATAGTTTTGCTTTTACTTTCCTCAACATGTTTGTATAATAAATAATATATTGTGGGCAGACCTAGAAACAGACTGGCTGAAGTCGGAACGGGTCAACAGACCTAATCCATGAATGCAGATGATGATGATGATGATTGTTTTAAAACGTGAAGTGCAAAAAGTAATTTTATAATCAAATTAAAATAATAAATTATATATCGATCCATATTAATTCTGCCTGAAGGCAATTCCTTCACTGCAATCATAGCATTTTCATGCTATGCTTGCAGCTTAACTAGGGAATTGTATGTGTGGTAGCTTCCCGTTGCTTTCCACACCGGTGAAGGATGATGATGATGATGATGATAATAAGAAGGGTGATGATGATGGCCATATGATTTCGGGGACCGTTTGGGCCTTAAAGTTTTCCTGACATTTGTCTTACAGGTGAGGAAAAACCCCGATAAAAACCTCACCTAGAAAAATTGCCCCGACCGGGTATCGAACCCGGGCCCGCTGCATGACAAGGCAGCACGCTACCTCGAGACCACAGCGGTGGACTAAATTATATATAGGCTATATATATATATTCATAGATGCAAATTATCAAATGTGTAGTTTGAAGGAATCTGTTCATTATTTTCTATATCCAATGTATGTATTTGTTGGAGAGTCAGTCACTGCAAAATAATGCTCTGGCCTGAATGTTAAAAAAGGAGGAGCTTTCTTTATCACAAAAGCAGGAGGTGGTAAAGAGAATTCGATGAAGAATGACTGAACCACTACTGTCATTGGTTGTAAAACAAAATTGATTAAAACGTGATTGATAGATAATTGACTCCCATTTTGGGGCATGAGTTAAATAGTCATTGAAAGAAACTATGGATGTTGTACTTTTAGCAGAATCTGAAAATGAGCTCCAAATGTTAGCATATAAATTTAAATTAATAGCCAATAGATATAATTGTAAAAATCAATAAATAAGTCAAAAGTAATGGCATTTATTGATAAATATGGAATTAGATAAAAAATTGTACTGGATAACAAAATAATAGAACAAGTATCACATTTCCAATATTTAGGATGTGATATAACTTATAGAGAAAATAAAGATATAGAAAATAAAGTAAATAAATTTCAGGCTATTTGTGGAACTATAAAAAGAACCTCAGGTCGGAAAACAAGGAAAGATACGAAACTTAGATTATATAAAACAATGGCTGTTCCTTTGTTGTTGTATGGAAGTGAAAATTGGATAATGAAATCATGGGATGAAAGCAGGATACAGACTGCGGAAATGCTATTTTTACGTAATGTGAAAGGATGCACAAGAGCGGATAGAATAAGGAATGAAACTATACGAGAAGAATTAAATATATATAAAATTGAAGATAAAATCAGCGAGAATAATAAGAAATGGACAGAACACTTAATGAAAATGAACAACGAAAGAATACCAAAAAAACCTTCCTGTATAATCCCAAGAAGAACAAGAGATGTTGGCCGACCACGTAGAAGATGGACTCCACTTTTAACTTCGCCGGAACAGGCTGCATAGCCTAAACCTTGTAGTAGAAGAAGAAAAAGAAGAAACTATGGATAACCTCCATTGTAGCCGTAGGCTGTACTAAAAATATCTCGACTTGCACACTACTCAGAGAGGAACCGGGAGGAATTACCTTCAAACTTGCACGAAGTAACATAACAGATTAAGGTAGCAAATATTCAAAACCCAAATGCTTGCGTGTTAGATAATGATGGTAAAAAATAATGATAATTATTTATTGATAATTCCTCTTATAATTGTGATATTATTGTTAACCCTTAAATTGGCAAAACACAAATTTCTTCTGTTAGTTATTTGAATGTGGCGGACCGCAGTGAAAACTGAATCTTGTATAACTGTTAGCCTATTATTAGGTATATTGTACAATTAGACACACATTTAAGTGGTTTCTTTTTGTTCGTTTTCTTCGATTTATTCATAATATTAAATTAATTAAACCAACTGATGTATCCAAAAGGATACATTACGAATTTAAGGGTTAAAATAATCCCTGACAATCCTTGTCCATGCTAGACCCGGCTTGCTTGGGGCACATAAAAATACAGGCAAAGTTGGAGGCTAAACTACAAAAAGAAAGAAATGTGTTTTTAAGCTGAAAAAAACAATAATTAATCTGAATGTATCCACGTTGAATTAAGCTTAGAGAACCACTGTTAAAAAAATGTTCGATACTTCAATTAATTGATATCCAATAAATCCAATTTACCAACATATCGCCGCTATATCAGTAATTTAATTAAAAGACTAGATGAATATAGGAAGCATTTAACAGGGGAAATATTGCTCTTAAAAGGGGATTATTTCCAGTTCTGTGCACTTGTACGAGTCCCTATGAAAGTATAAATACTCGGTATCCAAATTCAATAAGTTTTGCTTTATATGATGCATGTCAAGTTACATTCAACAACAAATACCAATCATATCGCTCTAATTGGAAATATTCTGACCCCCTCGTTTCTATTGTTATTATTATTATTATTATTATTATTATTATTATTATTTATTATTATTATTATTATTATTATTATTATTATTATTATTATTATTAATAATAATAATAGACTGGATCACCAAAGGAACACGATTATCAGAGGAAAACTTGGAGTAACAAGTTTAAATGAAGATATACAAAGATACCAACAAGAATGGAAAAATCATCTGAGAAGAATGGCAAGAAATAGACTTCCAAAATTGGCATTCCAATATACCCCAACTGGACATAGGGACCAAGGAAGACCAAAACATCGGTGGAAAGATCAAGACCATCTTCGCTAGGTTTACCGTACAGCCCACATGGCCTAAAACGAATTTGTTCATGATGATGATGATGATTATTATTATCATTATTATTATTATTATCATTATTATTATTGTTATTATTATTATCATTATTATCATTATTATTATTGTTATTATTATTGTTATTATGATTGTTATTATTATTATTAATATTATTATTGTTATGATTGTTATTATTATTATTAATATTATTATTAATATTATTATTATTATTGTTATTATTATCATTATTATTACCATTATTATTATCATTATTATTATCATTATTATTATTAATATTATTATTATTATTATTGTTATTATTATTGTTATTATTATTGCTATTATTATTATTATTGTTTATTATTATTATTATTATCATTATTATTATCATTAATATTATCATTATTATTATTATTATTAATATTATTATTGTTATTATTATTGTTATTATTATTTTTATTATTATTGCTATTATTATTGTTATTATTATTGTTATTATTGTTATTATTATTACTATTATTATTATTATTATTATTATTATTATTATTATTATATTATTATTGTTATTATGATTGTTATTATTATTATTAATAATATTATTATTGTAATTGTTATTAATATCATTATTATTATTGTTATTATTATTGCTATTATTATTGTTATTATGATTGTTATTATTATTAATATAATTATTATTATTATTATTATTATTATTATTATTATTATTATTATTATTATTATTATTATTATTATTATTATTATTATTATTATTATTATTATTATTATTATTATTATTGTCAATAATATTATCATTATCATCATCTCGTCATCTGCCTTTAAAGTACGGTATTAGGCCCAGTGGCTTGTTACGGTCTCACGCCATCTCCGAAAAGGTCGACCCACAGATCTTCTGCCTCGAGGAATGTAGTGAAGAATTTGTTTTGGTATTCTGTGACGATCCATGCCCTGAATATGGGCTAGCCAATTGTTTCTGTATTCTTGGAGCTATTCAGATATAGGCCTAGGTACGATGTTTAACTCTCTGGCTATTGTTGAATTTCTTTGGTGGTCTAGAAGGCTTTAACCTGCAGTTCGTCGCAGAAATTTCATCTCCGAGGCTGTAATATGACGGTCATCCTGAGTTCTCATGGTCTAAGCTTCACTGCCATAACAGATTATGGGTCTAGCGAGAACTTTATAGATTTTTATTGTTATTATTATTATTACTGTTATTATTATTATTTTTTATTATTGTTATTATTATTATTATTATTTTTATTGTTATTATTTTTATTGTTATTGATGTTGTTATTATTATTGTTGTATTATTGTTATTGTTATTATTGTTGTTATTATTATTGTCAAAATGGTTATTGTGAGTTATCCGTAAGATATAAACATATGCTGTCCCGGACTTTTTTGTAGAGCTTTTTGAGATATTCAATTCTGTATACATAAATTTGGTGTATTTGTTATGGTTTAGGCAGCGTATGCCATTTAAGCGTGAAAAAAGGAATTTTTTCACGTTTTCCACTACAAAGGGCGATTTTTAAGGGTGTAGGAGTTGAGTATTACAACTCTCTTATAGCCTATGTTCATCCCGGGAACCTCCTGAACATTTTGCAAAAACCCCATCACAATCGGATCAACGGTATGGCGTACGAACGAAGAAAGAAAGAAAGAAAGAAAGAAAGGAAGGAAGAAACGAACAAACATTCATTTATATATATATATATATATATATATATATATATTATATATATATCATCTATGTTCCTAGGTTCGTGAGAAGAGTACTGTAATGTAGGCCTATATATTTTTGTTCGTACAAGTACGAATTGAATGTAGATTACAGCTAAAATTCTCAATTAAGTAGAATGATTGGTGTTTCCTACAGCAGATTATGGATACCGAATTATCGGCTTAAATTACAACTGGAGCATAAATATATCTAATTAAATGATTCAAAATCAATTACCTAGGTGTTTAGATAACAATTTACATAATTAAAATTACATTTGTGTTTTGGCCAATGGCAGCGGTGTTACAGGCAGTTACAATCCAATCATGAAATTGTTTTATTACTAATTTAAAATTAATCTAATTAAGCATAATTATCCACATCTGGAAAAGTCTGTTATTATGTTTTTTTTATTTATATACAGGGTTAACAAACTGGAACACGTAGGGCCTAATTAAAAAGTGTTTTTAATTCATTATTCTTAAAGTTTAGGAAAAAGAATGGTCTGAATTCGTGAAAAAATGTTTCATCGGACTTAAGAGTTGTCATAAGTAATGCCACGAGTGATTTCCAAATTATCGATAAATTCACGACTCACGAAGTGAGTCGTGAATTTATCTAGAGAATTTGGAAATCAAGAGTGGCATTTGTTAGGACTATTTAACGAATAAAATTAAGCTGTTTACTCACAAATCATTATTTAACTGTAGTTATTTCAAAATATTTATATATTTAATGCAAACGGCGATGTTTGAAAACAAATGAGAAACAATAGGTACGCTTCTACTGCTTCTTTTGTTTATCACTGCAACCAGATCATACTATTTATTACCAAAGGAACGCAATATTGTAAGAATGCTCTCTAGTGGAGAAAAAATGAAACACATCAATCTGTATATTAATTCATTTCTGATGTCGTATGATGTAAATATGACAATTATATTTTTCTGGATTATTGCCTGGGAAAAAATACATTTAAGAAAGTGCAAACAGTGGTTCTTTTTTTGGTGGTATAATCAATTGCTACAAATGTTGACATGTATGCACTATATATACAATCTGGTAGCCGTATTTCTTATAGCCTCAGTCACTGCAAAATAACGGTCAGACCTGTTCAGAATATTAAAAAGGAGCTTTGTTTAATATGGTAATTATAACACTGATAAATATTTCGTGAAACACGACTCTGATTGGTTGTAAAACAGGAATCATTGAAACGTGATTGGTCATTGACTCCCATTTGGGGCATGAGTTAAATAGTCAAATTAATTTGTCATCCAACCCTCTTCATGCAACGTAACTCAGACCGGTAAATATGATGCGGTTCTAAGAATCATGGTTTTATATATCACATGGTTTTTCCAGCCCAGTAATTTGCGATCGCCGTTGAGTATTGTGGCCTGAATGCAATCAGTTATGACGTCACAGAGTTGCGCATGGGTAATAAAGAGATCAGTGTCTTGCGCATCATGACGCTGGCAGAAAGAATGACATTTTCTTATCAACATAAGTTAGTGAAAATGTGAAATTAAATTTATATTTTGATCATCTACTTCTGTGATATTGTTAGTGCGGATATTTAGACAGTGTTTGTGGTGAAATTTATAAGAAATGTGTTCTGATTGATGTGATATTTAGGGATGATCATGCTATCATCACGAGGTAAGCCATTACCTTCCCACGTGGTGGTCATTTATAGATACATTCTGAAATATTTTCTCTCTCGTCTTCTTTTTGCTGGATTGTTTAAAAAAATATGTTGTACCTTTCATACCAACCTCTAATTTAAAGTATTCATTCCTACAATTTGAATATAAAAACCCCCTACGAAACTTGAATATTATATTTATTTTTATTAATTAAATAAAAATAAAACTTAGTTTTATTTGATTTTCGTATTTATTAAGATATAATTCAGTGGCAGCTGTTTCGTTACACTGTACCTTCTTCAGACATGTTCTTTGTTAACATGTCTGAAGAAGGTACAGTGTACCGAAACAGCTGCCACTGAATTATATCTTAATAAATACGAAAATCAAATAAAACTAAGTTTTATTTTTATTTAATTAATATAAATGGATTTTCATCAAGTAAACACCAACTCAATTGATTATATTAATTTTTATTTAAACACACAGTAGGTTACAGAACACTAAGACATTGGGAATGCAAGTAAACATCAGCAAAAAAATAATATATGTTCACACATAGAAATTAATTAGCCTATATAAAATAAATGGGCAGCTAATGACAAATGAGGGAAATTTAGAAGAAGTGGCTGAATTCAAATATTTAGGAACAATAATCACAAATAGGAATGATATGCACAAATAAATTAAACATAGGCTCAATTCTGGAAATACATAGGCCTACTATTGTGCTTTACAGGGACTCTAATTGTCCCAACTTCTCGAAAAAGAAGTTAAACTGAAAATACATAAAATTGTTTTTCCCCCAGTTTTATTGTTGATTTGAAGCATGGTCGCTTACTTTAAGGGAGGAGAAAATATTACAGTAGTCAAGAAGATAGTTCTTAGGGAAATGTTTGGATCAAAGAGAGATGAATAGACAGGTGAATGGAGAAGACTAAATAACAGTGAGCTACACGATCTGTATAGAAAAATAGATATTATTCATCATCATCATCACTCCAGGGATTAGGCAATTGCCCGTACCGACTTCATAATGCATCAGCCCAACGTCTTCTAGGTCTTCCAACATCACGCCTTCCTCTTGCTTGATAATTTCTTGCTAACAATGGATATCTCTCCTTACTCATTCCATCCATGTGATCAATCCATTTCTGTCTGTAATTCGTGACTTTATCCAATAAAGGCTGTACTTTCAATTCTTCTCTTATATCCTCATTTCTTATTCTATTAAGTCTTGTACATCGTTTTACTTGTCTTAGGAACCGCATATCTGCCGTCTGTATTCTATCCTTCTGTTTTTTCACTAGAGCCCAAGTTTCACATCCATACAATATTGTGGGAACCGCCATAACATTATACATTTTTATCTTGGTTTCTTTTCTAATTTTATTTTTGAATGTTCTCTGTATTGTTCCACACACCATCTGAAATTTATTTATTTTGGAGTCAATATCTCTTTCCACATTGTACCCAACATCACAGCCCAAATATTTGAAACTAGACACCTGTTCTATACTTTGATTTTCTAAAATAATTTTGGATCTCACTGGATCTCTTCCTCTAAAAGCCATGGTCTTCGTTTTCCTTACAGAAATCTTTAGATCGTATAATTTACATATTATTGGAACATTAAATATCGTAGATTGTAGTAGTCAGGACATGTTGCACGAATGGTGAATGGAGGAGGGACATAAAGCTTTTTGTAGGGAAAAATTACAAGTATTTATGAATAAAATTCTTAGGAAAGATTTTGTACCAAAGACTGACGAATAGAAAGATGAATTTAGAAGACTAAATTTACAGTGATCTACAATATCCTTATGGAAAACCACATGTAATAAGAACAGTTACGTCTCATAGACTGCGATGGACAGGACATGTGGCACAACTGGGAAATAAAAGAGGTGCAAGAAAAATAGAGAGAAATCGCTAAGAATTAGGTGGGAGAATAATGTTAACCTTGATTTGAGATATGTGCCTGTTAGATGTCTCATTCAGAGGATGTGTTGACCGCATGCCATCCATGGCATTTATGAGCAAATAAGGTAACTAAAAATTAACTTGGTCTAGTAACTTCTTACAAAGGAGAGGTTTGACTCAACAAAGGATCAAAGATAAAGATAAAAAATTATTACACAGGGAATGATTGGAAAACTTTAGTTGAGGATACTTATGAAGGGAATATGTCGACATGGTCATAAACCTCCAGGTTCAAATACCGCCATTCAGTTAGTATTATCAAACAAAATAGTATATTACGATGCGAGGTTGGAAAGTGGTTTTTACAGAAGCCAGGAAATGTTTAAAAACCTAGTGATAGCGAGGTTTTTAATTTCCAAGATTCTATAAAACACTTCACAAACGTGCGTTGTACATTATTTTTTGGAGATGTTGTTTTCAAAATAATAAATAATAGTAAAATAATAATGCATTTGTTGGAAATATTTGCGTTCATTATAAACAACTGACTAACATTAACAGTTTGGGCAATGTATATTAGTTCAGATTACAGCAGGCCGTGACACTAATCAGTCATAAAATGGCGGCAAGTACATGTTTGTTTTGTATTGTTTCAAATAAAGTTCAGTTCATTTAAATTGCAGTGGTTTGTTTCGTATAATGTATATTAACACTACCTATTGGATATATTTTTGTATATACATTGTATGTAGTATACATAAAGGGCAGTGGTTTTACTTCCCGCACGAGGTTTGTAATATGTAATATTACAGTATAGTTATTTAGGTTGGCGACCCAGAAATGTAGGAAGTTGAACTTTGAATCATGGTCGCCATTGCTGTAAGTAAGACAAACCGCGCTATCGCGCAAAAACATTTTTTTTTTTCGAAAATTTTCCGCAGAATTAAAATGCCGCGTAAATGCTTTGTAAGACTGTACTTGAGATGATAAAAAAAAGTTCTAGCTAAAACCACGGCATACTCCATTTGCTGGCGTAGTTTTAAAATGATCCGGCTTTGATATCAGTTGTAAGGTCTGACTTTCTAACTAGAAATTGGAACAATACTTAGCAACAAAATCCCTGCATATAATCAACAGAATTTTGTTAAAATTTCCCAACACCAAGCATTGCTTTATATTAAACTCAACAGCGTGAGGGAAATGTTATTTTAACAAATGAAATGCGTGTTCTTACTTTTTTTATACATACATAGGTTGTTATATGTATACATCATTCGCTTTTTTCTCCCTTTGGTCATTTTTATTTCCCATTAAAAAAATATAAGCGCTTTTGAATGGTTAGTTTGTTATTAACTTCTATTGCACGTCTAACAGCTGTGTTTTTTATATAGCCTCACAAAAAAAAAAGCAAAGGTTTGGTTTGATTCAGGTTTATGTAATATGTCTACTGAACACTGGATCTCTTTGAGGTTTCGTTTACGGCTTGTAAAGTTACAGCATGTATATTATATGTAAAGCTTATTCTTTTATGATCAAGCAGAAAAATATAATCCGTATAAATACAGATTCATTCAAACTAGTGTTCGCCATGTGGTTGAGATTCGACCATATTCATTATTATGCAGTCTTCTCTATTCACCTTTCTATTCGCCTCTTTTTGGCAAAAAATGGCTCAACAGCAGTTATGGTTACCCTTGATTTATCAGTTTATTGTTGTAAATTAAAGCTATTTTTCTGTATTTACTAATATTTTTAAATATTTTAAACTTTTTGAAACAATTTTTATAACTTAACATTATTTGATAACTTTAAAGTATTTATTTATATATGAAAATCACAACATTATGACACTATCAGAAAATATTGTGATGCTGACTGCTATTTTATCCACCGAGAATATTACATAGTCTATGATTTTTCGATCGCTGGTTTGGGTTATCGCTGCTTAGATCGGCGTTAGGGAGTGATAAGTAAATGTACAGCCATTTATAATAAACGTTTGGTAATTTTAATATTATTAATATATTTATTTGACATAGATTTGGGGATTTATTGCAAATATTGGTCATTTAAATTTCAGAGCGACGTTCTGCCATCTAGCGTATACTGTATAAACTTTAGTAAGGTATTGATAACAATCGATATGTGGCAAGGATGATAATCGATATGTGGTTCGATGGTGGGTTATCGCTGGCTCTATAAACTCTGGTGCATGCGCACTGTTGTTCTATAGGACTTTGAAAATATATCAGGTGACCTAAAGTGCTGTTTTTCCACAAAAAAAAATATTGGTGCACTAAAGCTCTTCAATAGCTAGTTAGACAATCGGTTGACAAATAGTGGAGAAAAAGTTAATGAACTGGTTTATCTTTTCCTATTTATATAGGGCCTGTAGATGCCCCTTTAGCATTTTAAGAAGTAGCATAGAAGGTAAAATCACTTTCACTTATGACAAACCAAATTGTTGAGATCCATCCATAGTAATTCTACCCGAAGGCAGGTCCTTCACTGCAATCATAGCATTTTCATGCTATGCTTGCAGCTTTACTAGGGAATTGTGTAGGTGTGGTAGCTTCCTGTTGCTTTCCACACCGGGGAAGGATGATGATGATAATGATAAGGAAGATAATGATAAGGATGATGGCCATATGATTTCGGGGACCGTTTGGGCCTTAAAGTTTTCCTGACATTTGTCTTACAGGTAACGAAAAACCCCGATTAAAACCTCACCCAGAAAAACTGCCCCGACCGGGGATCGAACCCGGGCCCACTGCGTGACAAGGCAGCACGCTACCTCGAGACCACAGCGGTGGACATTGTTGAGATATGTTTTATTATTTCATTGAACAGTTTTACTGAACTTTCATGAGATAGGGGAAGTTTTTTACGTATTTTCTATGTATTCAGTGTTCAGATTGTAATAATAATAATAATAATAATAATAATAATAATAATAATAAATTTCTAGTAAAATGAGATTCATTACATATACAGCAGGATACAACAATTGGGATTACAAACGCAATGAAGGAACTACATTTATAACCAGTCAGTAAAAAATGCAAGAATACCAGAACAACTGGATGAATCATTGCGACGAATGAGTTCAGATAGAGTTCGCAAAGTCATACTTTGTTATTGTCCAACAGAGAAGAGATCTTTGGGCCATCCAAGGAATTGCTGGATAAAAAAGCATCAGTGAGGTCATAAACAGGTCAATAAGCTTAAGACTTGAATGGAAGAAGATAATAATAGTAATAATAATAATAATAATAATAATAATAATAATAATAATAATAATAATAATAATGGCTTCATCATTCATATTAATCTTAGATTAGTTAAGGATTAAGGACTCTCTTGGCGCACCACTATCATCATCATCAATGATATCATCGGGGCAACGTAACCCCGCCTTCCAGACGCCCCAAACTCAGAAGTGGGTTACAATTACGACAATGCCTGGAGAGAACACCAGAAATGGCCAAAAGGACAACCTGGGGAATTAAAATAATAATAATAATAATAATAATAATAATAATAATAATAATAATAATAATAATAATAATAATAATAATACGTGTTTAATGTGATTTTAATTATTTATGTAGAAATTATTTTTCATATTATTTCTATTTTAACACTTTCACACAACTAATTGGTAGTTACATTATTTCTTTCGATCTCTCTCTTATTTTTTTATTTCAATACCCATGTTTATGGAATAAAAACAAAATTGATAAACATCAAATGAATAAAAGCAAACAAATTTCTGGTCATTTTATGAAACTTATGCATTTTTAAACACACTGTGTATAAAACACGATTTTTTTTTTTTGTGTTTGCGAGTTGTAAATTGCAGTCAATTGAAAGCAGAGTTGTTAGAGATTACCAGAAATGAGTGTGGAGGGGATGTTAGATGTGCGGAAAGGGATGGAAATATATGGGATAGAGGAAACGGTTTCAAGTATGAAGTGTTCTGTCGGTAGACTGCGTGGAGGGGGAGGGGAGGTTGTACGTTGCATTAACGTGTGGTAAATATTTTAAAAGCTCCTACTAGACTTGTTTGGTAGAGGGAATTTTATACAGGAAAAAGCAAAAAGCTACCAAAAATTTGACGTTTAGGATTTGTTTTGTACGTAATAAATTCTGACCACATGTCATTAACTTCAACCTTAGAATCAAACGGCCTATCTAATATACAATAATCCATCACTTCATGACTCGAAGATCTTCATGAATTTAGGTCATTTGTTGACCTGTTTAGGCCTCAAGAGAAACACCATCCAAAAGTCTTTTGAGTGGACGTCCTGGTCTTCATTTTCCTGCAGGTTGATATCTTAACATTTGTTTGGGTATTCTGTGATCTTCCATTCGATGAACATGTTGCATCCATCTTGACTAATAATCAGATATTTTGCTTTCTAAAGGTTCCATGTGTAATTCTCTAAAAGTCTTCATTTTTTTTGTGATCTAGTAGTGTGTATCCTGCAGTCCTCCGAAGGTATCTCATTTCAGCAGATCTAAGTCTCTGTATATCCTTCTGTTTCAATGCCCATACTTCGCTACCATACAAAAAAGTTGGAAGAGCCAGTGTTTTATACACTTTTAGTCTTGAATGCTTTTGGACTAACTGTGGCTTGAAGATAGAATTTATTAAGCCTAAAATCCTTAAAAATGTTGATATTTTTGCACTTACATCCTTTTCTTCTTTATGTGAAATATTGAATCCTAGATAGGCCTATGTAAAATTATTCACCTGCTCCAAAATTTTATTGCCAAGTTCAATTTTACTTCTGACAGGATCTACACCTTGAAATGCCGTAATTAACTCACTTTAAAATCTTTCAGAAAGAAATTGAAAACAAAATTATTAACAGAAACAACTCACTAATATTACTTTTTAAAAATTAATAATTTGTTTTTTCATTATTTAATAAAAATTGTTTAAGATTTGTTAATATGTTTACCTAATGCCTTGTATAATAAGCGATAGATTAATTCATTATAGTTTATTACTTTCTTTGTATTTTTTCTTTGTTTTATTTTTATGTATAGTAGATTCGAGCTGTTATTCCTTTCTGTATTCATTCTATCTTTAATTTAATTTTAATTGTATTTAATTTTATTGTATTATTAGACATTATTTTCATTATTATTCAATTTGACAGATAATGAATTGTTTTGTATGACTATTATTGTAATTGTGGAATGCAGGCTTTCACGGCCGGTAATCATGGTAATAAAAGATTCCGGGCTATGTGGCCGTGGTCTATAACTGGCGTTTCTTCCAGACGTTTCTCCCTCAACTGCGGAGGGAGAAACGTCTGGAAGAAACGCCAGTTTTATTGTATTTTTTTGTATTTATATGTAACTTGTTTGTCCTGGTGAGTGGAAGAGAAGACCGCATGACCTTAACTCCACCAGGCTAAATAAATCTAATCTATTCTAAATAATATGAGCTGTTTATTCTTATGGAATATGATGGCATCTGAAAAGATTGGGGAATGATAGAGGGGCACTGAAACTTATTTAAAAAAAGCAGAGAAAAAGTGCTATAGGTAGACAAAGATGAGGCTGGAAAATAATATTAACCCTGAATTGAAGAAGATTAATTATTGGTATTATTATTAATCTCAGTTTGACAGATTTAGATATTTGTTTACTTTTAAATAATGTTAATAGACCTTATTTCCGTTTACAATTCTTGGTTTAATTTCTTCTTCCAATGAATTGTGTCCATTCACTACTGTACCCAAATACTTAAATGCTGACACTGGTTTAATTTGACTATTTACTCGTATCTCATGCTCGAAATGGTGGTCAATGACCAATCAGGTTTCAATGAATTTTGTTTTACAACCAATTACAGTCGTGTTTCACCTCGCTCTTTATCGATTTCACTTTATCATCTCCTGCTTTTGTGATAAACCTCCGCCTTTTTAATTTTCTGAAGAGCTCAAAGCATTATTTTTCTCCAACAAATACATTGAATATAGCAAATGATGAACAGATTCCTTGATTTTACGGATTTGTTTACTAAAAAAATTAACGAATAGCCTATAATGTTGATTATAGTATACAGTTTGATGTGTTTCATTATTTCTCCAGTAGGGTGCATTCTTACAATATTGCGATCCTATTTGGCAATAAATAATATGATCAAGCAGCAGTGAATATGCATAACCTCACATTTCTGATTTGTTTTCAAACATCTTATATATATATATTCCACCGCTGTGGTCTCGAGGTAGCGTGCTGCTTTGTCACGAAGAGGGCCCAGATTCGATTCCCGGTCGGGGCAGTTTTTCTGGGTAAGGTTTTTATCGGGGTTTTTCCTCACCTGTGTCCACCGCTGTGGTCTCGAGGTAGCGTGCTGTCTTGTCACGCAGCGGGCCCGGGTTCGATCCCCGGTCGGGGCAGTTTTTCTGGGTGAGGTTTTTATCGGGGTTTTTCCTCGCCTGTAAGACAAATGTCAGGAAAACTTTAAGGCCCAAACGGTCCCCGAAATCATATGGCCATCATTTTCATCATCACCATCATCCTTCACCGTTGTGGAAAGCAACGGGAAGCTACCACACCTACACAATTCCCTAGTAAAGCTGGAAGCATAGCATGAAAATGTTATGATTGCAGTGAAGGACCTGCCTTCGGGTAGAATTACTATGGATATATATATATATATATATATATATATATATATTAAAATACCGGGTAACTATATTTAAATAACAAATGCCACTCTTGATTTCCAAATCCTCTGGACAAATTGGAAATCACTAGTGGCATTACTTATGACATTTGTAGATCATCTGTTAGATATTTGAATTCAGTCACTTAAATTACAGAATTTATTTTACCATTAAAAGAGCCTGTTTTAAGTGCCTAAACATACATCTTAGGTTATATTATTTTTGGTCTGGACATCTTACCTCAATATTATTGAGGTAAGATGTCCAGACCAAAAATAATATAATTAAAATAACCTCAAAATATAACTTCCTAAAATTAAATATTATACATCTTAGGTTTCGAAATATCCACGATAGCACCAAATAGATATGTAAAGTTTGAAATAGTTGTAGCTGGTATGTTTAGCCGGTAATTGCAAGGTGTTTCGAGATCTTGTGAAGGTGGCAGCACAATTCACGTGGCTGAAGTAATAGAAGATACTTGTGCATCCAGTTAATTGAAATACAGTTCCCATGGTTACATGGGCGGGACGTGAAATGAAGACGAAGTGAGTTCCGTTGCCTTGGAGACCAACTAAAAGGGGATTTGGGCGGGATGTGCCTTTTGATTTGACAATGGTTTCACCTTGCAGTTACTTAATTATTTTTGTTATATAAGGAACAACTGTATACTCTACAGGGGGGTCAAAATTAAAACAACGAAACAAATGTAGGCCTAAGTCCTTTCAAACTGTACTGCCAATTGGCAAAATAAATTCAAATTGGATCACAGTTCTATTAGGTAGGGCCTATATGTCATAAAAATGAGTTTTTTTTTTCGTCGCTGTGGTCTCGGGCTAGCGTCGTTGTCTCATACGCAGCAAGCCCGGATTTGATCCCCGGTCGGGATATTTTTCCTTCTTCTTCTTCTTCACGGTTTAGGCTTATTTACTAGCCTGTTCCGGCTCCAAATTGCTGCTCTTTCCATCTTTTCTTTGGGCTTCCTAAACTACTTCTTCCTCGTGGTGAATAGCTGTATGCTGCTTTTGGTATTCTATTCTCAGTCATCCTTGCAAAGTTTTCTTTCCAGTTTGTTCTGTATTTCTCTATTGTTGTATTTAATTCCTGGATAATTAACTTTTTTGGGTTTTTCCTCACCTATAAGACATATATCAGGAAATATTAAGACCCAAACGATATCTGAACATCATCTTGCAGTCAGTATCATCTTGATTACAATTTTCGCCATATATAATATGAATGTGTGAATAAATTGTGTTTCGCCTTAAATGCCTTTGTTGTCTCGGAGGAGGCCCAGTATTAAGCTGATCACACATTCGACAAAGTCCTCCATAAACTTGGCTGATAAAAAAAATGATGTAGGCCTGTGTGATAAAGAATTGAAATCCCTCTCCCGATAGGTTATACACGCTAAGGTCAGGATATGATGGTACACGTAAGATTAAGTGAGGAGATATATTACTTCCCTATAGTTAAAATGAGAGATTTGACGCTGGATTTTAGTGCCTTGCAGTTAAAAACGGCAGAGGGACACGGCTTTGGTACATCACAATGCTTCTCTGGGAGAAATTTTAAGGTGGGTTTTGGCATGCAATGGTTGAAAGATCCCTTGTAAGTAAAATCGTGAAGATTAATTTATTTGTTTCAAAAGAAATATTTTCACGAAAACAACCTTAATAGCTTTAATCACTCGAAATTTTCTAAAACGTTCGTAACTTTAGTGAATGAGAAGATATGCAAATTTATTATCATAAGTAATGCCACGAGTGATTTCCAATTTGGAAATCAAGAGTGGCATTTGTTAGGACTATTTAACGAATAAAATTAAGCTGTTTACTCACAAATCATTATTTAAATATAGTTATTTTAAAATATTTATGTATTTAATGTAAACGGCGATGTTTGAAAACAAATGGAAAACGTTACGTATCATTTGTTCATCACTGCAGCCAGATCATATTTATTGCCAAATAGAATCGCAATATTGTATGAATGCACTCTAGTGGAGAAAAAATTAAACACACCATTACAGATTATTAATTAATTACTGATGTCCTATGATGTAAATATGTCAATTATATTTTTCTGCAACATTAAATCCTGGGAAATGATACGTTTAAGAAAGTGCAAAGTAAAGTAAGTAAAGTAAAGTAAAGTGCTCCCACAACAGACCCGGAGGCCCTTGGGGTAGTAGGAGGTTAAGGCTCCCACTTTTTCTAGACAATCGGCACTTTATGTCAGCCGGGTTGTCAGTCCTGCGTGACGGCCGCCTTTACCCCCAGAACAAGCGTCTGGTACTCATTTCCGTTAGAGGCTGAGTCGACCCCAGGGCCATTGTGCCGCCAGAGGGTTTGGGTCAGTTTAAAAATCCTGACCCCAACGGGACTTGAACCTGCGACCCTCCGGCTTGTAGCTCGGTGCCTTAACCACTACGCTACGGCGTGCCCCCAAGAAAGTGCAAACAATTTTTTTTTGTGGTGTAATAAATTGCTACAAATGTTTTTCTATTATAACTCGCAAGCAGAAACTGGTTACATTCGTGCACTATATATACAATCTGGGAGTCACTTGATAAAGTGAAAGCGATAAAATGAAAGCGATAAAATTGAGGCGAAAAACGACTCTGATTGTTTATAAATCAAAATTCATTAAAGTGTGATTGGTCATTAACTGCCATTTGGGACATGGGTTAAATGGATGCAGTATATATGTGACTATTTCTCTCGTAGCTCGATAATTTTGCCTCTTCCTTTTGATAAAATTGCCTCTCCCTGTTCGTAATGAGAGATATCTCCGCAATTTAACTTCTTTGACAAGGATACCGATTCATCAATGTGCGATTGATATGGTACAGCAAGAAATGCCAAAAGAAAACAACTTAAAAAATTACCAAAAATAATTAGTTCTGTTGCTCTAAAAAAATATATTAAATATTATTTGATGAATTTGCATTATTGTTAATAGTTATTTCTCATACAATCATCTGTTATTAATTTTTCCCAAGCCCAAAGAGATTTAACAGTAAGGATGTGCTATTTATAATTATACAGTCGGCTTAGAAATCGCCCGGAAGTAAGATCGGAATACATAACCTGACATTTACGTAAAATTCGTAATGAGAAATATCTCCGCAAATTAACTTCTTTGACAAGGATATCGATTCAAAAATGTTCGATTGATATGGTACAGCAAGAAATATCAAAAGAAAAAAACTTTAAAAATTATCAAAAAAGTTAGTTCTGTTGCTCTAAAAAATATATTAAATGCTATTTGATGAATCTGCATTATTGTTAATAGTTATTTCTCATACCATCACCTGTTATTGATTTTACCCAAGCCCAAAGAGATTTAACAGTAAAGATATGATATTTGTAACTACACAGCCGGCTTAGAAATCGCCCGGAAGTAAGATCGGAATACATAACCTCACATTTGGTAAATATTAAACATTATAATTATTTTTAGCTTCTGATGTTGTATTATTCGCTAAACAGTCACTCCAAATCCAATGCGAGGTTGAGTTTTTCATTAGACAAAAATCACTCGTTACTTTGTCGCTCGTGATTTTTTCAGTAAAACACAACCTCTTGTTAGATTACCGTTGAGTATTTAACTCATGTCGCAAATGGGAGTCAATGACCAATCACATTTCAATGATTTTTATTTACAACCAATCACAGTCGTGTTTCGCCTAAAATTTACCAACTAAAGTTTATCATAATAAAGAAAGCACCTCCTTTTTAACATTCTGAATAGGTCGTAGTATTATTTTGCAGTGACTAACTCTCTAAGAAATACGGCTACCAGATTGTATATATAGTGCATGGATGTCAACACACAGCGCATGCGGGAGATAATATAAAAACATTTGTAACAAATGATTATACCACAAAAATAAATCACTGTTTGCACTTTTCTTAAACGAATTATTTTCCAGGAAACGACGCAGAAAAATATAATTGACATATTCACATCATAGGACATCAGAAATTAATTAATACCTATAACGTTCATTATAAATTTCTCCACTAGTGTGCATTCTTACAATATTGCGATCTTTTGGCAATAAATAATATTATGATCTGGTTGCAGTGATAAACAAAAGAAGCAGATGAAGAGAATCTATCGTTTCTAATTTGTTTTCAAACATCGCCGTTTACATTAAATATATAAATATTTTAAAATAACTATAGTTAAATAATGATTTGTGAGTAAACAGCTTAATTTTATTCGTTAAATAGTCCTAACAAATGCCACTCTTGATTTTCAAATTCTTTAGATAAATTGGAAATCACTCGTGGCATTACTTATGATAATCTAGTAGCACAGTATTTGTAACTAAGTGAATTTAGTTTGTAGGCACGGTGTAGCATCCCTGGGAGATAAAAAGCTCGGTTAAGAGATGTGTTTGCATACCTATTGTATTTGTACATAGCGAGTTTATTTGTCCCAACAGTAGGCCCCCATGGGCATTCCTAGTTGACTGGTTGCTTTTGGTAACTGAATTGGATTTAGGGAGTGAGACAGATAGAGACTTACTCTTGGTCTCTCGGGGATGAATACGTGGAAGAGGGTGAAATGGAAGGTTGGAGTTTAGGGTAGATTTGGGACTTTAAAATCTATAGGGAGGAGAGGTTAGGTCCAGCTAACAACATCTTACTATCCTGTGACCAAACAGTGCGTAACAACTCGACCAGGATATCAAACTTATTGTTCTTAGTGAGTTCATATGTTTTTATCTTACTGTTATAATTGTCTTTATTTTTATATTTGACCCAGTATTGTTTTGTGACGAATTATACTGTGCCTAGCGGTGTATCCTATGAAGATGTGTAAAAAGTAATAATAATAATAATAATAATAATAATAATAATAATAATAATCTTCTTTCTTCTTGTAAGCCCATGTTTCCCTTAACAGAGATTTAGGCGCTCTTCCCCTAAAGGAAGAATATGAACCATACTAATTTAGTTACACTTGTATAAGTTTTCAACTAGCAATAATCGCACCTCGGTCCAACCTCATTGGTTACGATATTGCCACTGCGCAATTACTTTATTGTAACGGACTGTCAACAGCACGTACGGCTTACTGCCCGTGCGACCCATATTTGTAAATAATATTGTAAATATCTTACTTTTTGTCTAATTAAGTCCTACTACTACTTCTACTAGTTACACTTGTTTTCGTATAGATGTCATTTGAGTGGTCCATGGTCAGCGTTCCGCCTCATACTGACATCTAGGAAACCAAGGTAGTACTGTGACGGGAAAATTAGGTCAATTTTGCTTAGAGGCCTTTTCTTTCAGGCTTAAGGATCTTTTACGAGCCTGAAGACCTTCAGACTCGGGACCCACGGCTTAAAGTCCCTCCCGGAGGACTTGCTCATTGGATTTTTCCATCCTAAAAAAAATCCATGGACCCCGGCCGGGTTTGATCCCGCGACCCTCGGGACCAGAGGCAAGGAGCATAACCACTAGTCCACCGCGTCCGATAATAATAATAATAATAATAATAATAATAATAATAATAAGTGATAGCGAGAAAAAATAGGGCATTCGATAAGTAGTGGCAGCACTGTTGTAAATCAGCGATCCTAGTGGTGACCATTGTAATCTTGTAGTATGTTGTTGAACAGTCTTTGTTCTATAAATCTGTAACATTGAAAGTCTCGAAATTGCGATATTTTATGAATAAATTCACCATTTGTCACATATAACAAGTAATACCACCCTAAACATATTTTCAGTAGAATATGTTTACTGTAGAAAGTGGAATTGAGAAGTACTCGAACATGCACTAAATTCACCAGACAGGAACTCTTGTGACTATAGTTTGTTCACAAAGATGATAGAACCTCTACGAATCATTCGATTTCAATCATGAGTTGATATCCAAAAACTCTAGATCAATCAGATGAGAGATATGTCCATGAATGGTGCTGCAGATGGAGTGCGTGTGTTCCAAGGTTTTGGCAACGTGTAGTTGACTTGGCAGGATACTATAAAATAAGTCCTTATTATAAAAAATAGTGTAAATAATTTTTGTAGTGTTATATCAGAGTTGCCAATTACTTATCAAATACCCTAGTACAAAAACCAATACACACATTGTATAAATAGCAATAATAAATTGGGGCTGGAAGTAAATATCAATAAAACTAAATATATGGTCACACTTAGAAATACATTAAAGGTCTATAGTGGAAATGTACAATTAATAATAGGCATAATATTAATAATAATAATGCTTTATTTAACCAATATTTAGGATGTGAAATAACTTATAGAGAAAATAAAGATATAGAAAATAAAGTAAATAAATTTCAGACTATTTGTGGAACCATGAAAAGAACCTTAGGTCGGAAAACAAGGGAAGATACGAAACTTAAATTATATAAAACAATGGCTGTCCCTTTGTTGTTGTATGGAAGTGAAAATTGGATAATGAAATCAAGGGATAAAAGCAGGATACAGACAGCGGAAATGCTGTTTTACGTAATGTGAAAGGATGCACAAGAACGGATAGAATAAGGAATGAAACTATACGAGAAGAATTAAATATATATAAAATTGAAGATAAAATCAGCGAAAATAATAAGAAATGGACAGAACACTTAATGAGAATGAACAACGAAAGAATACCAAAAAGAACCTTCCTGTATAATCCCAGAGGAACAATAGATGTTGGCCGACCACGTAGAAGATGGACTCCACTTTTAACTTCGCCGGAACAGGCTGCATAGCCTAAACATTGTAGTAGAAGAAGAAGAAGAAGAATGCTTTATTTAAACTATTTTATTTGGATAAGGCCGATTAAATTGGTTACAATTTAGGTTTGATATTATTTTACTAGTTCGAAAATCCCTCTGGTTTTCCTACAAGAAGCTTCCATGCATGGTCTTTCATTCCCCATTCGTACGAAATCTCCTGCCCGTCCCAGTCTATGAGACTTAACTGTTCTTATTATCATATTTGAAGAGAAAAATTATACGCTCAGACCGGGACTTGAACCCGGGACCCTTGGTTCTCTAGACCAAGTGCTCTACCAACTGAGCTACCTGAGCAAGTACTGATCTAAACGCAAATCTTTGGTGGATGGGAATTACAATGTATATAGAGAAAGATTTGCGTTTAGATCTGTACTTGCTCAGGTAGCTCAGTTGGTAGAGCACTTGGTCTACAGAAACAAGGGTCCCGGGTTCAAGTCCCGGTCTGAGCGTATAATTTTTCTCTTCAAATATGATTTATCCATCATTGAGATGTACGAAATCAATAATAAAAACTTGTTCTTATTATATCTGGCTTCCTATAAAGACCATATAGTTCACTGTTATGTAGTCTTCTCCATTCACCTGTCTGTTCATCTCTCTTTGGTTATGTATTTAATATACAAATTGTTTACTTAGTTAACAAAAACTTTGTTTTCCCTAAGAGTTGTAGTGGTAAGAGAATAAATTGCGAATGCAGATTAGAACATCTTTCAGAACACCCTGTACGTGTTTATTAATGACCTTGTACCAAGAGAAGTGTTGCTGTGTTATGAAGGTCGTTTAAAGAGTATAGAGGCCTCTTAAATTGCCAACTAAAACTTCTTTATAGAGCCAGAAAACGAGTCATTCTCTAAAACACTCTCTTAATTGTTTAGGGGATTCACCATCTGTTCTTACAAGGAGCTGCACATAATGCAGAAACACAGCATGCAAGTAAAACAAGTGCGCAGATATTAATTATGTATTCCTTGCGGCAAGTGTAGGCCTATATAAAAGTCCGACATAAAGTAAGCGGATTCCTCAGTGAGTCGAATTTATGATCCGACTCTGTTGGTTACTGAATATATTGTCACATTCAATTTAAGATTTAAATTAAAATATTTTATACCTCACCTTATATCCATCATCATCATCATCATCATCATCCATGTGGCCTGTTACGGTCTCAAAGAGGAATTTTCCATCCAGCGCTTTTTTGGGCGTCCCAGCGATCTTTTGCCTTGGGAGCAGTAACGAAGTATGGCTTTTGGAATTCTATGAGACCGCATTCGTTGAAGATGGGCTTTCCAGTTGTTCTGGTAGTTTTGTATATGGTGAAGAATGGGTTCTACATCCAACTCTTCCATTATTTCCTCATTTCTTGTATGGTCCCGCTTTGTGTAGCCTGCTGTACAGCGCATAATTCGCATCTCATTTGCTGTTATTCGGCTTTCATATCTTCTTCGTATTTTCCATGCTTCACTACCATATCTTAATACTGGTCTTGCGAGAACCTCATAAAGCCGAAATGTTGTGTTCGTCTGTACTAAAGATGGTTTTATTGTACTGTTAATTATCCCCGTTGTTTTTGTAAAATTTGTGATTTTCTTTGATATATCAGCTTCATCTTGAAATGTTAAATTATAACCCAAATAATTAAATTCATTTACTCTTCTAGAATTTCATCATCAAAAACAATTTTGCTAGGTATAGGGTATTTCCCACAAAAGGCAATCACTTTAGTTTTCTTTGTATTGATTTCCATTTTGTACCTTTTTGCAATTATAATAAGATTGTGTATAGAATATTGTAAATCTGTTTCTGTTGGAGCTATTAATACCAAATCATCTGAAAAAAAGCAAAGAGTCTATTTTATATTTGCTTTCAAGTCTCACCTCATATCCAGTTATCTAATTATAGGCCCTGGGCAGTTTATTCTTTGGTAATTTATTGTCGATTCTTGTTATGTCGATCAGGATAACTACTTCTTCCTCCTTCTGTTGGTGGACTGATGAACCTCCGAATCAAATCAGAATCCCCGGGAATCTCGAAGTTCATATGTTTTCTTTCAGCATTATGAGGAATTTGGGTAGCTGAAATAAGTACCGGTTCTACGACGTTGAGAAAATTGGTATAACGGATAGGTACAAATATAATGAATACATATCATTTCAATACTGCCTAGATGATCATTCATGTATGTAAATGACAAGTCTGGATGTGGGATCAGCAGCCGATTATCATAAGTAATGCCACGAGTGATTTCCAATTTATCTAGAGAATTTGTAAATCAAGAGTGGCATTTGTTAGGACTATTTAACGAATAAAATTAAGCTGTTTACTCACAAATCATTATTTAAATATAGGTATTTTAATATATTTATATATTTAATGCAAACTGCGATTGTTCGAAAACAAATGAGAAACGATTGGTACGCTTCATTTGCTTCTTTTGTTCATCACTGTAACCAGATCATATTATTTATTGCAAAAGGAACGCAATATTGTAAGAGTGCACTCTAGTGGAGAAAAAATGAAACACATCAAACTGTATATTAATTCATTTCTGATGTCGTATAATGTAAGTGACAATTATATTTTCCTGGAATGTTATTACCTGGGAAAAATGCATTTAAGAAAGTGAAAACAGTGGTTTCTTTTTTTGGTGGTATAATCAATTGCTACAAATGTTTTTATATTAACTCCCGCATGCGCTATGTGTTGACATTAATGCACTATACATACAATCTGGTAGCCGTATTTCTTAGAGAGTCAGTCACTGTAAAATAATGCTATGGCCTATTCAGAATGATAAAAAGGAGGTGCTTTCTTTATCATGACTATTTAACTCATGCCACAAATGCTAGTCAATGACCAATCACGTTTCAGTGAATGTTGTTTTACAACCAATGACAGTCGTATTTCACCTCGCTCTTTATCAATTTCTCTTTATCAGCTCCTGCTTTTGTGATAAAGAAAGCTCCTCCTTTTTAATGTTCTGAACGGGTCATAGCATAATTTTTCTCCAACAAATACATTGAATATAGCAAATAATGAAAAGATTCCTTGATTTTACTGAGTTGTTTACTAAAAAAATAAATGAATAACCCGTAATGTTGATTATGATATATAGTTTGATGTATTTCATTATTTCTCCACTAGGGTGCAGTCTTACAATATTGCGATCTTATTTGGCAATAAATAATATGATCAAGCAGCAGTGAATGAACATAACCTCACATTTCTGATTTGTTTTCAAACATCGCCGTTTACATTAAATTTATAAATATTTTAAAATAACTATAGTTAAATAATGATTTGTGAGTAAACAGCTTAATTTTATTCGTTAAATAGTCCTAACAAATGCCACTCTTGATTTACAAATTCTCTAGATAAATTGGAAATCACTCGTGGCATTACGACTATTTAACTCATGCCCCAAATGGGAGTCAATGACCAATCACGTTTCAATGATTTCTGTTTTACAACCAATCAGAGTCGTGTTTCACGAAATATTTATCAGTGTTATAAATACCATATTAAAGAAAGCTTCTCCTTTTTAATATTCTGAACAGGTCTGACCATTATTTTGCAGTGACCGAGCCTGTAAGAAATACGGCTACCAGATTGTATATATAGTGCATGAATGTCAACACATGCTGCATGCGGGAGTTAATATAAAACATTTGTAGCATTTGATTATTCCACAAAAAAAAAAAAAAAGAAACCACTGTTTGCACTTTCTTAAATGTATTTTTTCCCAGGTAACAATCCAGAAAAATATAATTGTCAAATTTACATCATACGACATCAGAAATTAATTAATATACAGTTTGATGTGTTTCATTTTTTCTTTACTAGAGAGCATTCTTACAATATTGCGTTCCTTTGGCAATAAATAGTATGATCTGGTTGCAGTGATAAACAAAATAAGCAGATGAAGCGTACCAATCGTTTCTCATTTGTTTTCAAACATCGCCGTTTACATTAAATATATAAATATTTGAAAATAACTATAGTTAAATAATGATTTGTGAGTAAAGAGCTTAATTATAGACGTTAAATAGTCCTAACAAATGCCACTCTTGATTTCCAAATTCTCTAGATAAATTCACTCCTCACTTCGTGAGTCGCGATAATTTGGAAATCACTCGTTGCATTACTTATGATAAACTTTAGGTGGTAAAATCTAGGCGAAACACGACTGTAATTGGTTGTAAATATAAAATCATTGAAATGTGATTGATCATTGACTCCCATTTGGGGCATGAGTTAAATAGTCAAGTCAAATTCTTGATAGGCCTGTCGTGCAGTTTTTTACTTAACTTTTTTTTTAATACGTCGTGTGTGTTTAAGTTAAAACAAAGCTTAAACCTTTTTCTAAATATTTATGTCTTATTTTTTTGCAAGTAATGTTTCTTGTCTCATTCCATTTTTAATTTCTTTTTATCACAAGCTCTCGTGTCTTTTATATCTCAACACACTTTTATCTCTTCTGTAGAGTAGTTTTCTTTCTCTTTCTTACTCCTTCCCTCGTGCAGAAAGCCAAGTAGTAAAGCTAGGCCTCGTTTATGGTTTCGTTCTGCTGTAATTTAATTTTGGTCTTTTCTAACTGCTTTTGCCAGCTACCAGCAACAAGGCTGTTCTTCTCTGTGTGGTTTTTTGGGAGTGAAAGAGAGAGGGAGAATGAGGAAACTGGCAGTGAGAGGCTTCCTCCGGACCAAGATAAGTATCTTGTGGCATAAAACTGCTCATTTTGGGTTCCCAAGTGACGATGAGGCAAAACAAGGGGATGGCGGTGGAGCCTTGCAATGGTTTTCACTCCTACTTATATTTCTAGCAAAACACTGCACAGTTCTGATTTCTTCCTTATTTGTAAAGTTCGAATTTTGTTCGTCTTATCTCGTTAGATTCTTACACATTCCAAATTCCAATTAAACACGTAATAGAAATTTAATAAGAATAATAATCTCCAGTTGTGTTTCAACTTTCTTACAACTGGAATCAATGTGTAAATATTATATTTTACATTTATATAAGTTTAGATTATGTATGATATCCTATCACTAACAAACTTAATATCTCGGATAGCGCATAGGATCCTCCTTCTGACTAAAAAACCTGTTCCAAATGCAGGTCTTTCTGCACCCCCGTAAAATAATGCAAAGCTTCCTGATTCCTGACTACCTTCTCCTGACCACCTAACTTCCTGTAAAGCGACTATATCCAAGGGCGATTTATCTAATTCCCGCGTTAATATCTCTAGTGCCCCGCTATTGTATAAAGTCCTAACATTCCATGTACCTAGGAACATGTCCCTGTGTTTGAGCCTGTGGCATGGGTTCCCTGAAGTAGTCCCCGCCCGGAGAACCGAATGGGGGACTATTTGACCTCCGGAAAATTTTACCCCAGATGAACCCATGTCCGCATTTCTTGACGGTTGTATTTTTACGGTGAAAGATCGTCACTCTTTCGCCCAAGGTACTTATTTCGTCTGGCTTACACCTTCGACCAGTCCGGCATGGGTAAATCCTATCAGCAGCAGTGCTACCGCCGGCATAGCTCTCAGGATCATTTAAGCAAGCAAGCCACTCCACCACGACAAGGTAAAGATACCATGGAGGGCAGCTTATGTCCGCGCGGCCATGAACCTACGGGTTCGATAGTGCCAGTGAGTAAGTAAGTATAAGTTTAGATTTTTTGTGATTGGAAAAGGACGACAATAATAATAATAATAATAATAATAATAATCTTCTTCTTCTTAATTCCAAGTATTAGGCCAAGGCCTGTTACGATCCTATAGAAAATTTTCCTTCCAGCGTTTCATAGGACGGCCCAGTGATCTTCGTCCTCTTGGTATATAATTATAAACAGCTTTGGGGATCCGATTTGAACTCATTCTTTCAAGATGGTGTTTCCAATTCCAATTTAGTTGGTACTGTTTAATATATTCCAAAATTGGCGTAGTCTTCAATTATTTTAAGATATCGGTGTTCCTTTTCCGATCCCATCTGGTGTAACCCGCTGTTCTGCGCATGAATCTCATTTCACAAGCCGTTATTCTGCTTTCATGTTGTCTTTTTAGTGTCCATGCTTCACTACCATAGGTCAACACAGGTCTAGCCAAAGTCTTATATAAACGTAATCTGGTTTTTTTTTGTACAAGGGATGGTTCCACAACTTGATTAATAATTCCCAAACTTTTATTATAAATAATAAATTGGTAATTTTTTCAGGGATATCTTTTTCATCCCAGATAGCGAGATAATATCCAAGATATTTAAATTGATTAGATCTCTCTAAAATTTTATTCTGGAGACAGATTTTATTTTGTATGGGGTCCTTCCCATGAAATGCCATAATTTTAGTTTTGTTAATTGATATTTCCATATTAAATTTGGCAGCTATTTTTTGTAAATTATAAATTGATCGTTCCAAATAATTTTCGGAAAGTGCCAGCTAAATCGTCTGCAAAAAGAATAGTATCGAGTTTGAGGTCCCTACTGATGGGTATATATCCTCGTTGTGTTTTCCTCCATTCGTTTATTAATTTATTCATACATATATAATGAATAGCACCGGTGTTATCTTTATAGATGTTGAAGATGTTAGTAATATATTGTTGTGTAATAATAATAATAATAATAATAATAATAATAATAATAATAATAATAATAATAATGACTCACTGTCACTATCGAACCCGTAGGTTCACGGCCGCGCGGACATAAGCTCTCCATATATCCCTGTCCTGAGTCAATGTTTTCCAATTATCCCCTGTATAATCTACTTCCATCAAATCATAGTTAATGTTATTCTTCCACCTCATTCTTGGTCTACCAACTGGACCCTTTCCCTCTGGTTTTCCTACAAGAAGTTTCCATGCAGAAGATTACGTACGTAATCATAATTTTTATTGGAATCCAGATATAATAAAAATAATTAACTGTCGTAGAATCTATGAGCAGGACATATGGCACCAATGGATAACGAAAGGGGGTTAAGAATACCAGAGGGAAAGCGCCCAGTAGGTACGTCAACAATGAGGTAGGAAAATGACATTTACATGCAAATGAGTGAGTAAATTATACAGGGTATGATTGGAAAACTTTGTCTGAGGATAATAATAATAATAATAATAATAATAATAATAATAATAATCTATTTATTCTGGCAGAGTTAAGGCCATAAGGCCTTCTCTTCCACTCAACCAGCACAAATACAAATAAATATTTGACAAATATAGATATACACTATACTAATTATAAACAGTTAAAGATACATTAAATGTAGCAATGTAAATGTCATGTACAAACAACATTTTATACGATAATAACAATAATAATAAATACGATAATAATAATAATAATAATAATAATATAATCATAATAATAATAGTATAAATATGATAAATTATACGAGAAACACCAATTAATATATATACATTAACATTAACTATGATTTGAGGGAAGTAGACCATCATCATCATCTTCATCAACAACAAGGATTAAGCCCAATGGCCTGTTCCGATCTCATTATAGGTCGAATTGGTCTTTCCATCTCATCAATGGTCTTCCCAACATTCTTCTCCCTTTTGGTTTATAATTATACATTCTTCTTGGTATGCGCTGTTCATTCATTCGTAATACGTGCTGAAGATAAGCATTTTGATAATATTTCATTCTTTCACAGAGATTAAATATATTAAGTTCTGTTCTTATATCTTCGTTTTTCTTTTTATCGGTCCTTTGGTATCCTGCTATTGCTCTCAACATCTTCATTTCAGCAGCCTCTATTTGTTTACATCTGCCTTTGTTAATGTCCAGGTTTCACATCCATAGATATAGGCCTACAATAATATTAATAATAATAATAATGTAATAGGAAACACATTTGTTATTTACAGACTTAGATAAAGCATTTGACCGAGTAAACAGGGAAATATTGTGGAATGTCCTAAAAGAAAAAGGCCTCCCTATTCAGATTATAGAAACTGTTAAGAGCTTGTACTATGGCACAAATATTTGTATTGACCCTCAGTTGACAAAAAATAAGACATTTTTTTTTCAAATAAACCAAGGAGCACGACAAGGGTGTTCACTCTCACCTATATTATTTAATATTTATGTGGACGATATCCTAAAAGAATGGAAGAAGGTTTTAACTAATGAAGGAATATTAATTGATAATAAAGATAAAATAAATACTTAATTATTCGCTGACGATGTTGTACTTTTAGCAGAATCTGAAAATGAGCTCCAAATGTTAGCATATAAATTTAAATTAATAGTCAATAGATATAATTGTAAAATATCAATAAATAAGTCAAAAGTAATGGCATTTATTGGTAAATATGGAATTAGATCAAAAATTGTACTGGATAACAAAATAATAGAACAAGTATCACATTTCCAATATTTAGGATGTGATATAAATTATAGAGAAAATAAAGATAGGCCTATAGAAAATAAAGTAAATAAATTTCAGGCTATTTGTGGAACCATAAAAAGAAACTTAGGTCGGAAAACAAGGAAAGATACAAAACTTAAATTATACAAAACAATGGCTGTTCCTTTGTTGTTGTATGGAAGTAAAAATTGGATAATGAAATCAAGGGATAAAAGCAGGATACAGACTGCGGAAATGCTGTTTTTACGTAATGTGAAAGGATGAACAAGAGCGGATAGAATAAGGAATGAAACTATACGAGAAGAATTAAATATATATAAAAATGAAGATATACTCAGCGAAAATAATAAGAAATGGACAGAACACTTAATGAGAATGAACAAAGAAAGAATACCAAAAAGAACCTTCCTGTATAATCCCAGAGGAACAAGAGATGTTGGCCGACCACGCAGAAGATGGACTTCGCCGGAACAGGCTGCATAGCCTAAACCTTGTAGTAGAAGAAGAAGAAGATGTAATAGGATAGGAATGTATGGAGAGATTACATGCCTCCGGCCATGCACATTCGGGTTCGTTAGTGCCAGTTAGTTATTTATTATACGACAGTAAAAAAACCTGTGTTTCCCCTATTTATCTGTCAAAGGTTAAACTATTCGTGCAATTAAACACTTCAGATACACAGTTGTTGTCACTTTCATATGTTGGTAGTGTTGCGTATCTTTTCTTAATATGAGAAACCAACTTTTCATAGACTTGAGAAAGCGAGGGCAAAAGACTTGAATGAACATCAAAAGGACCTGCATCCTTCACCCCTTCCACAACCCCTTCGCGATGTTGCTTAATTGCAGCTATGGTAATGACTCAAACCTCACTAACCCCCTCTGCAGCCAAGTTTATGCAAACTTAGAATTTGAGGTGGTGAAATGCTAAAGTCGCAGAGCGCAGTATTTAACATTTTGCTCAATACACAAATCATAACAAGAGAATTTTTTATGCTTTCAAGAGAGAATTATGATTTTTAATCTCGTGTTTGCAGACAACGAGAGAGGGAGAGAGCGAAAAATATTCTTTAAAGGCAATTATTTCAAATTTCTTTCTTTTATGTTTGATTTTAGAGAATTCCGATGGCATGAATATATTGAGGTTGTTCTCTTCAATTTTTTTTCTATTATTTCTACAAATCATATTAGAAAATGAACCAATAGAACTACTGAGAAAATATAACTTCCTTCTTCTTGTAAGCCAATGTTTCCCTTTACCAGAGATTTAGGCGCTCTCCGCCTACAGGGAAGAATTTGAACCATACTATAAAAACTTAAATTATGTTATTAAATAATTAATTAATATATATATATATATATATATTGACGATTTTATTATTAATTTAACACTTCTCATTGAAGGATAAATTATATTTGAAGAGAAAAATTTTCGCCTAGACCGGGACTCGAACCCGGGACCCTTGGCTTTCCGGGCCAAGTGCTCTACCAACTGAGCTACCGAGGCGAGTCACGATCTAGACGCAAATTTTTCTCTTATGTACGTTGTAATTCCCTCGCGCCAAATGCTTGAAACCATAGCTTCTATCTTTGCAAATGGCGGCTTCTTAGTTAAGAAGACATTTATTGGGAATTTAACACTACTTTATAGCCAGTAGGGCTTCTATTGACGATTTTATTATTAATTTAACACTTCTCATTGAAGGATAAATTATATTTGAAGAGAAAAAGTAGTGTTAAATTCCCAATAAATGTCTTCTTAACTAAGAAGCCGCCATTTGCAAAGATAGAAGCTATGGTTTCAAGCATTTGGCGCGAGGGAATTACAACGTACATAAGAGAAAAATTTGCGTCTAGATCGTGACTCGCCTCGGTAGCTCAGTTGGTAGAGCACTTGGCCCGGAAAGCCAAGGGTCCCGGGTTCGAGTCCCGGTCTAGGCGAAAATTTTTCTCTTCAAATATAATTTATCCTTCAATGAGAAGTGTTAAATTAATAATAAAATCGTCAATAGAAGCCCTACTGGCTATAAAGTAGTGTTAAATTCCCAATAAATGTCTTCTTAACTAAGAAGCCGCCATTTGCAAAGATAGAAGCTATGGTTTCAAGCATTTGGCGCGAGGGAATTACAACGTACATAAGAGAAAAATTTGCGTCTAGATCGTGACTCGCCTCGGTAGCTCAGTTGGTAGAGCACTTGGCCCGGAAAGCCAAGGGCCCCGGGTTCGAGTCGCGTCTAGGCGAAAATTTTTCTCTTCAAATATAAATTATTATATATATATATATATTCACTTGAGGTGGGAGAATAACATTAACTATGATTTGAGGGAAGTAGATTATACAGGGAAAGTTTGGAAAGTATTAGCTCAGGATAGGGATGTATGGAGAGCGTATGTCCGCGCGGCCATGAACGTACGGGTTGGATAGTGCCAGTGAGTAAGTATATATATTCACTTATTTATGTGATTATAGTAAATATATTCATTGTTAAGTTCGGAACAGGCAACTCTTGCCTAAACCAGGAAGTGAAGAAGAAGAAGACTAATTTAGTTACACTTGTTTTCGTATAGATGTCATTTGAGTGTTCCGTGGTCAGCGTTCCGCCTCATACTGACATCTAGGAAACCAAGGTAGTACTAGGACGAGAAAATTCGGTAAATTTTGTTTAGAGACCTTTTCATTCAGGCTTAAGGATCTTTTACGAGCCTGAAAATATTCAGACTCGGGGCCCACGGGCTTCAATTTTAAGATACTTGTCCGTTGGATCATTCCATCTTAAACATCCATCAACTCCAGGAGGGGGGTTGAACCCGCGACTTTCGGGACTAGAATCAAGGAACGTAACCACTAAATCAGCGCGGACAATATAACGCTTTAGCGCAGCATTTTTTCGGAACCAAACTGCCTTAACCACTATGCTACGGCGTGCATTTACATAATTGCCAGGAAATTATAGTGTGTCGCCAATTTGAGGAAAAACTGAAACCAGTAAAGTTGGACCTTACATTGGACTTGCTGAGGAAATAGCTTAGTTTACGCAGAATCTGCGTGACGGACATTTTATGTTTTCAAGTGATAATTATGATTTTTAATCTCGTTCTCCCAGATTACGAGAGAATGAGAGATAAAACCGTGTTTTCAACGGCAATTATTTCTGTTTTGTCTCGTTCTATGTTTGGTTTTCAGTTTTGCGGCGGCGTCGACATGATTTTCCCTCCCAATTTACAATTTCCCTCCTCAGCTGCTAACGAATATTGTAATGCGCAGATATACCACATAAAATTCAGTGGCGTGCATGACCTAATTTGTATATCACGCTTTCCAATAGGGGATAAAAGTTGAAACACCAGCAGTCGATTACAGAAATAAAATCTGAACCCAGACCACGATTTAACAATTTTTATTATTATGTGTCTCGTAGACTGCGATGGGCAGGACATGTGGCACGAATGGGAATGAAAGACATGCATGGAAGCTTCTTGTGGGAAAGCCAGAGGGAAAACGCCCAGTTGGTAGACCAAGAATAAGATGGGAGAATGACATTAACTATGATTTGAGGGAAGTAGATTATACAGGGGATGATTGGAAAACATTGGCTCGGGATAGAGATATATGGAGAGCTTATGTCCGCGCGGCCATGAACCTACGGGTTCGATAGTGCCAGTGAGTTAGTTATGACATTCGATAGGTAATAGTAATAGCGTTACAAATCAGCATTCCTAGTGCTG
This sequence comes from Diploptera punctata, assembly GCA_030220185.1. Classification (NCBI taxonomy): domain Eukaryota; kingdom Metazoa; phylum Arthropoda; class Insecta; order Blattodea; family Blaberidae; genus Diploptera; species Diploptera punctata. Next base: position 633,436 of record JASPKZ010001224.1, read on the forward strand.
ACACAAAGATCAAACAACCTATGCAAGGTACTGTTTTCAAATACATCGGTCGCGGTGGACTAGTGGTTATGCTCCTTCCTTGCCTCTGGTCCCGAGGGTCGCGGAAAACCCGGCCGGGATCGATGGATTTTTTTAGGATGGAAAAATCCAAGGAGCAAGTCCTCCGGGAGGGACTTCAAGCCGTGGGTCCCGAGTCTGAAGATTTTCAGGCTCGTAAAAGATCCCTAAGCCTGAATGGAAATGCCTCTAAGCAAAATTTACCGAATTTTCCCGTCCTAGTACTACGTTGGTTTCCTAGGTGTCAGTATGAGGCGGAACGCTGACCACGGACCACTCAAATGACATCTATACGAAAACAAGTGTAACTAAATTAGTATGGTTCAAATTCTTCCCTGTATGGGGAGAGCGCCTAAATCTCTGTTAAGGGAAACATGGGCTTACAAAATACAAGAGAAGTACAAAGTGTTATGTTGTATGGTGCAGAGATCTGAACTTTAGGTAGACAGCAAAAAAAAAAAAAATATATATATATATATATATATATATATATATAGATGCATTTTTGGCGAAGGGCATCAAGAAAATCGAGAAAGGAGAATGTTCGGAAACAAAAAAAATAGAGAAATAATGAATGCTAAATATAATATTAAAGAAATAATCGAAAAAACGAAGATTGAAATGGTATGGACATCTGAAGAGGATGGAGAATAATAGGATCCCAAGAATGATGCTGGATTGGAATGCTGAAGGCAGTAAGAGGAGAGGGAAACCCAAGGAACAGTGGATGGATGAAGTGAGAAGAAACATGGTCAGCATAGACGTCAAAGAAGAAGATACTGAGGATAGAAATCTGTGGCGGAGCGAAATACATTTGGGTTGAAGGATAACTACTGTAATGTAGAGAAAACTCTTTATAAATATATTTTCATATGATGAATCAATATGGATTGAAGTGTGCAAATAATTTTTTTTATCGATTTTAGATACAAAAAAGTATAGTAGTATGTTTTGCAATTACGAAGCGTGCAATGGAGACAGAGTGGAGAAATAACATTTGGCGGATAAGATTGGAAGCCGCTTTAACGTATGATGTGCCGACAGCGATGTGGCACGTATCTAGGGTACTAGAATTCTAACCACGTATTCCACATCTTCTCTCCAGCACGTACTCTGCTGTCCCTGTATTAACAAAAAATATATCCACATTGCACTCGATTCAAAACATTTTCATTTCAAACCTATTTTGTGCATCTATCTAATACACATTTTAATATTATTCCTGCATATACAGAGTTGCTCAAAAATTCCCCTTACAAACTTCTGGAACTTGTAGAGGGGACTGAGTTGATAATATTTAGAATTGGAAACCGTGTCCAGAAACTTACCGTTTCCGTGCTACAGCCGTTTGAAAACATGTTTTTAACGCGACCACTTTTACAAATAATTTACAATCAGGCGTGACACAGTACCGTAAAATGGGGGTACTTTGACATATTTTTGAAGGTTTTTAAGGTTTAACTCGTATGATTCATGCCGAAAAAATTGAATGTATGATTTATTGTACCAATTGAACCTTAGACTACAAATCCCATTTGGTACTGTTCTCCTCAAATAAAAACTTAGTAGGACAACAATGAGTTTTGTTTAGGTCTGTTTTGCCCATGTGCTGGGTCTACTTTGACATCACATTTGTTTTCACTATAATTCAAAGTGGACCCACTGTAGGTACTACTTTGACACCAATTTATCTTTTTATAAATATTTTTATGGTAAACAACCTCACTGCAAATGTTTTATAACTGTAATTTGACAAAATAAACTTAAACTTCTTTATCAATTCTGACACGCAACAGAACACAACAATTATATAATTATTGTAGTTAGACAATCAGGAATTAATTAGAAAACTTTAATTTTTGAGACAACAGTAGAAAATAAAAAAAAGAAAAACCTATTTTTCACATATCATCTTCACATAGTTCACATTCATATTGAGAATTGTTCGATCCTCTGTTACACAAACCACAGACCCAGAGCTTGCATCTTACACCACAAATCCAGTCCTTACTCCTGTAAAACCGAAAATCACAATTTTATCCTTGTTGGGAATTCATTGTTGTTGAAAGAGACACAGATGTGTCTCCAACAATTAACATCCTCTTTTAAAACAACTTAATTATTCGTGCGTCTTCAAGGAAATGTCTACACCATTGAATTGTTGTCAAAATAGCCCAAAACACGCAAGAAATTTAAAATGTCAAAGAAGCCCCAATTCTGTCAAAGTTGCCCCTCGAGTCAAAGTAACCCCGTTTTAGGGTATATCACTTGTTTTACAATTCAACTCATTAATAACCAAAGAAACAAAATGGAAACTGAATATTTTTCACAAGCGTATTTTTTTTATCCTTCAAATAATATTCATCTACATATATCAGGAATCATAACTCTGAAGTTTAATATTTTTATATCGTATTTTTACTCATATCTCACTGTTATTTGCGGATGACCACATAATAATTGCTCAAGAATATGAAGACATGGAGTTTATGTTCAGAAAATTATTGGACGAATACGATAACTGGGGCTTGAAAATAAATTTAGAAAAAAACATTTTATATGGGATGTGGAGCCGAAACCGAAGATTTGATATTAGAAGATGAAAAGGGGTATATTAGAGGATGTGAAGAATTTGAGTATGTGGGAGTAAAATTAGATAAAGAGGATAAGCAAGAAAATGATATTAAGAACAGAATAAATAAAGGTAGAGCAATAACAGCAATGATGAATGGAGTCTTATGGAACAGACATATAACCAGGAAAAATAACTTACAAATATATAATTCAATAGTGAGAAGTACTGTCACATATGGAGCTGATGTTTGGAAATTCAACAAAAACTTAGAACAAAAACTTATGTCGATGGAAATGGATTTCTTGAGGAGAGCAGCAAGATGTTCAAAATTAGACGAAATACTGTCATAAGAGAAAAATTGAATATTGGTTATTCAATAGTAGGTTATATACGATATAAGCAATTAAATTGGTATGGGCACGTACGACGAATGCAAGAAGAAACATTACTCAGGAAAACATTGGAATGGTGTCCACCTGGAAGAAGGAGTAGAGGAAGACCTCGAAACTCGTGGATGCAGGAAATAAGAACTGGAATGAGAGCAAGGGGACTGGAGGAGATGGATTGGATGGAGAGAGACGAGTGGAGAACACTTTACGCACAGAGAGATATAAACATTAAAATTCTGTATGTAATTAAATAAAATCTCTCACACATGTAGGAACTGCTTGTTCACGTATTTATATAGTAAATTAACCATCAAATGTTATATTTGACGACACAGGGATCTGTTTGTATATGTATTTATGTAGGATATATTTTCTCAAGGCTGGCGATCACATGGAAATTCAGTTAGGGTTATAGTTAATGTACACACACATCTTACGCTGTGCGCCTATTAATTACATTGACTACTGGCTATGCCTATCAAACCATGGCTTCGACCTGTTAGCTTAAGTGCAGTGTACAGCCTCTCTAATCCACGCTAATTAAAGTAAATACATCCCTGAGTTAACTCTATATTCTACAACATTTGCACACGCATAGGTAAATATAACAATAAAAGGAAAATCAGCAATTATAGTAGGCCTATATTAAGGTGCGAGGTTGGGAAGTGGTTCTTACAGAATCGAGGAAATCTGTAAAACATTTCACAAACATTTTTTGCGCGATGGTGTTTTCATAATAATAAATAATAGTAAAATAATAACATATTTGTTGGAAATATTTGCGTTCATTATAAACAATTGACTAACGTTAACAGTGTTGGCAATGTTTATTACTTGAAACAACAGGAGGCCTTGAGAACAATTATTGTTGTCTATTTAACTCATGTCCCAAATGGGAGTCAATGACCAATCACATTTCAATGATTTTTTATTTACAACCAATCACAGTCGTGTTTCGCCTAAAATTTACCAACTAAAGTTTATCATAATAAAGAAAGCACCTCCTTTTTAACATTCTGAATAGATCATAGCATTATTTTGCAGTGACTGACTCTCTAAGAAATACGGCTACCAGATTGTATATATAAAAGAAGAAGTTTGGGAAGACCAAGGAAAAGATGGAAAGAGCAGCAATTTGGAGCCGGAACAGGCTAGTAAATAAGCCTAAACCGTGAAGAAGAAGACGAAGAAGAAGTTTTTACCTTTACGCTGGATCGAGTCCCCTGGGGGAAATACATTTCATGAAATTTCGGCCAGTATGGTACCGGTACCCACCCAGCATCGTGAAGCATTTGGGTAGTTGCAATAAGTAACGGCTCCAGATTGAGAAAACCAGCTACAACGGCTGGAGAACCCGATATTCTGCCCATATATCACCCCTACACTGGCTGCATGATCGTCTGCCTCTGTGATTAACACATGAGGCCAGTAGCCGGCTGGCATGCCAAGGACCTTACAGGCCTGTCGTGGCATGGACTTTTGGAGTTTAAAAAGTGCATTGATCACAGCCGGCTTTGAACCCGCGACCCTCGGGACCAGAGGTAAGGAATATACCAGTAGCACACCGCGGCTGACTATATATTCATCACTGCACATGTATTTAGGCATGTTAGTTATATTATAATGGATAAAATTATTGAAAACATACCACCACGTTTGGGTTATAACATGGGAAACACTAGATTTCACTTAATGTGTTACGCAGATGATGTCGTTCTCCTTTCAGAATCTGAAGATAATTTACAAAGATCTTTACATCAATTTAATATAAATGCCAAAAAATACAATATGGAAATTAACACGAATAAGACAAAATGCTTAACAATATCAAAAGAACCAGTAAGATGCAAATTAGAAGTGGAAAGAAAAATTATAGAACAAGTGTCAGAATTTAATTATTTAGGTGTATTAATAACAAACACTAAAAATTTAATAAAATAAGTAAAGAAACAAGCTGATAAAGCAGCACAAATATCAGGGTGTATGAAAGATTTAATTTGGCGCAACAAACATATGTCAATAGAAAGCAAAACTCGCATATACAAAACGATAGTTCGACTAGTTATCGTATATGGTGCAGAAACTAGGGCTGATACAACAAAAAAAACTAAACAAATAATAAGCAGATGCAAAATGAAAATCTTAAGAACTATTCAGGGGAAAACATTATTTGAAAAAATACACAACACAGAAATTAGGTACAAATGCCATATTCAAGACATAACCAAATGTATTATAGATACACGGAAATATTGGAAGGGTCATATAGAAAGAATGGAAGAAGACCGGCTTGCAGAAAGAGCTAAAGAAGATAGACCAATGGACGGGAGAAGAACAAGAGGAAGACCAGCCAAGAGATGGATAGACAGTGAATGCACATCCAATACGTCTTCCTCCGAGGAGTGATCTTGGAAATAAACAGGATGAAATTCATACAAATTAAGTTTAACAAGAAGAAGAAGTTACTTTAAAGCAGAGCCGTCCAAACTTATTTGTATTGCGGGCCAAATTGAAGAAACATCAAGATGGCGTGAGCCAAAGGTCGTATTATAGCTGTTTAGGATTATTATTTCTAGGAGAGATAAAACACCGTAAGAAACAGTGCAATTAAACAGAATACCAATGTTCAAACTTCAATTGTGAATTTGACGGATACAATTAAAATGGTGTGGTTATGCAGAAAGAATGACAGAAGACAGATTCCCAAGAATAATACTAGAATGGGTGCCACTAGGTGGAAGAAGAAGAGGACGGCCACAAATTACGTAGACTATTTAACTCATGCCCCAAATGGGAGTCAATGACCAATCACGTTTCAATGATTTCTGTTTTACAACCAATCAGAGTCGTGTTTCACCAAATATTTATCAGTGTTATAATTACCATATTAAAGAAAGCTCCTCCTTACAATATTGCGTTCATTTGGCAATAAATAGTATGATCTGGTTGCAGTGATAAACAAATGAAGCAGTAGAAGCGTACCTATCGTTTCTCATTTGTTTCAAACATCGCCGTTTACATTAAATATATAAATATTTTAAAATAACTATAGTTAAATAATGATTTGTGAGTAAACAGCTTAATTTTATTCGTTAAATAGTCCTAACAAATGCCACTCTTGATTTCCAAATTCTCTAGATAAATTCACTCCTCACTTCGTGAGTCGTGAATTTATCGATAATTTGGAAATCACTCGTGGCATTACTTATGATAGTTGGTGGAAAACGAATTAAACGATAGAGATTGGGATGATAGAGAGATATGGTAGAGATGTCAAATACTGTGAAACCTGGTAAAATAGATTAATTGATATAATATTAATAATATTATTAATATTATTATTATCATTATTATTATTATTAATTGTTATTATTATTAATATTATTATTATTATTATTATTATTAATATTATTATTATTATTATTATTATTAATATTATTAATATTATTATAAGCGAGTGTTGATTTGCTGCATTTCTTGTTATGTCGTTAAAACATATTTAACACATTTTATTCCAATACTGACAGGCCAATATATCAAGCCTACCCTTGGAATATTTCCATTTATATAATGCTATAGAATATATGGTAATCGGAGGAAATTCAGAAGACCTACAAATAAATAATATGGTAATTAAATGTGTTGAAGAATTTAAATATCTTGGATCTATAATAGATAAATCTGGTACTTGTGAAAAATATATTATTAACAGAGTAAATTGTACAAGGATGGCGATTAGATCCCTGAATGGTCTTTTATGGAATAGAAATTTGACCAGAAAAACAAAAAAGAGATTATACAGACAATAATAGAAAATATACATACATATGGATCAGAGGGCTGGACAATAAATGAAAGGATGCAGAAAAGAATCTTGGCGACAGAAATGGATGGATTACGGAGAAGTATGAGAATATCCAGGCTACAACATATTCGAAATACATATATCAGACAGGAAATGGATCCAGAAGAAACGGTTATGGATAGGATAACAAAGAGAGCTCTACAGTGGTATGGACATGTACAACGGATGTCGGAAGACCAGTGGCCTAAACAGGTGTTGGATTGGATGGTACCAGGCAGAAGGAAGAGGGGGAGAAGTAGAAGAGCATGGTATGAGGGAATATATGATGTCATGATGAAGAGGGGTATGGAAGATGGTCAATGGGATGATAGGAGTCTCTGGAAAGCAGGAATCAAGGACAAACTGATGTAAAGTGGAAAGCCTGTGTTAAAAAAAAATGCTATAGATATATTGGGGCCGAATAGAAAGTGATGGAGGGCCGCATCCGGCACGCAGGCCGTAGTTTGGACGCCTCAGCTTTAAAGGGAATCAACATTTTAGAATTGTTAGAAACAAAATGTTGGTGGAGCATACCTACTATTTAGAACCTTTACCAAGACATGTTAATAATGGGATGGATATACACGAATAATTATTTTGGTGATGACTATCCTATGCGGATGAATTTCTCTGGAAGTAATGACTATATGTTGTGTAGTAGCGGTTGTGAATAGCGGATGATTAAGTTGTGTGGCGGGTAGAGGGGGGAGGGGGGAGAAGCGATTCTAAACGTACAAGTTGAGGAAGTAACAAACAGGCCTAAATGAAGCGTTCATCGTTTGTGTAAAATTTCGGTTTGCTTCGTTAGTTTGTTGGTTCTAAAACCTCTCTTTTACTATCCCTTTCCTCCGAAATATCCCCACTCCCCAAACTCATAAATCTCTGTGCCATATTTACATTTTTTTCTGGGTATGCTTGACGTACCGCTATATCTGACTAATCCAATTTATGATATTGATCCTTAGATTTTAAGAAATGTATCATAAGTAATGCCACGAGTGATTTCCAAATTATCGACAAATTCACGACTCACGAAGTGAGGAGTGAATTTATCTAGAGAATTTGGAAATCAAGAGTGGCATTTGTTAGGACTATTTAACGAATAAAATTAAGCTGTTTACTCACAAATCATTATTTAACTATAGTTATTTTAAAAAAAAATATATATATATAATTAATGTAAACGGCGATGTTTGAAAACAAATGAGAAACGATTGGTACGCTTCATCTGCTTCTTTTGTTTATCACTTCAACCAGATCATACTATTTATTGCCAAAGGAACGCAATATTGTAAGAATGCTCTCTAGTGGAGAAAAAATGAAACATCAAACTGTATATTAATTCATTTCTGATGTCGTATGATGTAAATATGACAATTATATTTTTCTGGGTTGATACCTGGGAAAAAATACATTTAAGAAAGTGCGAACAGTGGTTTCTTTTTTTGGTGGTAGAATCAATAGCTACAAATGTTTTTATATTAACTCCCGCATGCGGCATGTGTTGACATTCTTACACTATATATACAATCTGGTAGCCGTATTTCTCACAGGCTTAGTCACTGCAAAATAATGGTCAGACCTGTTCAGAATATTAAAAAGGTGGAGCTTTCTTTAATATGGTAATTATAACACTGATAAATATTTCGTGAAACACGACTCTGATTGGTTGTAAAACAGACATCATTGAAACGTGATTGGTCATTGACTCCCATTTGGGGCATGAGTTAAATAGTCATAAGTAATGCCACGAGTGATTTCCAAATTATCGATAAATTTGGAAATCAAGAGTTGCATTTGTTATGACTATTTAACGAATAAAATTAAGCTGTTTATTCACAAATTATTATATAACTATAGTTATTTTAAAATACTTATATATTGAATTTAAACGGCGATGTTTGAAAACAAATGAGAAACGATTGGTACGCTTCATTTGCTTCTTTTGTTCATCACTGCAACCAGATCATATTATTTATTGCCAAAGGATCGCAATATTGTAAGAATGCACCCTAGTGGAGAAATTTATAACCAACATTATAGGTATTATATAGAAACAATTGGCTAGCCCATATTCAGCGCATGGATCGTCACAGAATACCAAAACAAATTCTTCACTACATTCCTCGAGGCAGAAGATCTGTGGGTCGACCTTTTCGGAGATGGAGGGAGACCGTAACAGGCCACTGGGCCTAATACTTGAAAGGCAGATAATGATGATGATTATAGGTATTAATTAATTTCTGATGTCCTATGATGTAAATTATATTTTTCTGCAACGTCATTTCTGGAAAATAATTCATTTCAGAAAGTAAAAACAGTGTTTTTTTTTTGTGGTATATCAATTGCTACAAATGTTTTTATATCATCTCTTGCATGCTCTATCTGCTGATATTCATACACTATACAACTGGTAGCCGTTTGTCTTTAGGGGTCAGTCACTGCAAAATAATGCTATGACCTATTCTGAATGTTAAAAAGGAGCAGCTTTCTTTAATATGATGAAGTTCGGTTGATAAATTCGAGGCGAAACACGACTGTGATTGGTTGTAAATAAAAAATCATTGAAATATGAATGGTCATTGACCCCCATTTAGGACTTATAAATAGTCACGAGTAATGTCACGAATGAATTCCAAAACATCGGTAAATTCACGAGTCACGAAGTTGCTTTATCCCGATAATAAGTGATGATTGATAAAGAAGCGCCAGGAGAGTCCTTATAGCTAAGTCTAGATCATGGGAACCTGCAAGAATACCTAATCCTCTTTAAGAATGAAATTCTTTGGTCTGACCGGGAAACGAACCGAGGACCTCATTAACTGTAATCAGAATTTCTGACCACTAGCTCATGAAGTTCTTCATAATATATATTTTTTGTTCAATATCCAAGATTGTCATTTTCGACATTTCTTGTTTTATCTCCCGGCATTGGCGTAATTGTAACCCGCTTCTGAAGTTTGGCCCCCTACAAGGGGAGTTGCATTACCCCAATGATATGATGTGTGATAAATGATAATGAAGCGCCAGGAGAGTTCTTAACCTAAATTCCAGACCATGGGCAACCACAGGAATGATTCCCTTCAAAGAAAATTACTATTGTTTGACCGGGAATCGAACCCCATGCAGTGCTCATAAAACGCTGACCACTAGCCTATGAGGCTAATCTCATGATAATATAAACAAAAAATAATAATAATAACAATAACAATGATAATAATGATAATAATATGAAGAAATGCGCACAAATGTGCATTAGATTTGGTCTCTGCTGTATGCCAGCAACGATTTTGTTCTCTTTAAACATAGGCTACATTCAAATTATATATTGCACATGGTCCATCACAGAGCTTACACACGCAGTCCATTGACGGATCATGATAGTTTGAAATTCTGCAGAGTTTGTGGTGATATCCATGCACTGCCAGTCTTATTATTGCACTGCGTATCTTCTTTGTTCCAGTCCGGTCTCGATTGAGCATTGCATATATTGCGCAAAAATCGTCCGGTTTTTCTTTTCTCTTCTTTTGTCTTATCCCTTTTAATGTAGTTTCCTGTTTAGTAGCTGGTAGCAGGAACTTTGTGCGTTGATCTTCCACGAGGAAAGTTTCCCTTTTAATAATAGTAATAATAATAATAATAATAATAATAATAATAATAATAATAATAATAATAATAATAATAACACTGATCAACATGATTTTTATTAATTAAATAAAAATAAAACGTAGGTTTATTTGATTTTCATATTTATTATATAATTCAGTGACAGCTGTTTCGGTACACTGTACCTTCTTCAGACATGTTAACAAATGATGTCATGTAATGCCAATTTGTTAACATGTCTGAAGAAGGTACAGTGTACCGAAACAGCTATCACTGAATTATATAATAAATATGAAAATCAAATAAAACTACGTTTTATTTTTATTCAATTAATAAATATGGATTTTCATCAAGTAAACACCAACTCAATTGATTAACATGATTTTAGTCTCATGAGTACAAATAATTGTACTTAATGCGGTTTTTATCATGTTTTCAAATATGTATTCTGAATTTCTCCATCACCCACAGTTTTTTTTATTTCAATTTCAATTAATGGATTTAAATAATAATTTTTTTAACAAACGTTTTTTCGTCCATTTGTCCATTGTAAAATAAAACTAAGTTACCTAACTCAGGAGATTTCAAGTATGGATAATGTATATCGAGGGAAATTGAATCCTAATATGCTGGCTGATTATTGTCGGATCATCTAGAGGGATGCTCCACAGGCGAAATGTAACAGAAAATCGTCTTTTTTTTTTTTTACTTTCTAGGTGAGTCCAAATGTTCGAATATTGTGTAGTTTCGAATGTAGAAAATATTAAAGTGTTTGAAATTATAAATGCCTCTCTCTCGAAAACCTTGCGTGATTGAGAAAAACCGATATCATATTTGAATTCAGTATAAAAATTACTATTAGAATCAGATACTTTTCTTTCTGAGACAAAAAAAAAAGTTTATTTTTTGTTGCTCAGTCTAATTATAATAAATAATAATAATAATAATAATAATAATAATAATGTTGTTTACATGTTTAGTTAAGGGAGGGTTAATTCTGTGGCTGGTATTACCAGATAATAATTAGATGGGAGGGAGGTAAAGTAGGTGTTTGAATTTGTAACAAAACTCCAGTTACATTGAAGAAACCTGTTCAATTTTATTTTAATTGCTTTGAGCATCTGTTTTGCTTCATTACGTGGGCAGCCATGTTTTTATTCAACTTACATAATACGGCCAAATTACACTTCAAATTAACAACTAATTATAACTTATTTACGGCTACAAATTGCAGGGAGAGCTTCAAGAGCTTCCATAATTATGTAACCCAAGTATTATTTTCCACGAACCAACTTTTTAATTGCAATCTTTATTCTACAAATAATTTTCTTTCAAGATTAATCAGTCTGCCAATAGATCTAAATTCTATCAGAGGTAATTTATAACAGTCTATTTCTGGCCTTGACCGATCCTATAGTATGCCTCTATTTGTTCAGGTATTCAGTTTTTCCTTTGATTCTATTTGGTTCTAGTAGGCTTTTTGAACTTCCATATTCAACTTGCTCATTATCGTCATCATCAGGTTATGGACCTATTGGTCCGTTCTCCTCCTCATTTTATTATGTAGTAGGTAGGTTACCATGGAAGACTGGCCCAAAAGTTGTTTTTTGTAAATTAAAAAATATTTAATTAATTACGTACTTACTCACTGGTACTATCGAACCCGTATGTTCATGGCCGCACGGACATAAGCTCTCCATACATCCCTATCCTGAGCTAATGTTTTCCAATCATTCCCTGTATAATCTACTTCCCTCAAATTATAGTTAATGTTTTTCTCCCACCTCATTTTTGGTCTACCAACTGGGCGTTTTCCCTCTGGCTTTTCTACAAGAAGCTTCCATGCAAGTCTTTCATTCCCCATACGTGCAACATGTCCTGCCCATCGCAGTCTACGAGACTTAACTGTTCTTATTATATCTGGCTTCCTATAAAGACCATGCAGTTCATTGTTATGTAGTCTTCTCCATTCACCTGTCTGTTCATCTCTCTTTGGTCCAAAATTTTTCCTGAGTACTTTATTCTCAAATACTTGTAATCTTCTTTTCTCCCTTAAAGTAAGAGTCCATGTTTCGCACCCATTAACCCATTAATTAATTCTTCTTCTTCTTCCTTCCAAGTATTAGGCCAAGGCCTATTACGATCCTATAGAAAATTTTCCCTCCAGTGTTTCATAGGACGGCCCAGTGATCTTCGTCCTCTTGGTATATAATTATAAACAGCTTTGGGGAACCGATTTGAACTCATTCTTTTAAGATGGTGTTTCCAATTTAGTTGGTACTGTTTAATATATTCCAAAATTGGCGTGGTCTTCAATTCTTTTAAGATATCGGTGTTCCTTTTCCGATCTCATCTAGTGTAACCCGCTGTTCTGCGCATGAATCTCATTTCACAAGCCGTTATTCTGCTTTCATGTTGTCTTTTTAGTGTCCATGCTTCACTACCATAGATCAACACTGGTCTAACCAAAGTGTTATATAAACGTAATCTGGTGTTTTTTTTTGTACAATGGATGGTTTCATAACTTGATTAATAAATCCTAAACTTTTATTATAACTAGTAACTTTTTCAGGGATATCCTTTTCATCCCAGATAGAGAGATAATATCCAAGATAATTAATTAATTACTTGATTTAATTAATCCTGTACGATCATTTTTACAATCATCGCAACATATTGGCATGTTATTTCCCTTTAATAACTGTTAAGTCTACAAAAATTCTTCCTTCCATCTTTCTTTCTTTATTTTATTTTATTTTATTTTATTTTTTTTTTTTTTTTGCAGATGTCCACTCGATCTCCTTCCCTGTGGTTGGTAGTTCAAAATTGCCCAGGGGATCCTATCTCTGGGTATCCGTCTCACATACTCTATCCAATTATTATGTATAAAATCCATAATGTGGCCCATGTTATTTCCTGTAGTATTTCTTCGTTTCGTGTGATCATACTTGGTGAGACCTGCTGTATATATTACACTCACTGTATATAAATGTATGTATATAGGCTTCTGTATGTATGTATGTATGTATGAATATGTGTGTGTGGTCCACCTCTGTGTTACGAGGCAGCGACGCTACCCATAGACCACATTATATAATTTTTAAATAATTAATTTGTTTTCTTAAATCTACCTGTATTTAGTTTATTTTACTTGGTTCCTAAATATCAAAATAAAACCTTCACTTTTCCCATTGTATTGAAAATGATTATAGCTAGTTATCAACTTTGAGATAACGGTATATTAAAGAAATCAGTGGTGAGTGACCTATGACCTGACAAAATGGGATTGAGGAATTTAACATTTGTCCAGGGTGTGAAGAGACTGGATTAGAGAAGGCCATGAACACAGCCGGGTAATGACATCCGTGTAATCAAGCAAATTTCTCTCGTCTCATCGCGTCCCCCAATCAGCGGACCTTTCATAAAACACTGCAACAACCGCCTAACACTCTTCTTCCGATCTATCGCTTAAAGTCACTTTAAATTGGATATTTTAAAAGGTAAAAATTCAGTCGTCTTTCAACTCCAGAAAATCAGAAAAAAATTGGGGCTTTATTTCTTGGCAAACTGTATAATTGGGAAATTATTTTTTCAGGAAACCCTCAGTAATGAACAGCTGCTATTTACACATTTATGCCACGAGTGATTTCCAAATTATCGATAAATTCACGACTCACGAAGTGAGGAGTGAATTTACCTAGAGAATTTGGAAATCAAGAGTGGCATTTGTTAGGACTATTTAACGAATAAAATTAAGCTGTTTACTCACAAATCATTATTTAAATATAGTTATTTTAAAATATGTATATATTTAATGTAAACGGCGATGTTTGAAAACAAATGAGAAACAACTTTTGCTTGATTTGCTTTTTTGTTCGTCACTGCAACCAGATCATATTATTTATTGCCAAAGGAACGCAATATTGTAAGAATGCACTCTAGTGGAGAAAAAATGAAACACATAAAACTGTATATTAATTCATTTCTGATGTCCTATGATGTAAATATGACAATTATATTTTTCTGGGAAAAAATACATTTAAGAGAGTGCAAACAGTGGTTTCTTTTTTTTTTTTGTGGTATAATCAATTGGTACAAATGTTTTTATATTAACTCCCGCATGCGGTATGTGTTGACATTCATGTACTATATATACAATCTGGTAGACGTATTTCTTCGTGAGTCAGTCACTGCAAAATAATGCTATGGCCTATTCAGAATGTTGAAAAGAAGGTGCTTTCTTTATTATGATAAACTTTGGTTGGTAAATTTTATGCGAAGTACATCTGTGATTGGTTGTAAATAAAAAATCATTGAAATGTGATTGGTCATTGACTCCCATTTGGGGCATGAGTTAAATAGTATTTGTAATAGTCAACTGTTGGCTCTTATATGGCAAATAGTCAAGTTTATTTTTGTATCCTATAAGATACACCAATTAGCTTAATTAATTTAATATTTTTAACAAAACGGAAGAAAACGAACGAGACGTAATTGCTTAAATGTGTGTCGAATATACGTAATAATAACAGTTATGCACGATTTCGTATTCACTGCGGTCCGTCTCATTAAATAAATATCACAAGAAAATAGCGTTTTGCCAATTTAAAGGTTAATATATGACAATCAATTGACTTGGTGTTTACTTGTTGAAAATCCGTATTTATTAATTAAATAAAAATAAAACTTAGTTTTATTTGATTTTCATATTTATTAAGATATATTCAGTGACAGCTGTTTCGGTACACTGTACCTTCTTCAGACATGTTGACAAATTTTGAATTGTGTTATTATAGTACATATCAACTGATCTAAGCAACAATAGGCCTACAACAATAATTTATTTTAATTTAACAAAGGCGATTCATTCAAATCAAGTTGAGAATTTAACAGTTTATTACTACTTTTCAATTTATATATTTCTACAGCCTCCAGAAAGTCCAACTTCTTACCCTTATCACAAATATGTAAAATTTCAAAATTTGGATCGAAACAATGATTAAATTGGAATAGGTGGTTAGCATATTTTGATTATTCTAAATTTCTGTTATATGCTCTCATGTGTTCTTTTATCCGAGAGATAAAAGTTCTACCAGTTTGTCCTATATAGATATTGTCACATGTGCCACACTTCAATTTATATACATCTGATAATTTTTCTTTTTTTATTATACTGTAATATTACATATTACAGAACGCGTGTGGGAAGTAAAACCACTGCCCTGTCCTGTATAGCCTTTGTTAAATTTAAAAATTTAAATAAATTATTGTTGTATTGTTGCTTAGATCAGTTGATATTATTGCATTTAGACCATCCTCTAAAATTGGTATGATATTATATCCCACAATTCGTTTTGAGACTCATAGTGGCCAACCTGAGGAAGTTGACTCTGAATAGAAAGCCATATATGAGCCAACAATTGACTATTACAAAGATAAATAACAACTAGATAGTATAACTGTCACAGGATTGATGATCGGGGCAAGAGGTACTATACCAGGATTCTTAGCCAAATTTTGGAATTCCTTAGATTTGGACAGGGTGTATCTTTCTAGAATTGCCATCGCTGCCATTAGAGGATCAATTTCAATTTTAAGAAACCATATTTACAAAATTACTTTATAGTATGTATACTTCAATTAGCGATAATAATAAGAAATGGACAGAACACTTAATGAGAATGAACAACGAAAGAATACCAAAAAGAACCTTCCTGTATAATCCCAGAGGAACAAGAGATGTTGGCCGACCACGTAGAAGATGGACTCCACTTTTAACTTCGCTGCATAGTCTAAACCTTGTAGTAGAAGAAGAAGATACTTCAATTAGGCCTACAAGTTGAATTTTTTAAATATATTTACAAAATGTATTTCATCAATCACAAAATTAATTGTCTGTATCACTTTGTCCTTGAGGCAATCCTCTAATGAGGAAAGTTTTATATAATAAAAATAACACAATTCATAATTTAACACGTCTGAAGAAGGTACAGTGTACCGAAACAGCTGTAATTGAATATATTTTAATAAATATGAAAATCAAATAAAACTAAGTTTTATTTTTATTTAATTAATTAGTTAATATATGAATTTATTTTTCTTCAGTTACAATGGTAGTGATTGGATTCTGTTGGAATTTAAATAATAACTTAGGTTTGTAAACAAGTAGAAACGTGCAGCAAGTATAAAAACACGCAGAAGCAGAAGGAAAAGATGAAATTTGGATTCCAGAATGTAACTTCACCTCTAACTCATTTTTTTCTCTGCTACAATCGATATATCGAATGTCTTTTGTGGGGAAGTAATTGGAATGACAAGGAATAGACGCATGAGAAAACGGATACCGTACGAAAGAGTGCAAAGGGGGAAGCGGGAAGGAGTTGAGAATATGGAAACTTTTTTTTTTCATGCGTGCAAAACCGGCAGAAGGACTTGTAACAGAATAAAAACACAAACTTTTTAGGAATAAACTTTTTTGGTGTTATTTTTACAACTGCCCCGACTGGGATCCGGAGGGGTATACATGGGGGGCCACACCGGAATTTTTAGAGCTTTTCTTGAAGTTTTTTTTTCCGTTTCCCGAATTTCTTCCACTCCTATTCCCTCCCCTAGAGGTAATTTCATCTTCAATAATTAATTTAATTTCATCTGATGTTAGGTAAAAAATAGTTCGGTTTAACAAACCACAAGTGTTTAAAATATGTGGTTGAGGTGATCTAATGGGGCTCACTGATGTACTTTCTCATGACTCCGATCCTGTGTGTAAACTTAGGGCAGAAGGAGATATTTACCACATCCTCATTATAGTCCAAATAAACGACAATACAAAATAGAAGAAAAGCCAAGAAACCTGGTTTGACTCATTAATCCCACATGGAGTGACCGAGATGAGAACTCAGGGCCCAGATATGAATAATAATAATAATAATAATAATAATAACTATCGACACTAGATATCAGCCGGGTTCTCAGTCGTCTTTAACGACAATTTTTGGCACTCATTTTGGATATAGGCTGAGTCGACCAAAGGACCATGATGTCATCAGAAGGTTTAGACCAGTTTAAAAATTTTATCTCAACAGGACTCGAACTCCGATCTTGAGGCTTGTAAGCTTATTGCCTGAACCAACTATGCCATGGCGTGCCCTTTAATAATAACGATAGTAATAATAATAATAATAATAATAATAATAATAATAATTCTTGCTGCTTTAAAAAAATGAATTTCAAGAAGAGAAGAAATTAGGAACTCAGTGATAAGGGAGAAAATGAAGATCGAAGACACTATTTTAGATTATATTAAAACTCAGCAATTAAGATGGTTCGGACATGTCCAGCGAATGGAAGAGATCGGCTACAAAATCTGTTTTGGAATGGAAACCTGAGGGAAGACGAGGCAGAGGAAGACCTAAAACTTCCTGGAGTCAGAGAATATATTTATATTTGAAGGAGAAACGTCCACAATCGGACGATGTCAAAGACATTAATCTATCTATATAATAATAATAATGATAATAATAATAATAATAAGAATAAACAAAATATTATTATTATTATTATCAATATTGTTGTTAAATTTATAATTATTGTTATTGATATTAAATGTATTATTATTATTATTATTATTATTATTATTATTATTATATATAATAATAATAATAATTAATGGCGATCATAGCAATCTATGACTGTTATTGTAGGGCCCTGGCATCGCGTTCCCTTCTAGGTTTCTTCCAATTGGCTCGTATTACAAAAATGTTTGGACGTCTCTCTTCTAAAATATTATATTGAACTTTCGAAACACTCTGTATTCTTCATATTGCACTAACATCATCATCATCATCATAGTACATTCACGAATTTAGGCCATTTGTTGACCTGTTTCGGCCTCAAGAGAAACACCATCCAGAAGTCTTTTGAGTGGACGTCCTGATCTTCTTCTTCCTGCAGGTTGATATCTTAACATTAGTTTGGGTATTCTGTGATCTTCCATTCGATGAACATGTTGTATCCATCTTGACTTATAATCAGAAATTTTGTTTTCTAAAGATTCCATGTGTAATTCTTCTAAGATGTCTTCATTTTTTTTTGTGATCTAGTAGTGTGTATCCTGCAGTCCACCGAAGATATCTCATTTCAGCAGATCTAAGTCTCTGTATATCCTTCTGTTTCAACGTCCATACTTCGCTACCATACAAAAGAGTTGGAAGAGCCAGTGTTTTATACACTTTCATTAACTGCACTAACATTAAATGGAAACTACTTTGATTCGAGAAACACATTCTAAATATTCCCGTTGTTTATTATTTTACCGTAAGCGCTTAAATCTAGTTCATTGTCTGTAGTTTTCGAGAGTCGGTTCACTTCATTTGTTCTCCATCGCGGTCTTAAAAGAGAAATCTTAGCTTACGTATAATCTTTGAAATGCCTCACTAGAATTGAAACACAAGGAACTTTTGTGTGTCTCCTAACATCTCTCAGTTTTAACAGAACTCTTACTTTGATTACTATCTCTCTATGAAAAGAAATTCAATTTTCGAATTGCTTTTAGTACAGTTTTGTCTCTTTCTTCAATACAGGATCTTAAATTTGTGGGCGTATAAAAAAAAGGAGAGTGAGAAAGAGATGAATTCATGGTAGTTTGTGAAGGGGGTGTAGTAGTGAATCGAAGAGGGTGGATCAAGAAGAAAGAAGGGGTGAAAAAGCGGAAAACAATATAGAAAAGACCGCCCTAGGGGCTGCAGAGAAGTAGCAATGATGAGGGACTTTGGGATATTCGAAAAATGTTCCCAATTCCAATGTACGTTGTATGTGGGAGAGACAAAAAGCGAGAAAGGAGAAAATAATTTTTGTTCTTTTTCTCTGTATATCATTTTACATGTCGGCCAATTTCTTTTCAAAAATATTCTGGTTATGAATTCCCTTTTCGTTCTGTTTATACACAGGTTGTTCGTAAAAAAAGTTTATAATATTTAGGGTTGATTAATGAGTATGGCCTATATTGTCTCTAGGGAAACAAGATTTAATAAGAATAGTGAATATTTAAGGGCACCGAATAGAGAAATTTTTGAAAAAAAAATGCATTTTTTTTTTGCTCTTTAATAGGCCCCTAGCTATGATTCTTCAGGATAATTTTCAAATAATATCTCTAGGGAAACAAGATTTAAGAAGAATAATGAATATTTAAGGGCACCGAATGGAGAAAATTTTGAAAAAATGCAAAAAAAATGCTTTTTCTGTTTCTTTGCATTTTAATAGGCCCCTATCTATGATTCTTTAGGATAATTTTCAAAAAATATCTCTAGCAAAACAAGATTTAATAAGAATAGTGAATATTTCAGGGCACCGAATGGAGAAAATTTTGATAAAAAATGTAAAAAAATTCATTTTTTGTCTCTTTGCTTTTTAATTGACCCCTAGCTATGATTATTTAGGATAATTTTCAAATAATATCTCTAGCAAAACAAGATTTAATAAGAATAGTGAATATTTCAGGGCACCGAATGGAGAAAATTTTGATTATAAATGTAAAAAAAATAATTTTTTGCCTCTTTGCTTTTTAATTGGCCCCTAGCTATGATTATTTAGGATAATTTTCAAATAATATCTCTAGCAAAACAAGATTTAATAAGAATAGTGAATATTTCAGGGCACCGAATGGAGAAAATTTTGATTATAAATGTAAAAAAAATCATTTTTTGCCTCTTTGCTTTTTAATTGGCCCCTAGCTATGATTATTTAGGATAATTTTCAAATAATATCTCTAGCAAAACAAGATTTAATAAGAATAGTGAATATTTAAGGGCACCGAATGGAAAAAAAAATTGAAAAAATTGATTTTTTGTTTCTTTTCTTTTTAATAGGCCCCTAACTAAGATTCTTTAGGATAATTTTCAAGTGATGTTTTTTATTGTAGGCGAAAATTGAGTCCATGACGAAAGAGTTTAATACTCCTGCACGTATGGTCAACATTACTGCTTGAATTTTAATAGGCCTATGTGTTTTTTCCCGTTTATATTTTTTTGACTTTTCCAAAACTTAAAATGCTCGTTACGATGCAATTTTTATGCTATCAAAATGAAATTTTGGTTAGACTCCCCAATATACATATGCTAATTTAAATTTGCTATGCAGTTACTATCCTATTCTAAGACACGAACTATAATTCAAAAAACATTGGCCAGACCCATAATATTATTATGTTACGGCAGTGAGGCCTGGACAATTCGTAGTGTAGAGGAACAAAGACTAATTGGGGCAGAAATGAAATTTATGAGACGTACTGCAGGTTACTCAAGAACAGACCATAAAAGGAATTCTGAGATTCTCAAAGAATTACAAACAGAATCAATCATGGAATATGTACAAAAATACAGAATCATCTCGAAATCTCACTTAAGAAGAATGAGCAGAACAGGAATACCACGTCAGATCTTAAATTACCTGCCACCAGGCAAGAGATCTTTGGGTAGACCCTTAAAACGTTGGATTGAGACCGTAACAGACCACTAGGTCTATCATATCAAAGGAAGAAGAAGAAGAAGATAAAGTGGAGCAGACCATAAAATGGAATTCTGAGATTCTCAAAGAATTACAAACAGAATCATGGAATATGTACAAAAATACAGAAACAACTGGAAATCTCACGTAAGAAGAATGAGCAGAACAAGAATACCACGTCAGATCTTAAATTACCAGCCACCAGGCAAGAGATCTTTGGGCAGACCCTTCAAACGTAGAATTGAGACCGTAACAGGTCACTAGGTCTATCACATGAAAAGAAGAAGATAAAGTGAATTCTTATTTGCAGAATATAAACGTATTAGCACTAAAGAAGAGGGAACCGTAAGGAAAATATGACATATTTCACACCGATATATATGATACGATAACTAGAGTTATTCCACACCATTTGAGAAGAAGCGTTGAACTCGGACAAAAGATGACGTCATAGGTTACGTAATATTATCAATAATGCATGTTCCAGTGAAGGAGGAGCAGGGAAAAAGTATCGAAAACGTTCCAGGAATTTAATACTCTTAGTACCTCTCTCCATCCAGAACCAATATCTCCGCTCTTTTAGCTATATATGGGGCAATATCAAAGCTTTTTATTATAAGAAATTGTCGTCGTTACAGAACTGTTCACTGAAATATTGCAAGAAGAAATTGAGTTATAAACAGTGATTTCAATCCAATTTGAAGTGTAATTCATATAATAATAATAATAATAATAATACTAATAATAATAATAATAATAATAGTAATAACAATAATAATAATAATATTTTGATAAAGTAGACGGAAATATATTACTACAAATTTTAGCTGATGATAACGTTCCACAACAATATATTACTAATATCTTCAACATCTATAAAGATAATGAAATGTCTGTTAAACAAGATGGCAAATTATCTTCTTGGGAAAAGATCAACACTGGAGTAAGACAGGGATGTGGACTTTCACTGGTGCTTTTCATTATATATATGAATAAATTAATAAACGAATGGAGGAAAACACAACGAGGATATAATATACCCATCAATAGGAACCTCAAACTCGATGCTATTCTTTTTGCAGACGATTTAGCTCTTCTGGCACTTTCCGAAAATGATTTGCAACGATAAATTTATAATTTACAAAAAATAGGTGCCAAATTTAATATGGAAATATCAATTAACAAAACTAAAATTATGGCATTTCATGGGAAGGGCCCCATACAAAGTAAAATCTGTCTCCAGAATAACATTTTAGAGAGATCAAATCAATTTAAATATCTTGGATATTATCTCTCTATCTGGGATGAAAAGGATATCCCTGAAAAAGTTACTAGTTATAATAAAAGTTTAGGAATTATTAATAAGTTATGAAACTATCCCTTGTACAAAAAAACACCAGATTACGTTTATATAACACTTTGGCTAGAGCAGTGTTAACCTATGGTAGTGAAGCATGGACACTAAAAAGACAACATGAAAGCAGAATAACGGTTTGTGAAATGAGATTCATGCGCAGAACAGCGGGTTGCACCAGATGGAATCGGAAAAGGAACACCGATATCTTAAAAGAATTGAAGGCTACGCCAATTTTGGAATATATTAAACAGTACCAACTAAATTGGAAACACCATCTTCAAAGAAAGAGTTCAAATCGGACCCCCAAAGCTGTTTATAATTATATACCAAGAGGACGAAGATTACTGGGCCGTCCTATGAAACGCTGGAGGGAAAATTTTCTACAGGATCCTAACAGGCCTTGGCCTAATACTTGGAAGGAAGAAGAAGAAGATGATATTAATAAAAAATAATAATAATATAAATAATAATAATAATAATAATTATAATAATCTTCTTCACTTCCTGGTTTAGGCAAGAGTTGCCTGTTCCGATTATAATAATAATAGTAAAGTAAAGTAAAGTGATCCCACAACAGACCCGGAGGCCCTTGGGGTAGTAGGAGGTTAAGGCTCCCACTTTTTCTAGACAATCGTCACTTGATGTCAGCCCTGCGTGACGGCCGCCTTTACCCCCAGAACAAGCGTCTCGTACTCATTTCCGTTAGAGGCTGAGTCGACCCCAGGGCCATAGTGCCACCAGAGAGTTTGGATCAGTTTAAATATCCTCACCTCAACGGGACTTGAACCCTCGACCCTCCGGCTTGTAGCTCAGTGCCTTAACCACTACGCTACGGAGTGCCCCCAACAATAATAGTAATAATAATTTTATTTATTTCAGGGTTGTTTCTGTTATATAGGCTACACAGGTATCCTCAACCAAAATATATAATTTTTTTTCTTCCACACTTCCCGGTCTTGCGTGTCTGCTTCTGTCATATTTCTCTTCTTCATGTTGTCTTGAATTCCCTTTATCCACGTTTCCCTATTCCAGGAGGTTTCTATTTCAATACTTCTTTGTTTGTTTCCGTGTCCTTTCTTCTTATTTATATGCCCAACCATCTTAGTTGAATTTCTTCAATCTCTTGTACAATATCCTTTTCTACATTCATAATTTCTCGTATTGTATTATTTTTTATTTATAATAATGATAATAATAATAGTCTAATAATAATAATAATAATAATAATAATAATAATAATAATAATTTGTATTGTATTGTAAGCCTATGTTTTCCCTTTCCAGAGATTTAAGGGCTCTCCCCCTACAGGGAAGATTTTGAACCATACTAATTTAGTTACATTTGTTTTCGTATCGATGTCATTTTGAGTGGTCCGTGGTCAGCGTTCCGCCTCATACTGACATCTAGGAAACCAAGGTAGTACTAAGACGGGAAATTCGGTAAATTTTGCTTAGAGGCCTTTTCATTCCGGCTTAAGAATTTTTTACGAGCCTGAAAATCTTCAGACTCGGAACCCACGGCTTAAAGTTCCACCCGGAGGACTTGCTCCTTGGATTTTTCCGTCCTAAAAAATCCATCGACCCGGGCCGGGTTTGAACCCGCGACCCTCGGGACCAAAGGCAAGGAGCATAACCACCAGTAATAATAATAATAATAATAATAATAATAATAATAATAATAATAATAATAATAATAATAATAATCATAATAATAATAATAATCTCTCAGTGGTATCTTTAACTCGTAGTGGTGGAATGGTTTGCATGCCTAAGTTACTCCAAGAGCTAAGCCGGCGTAGCGGTTGCATACCTATCGAATGGATTACTCAGACCGGACGGGTCTAAGACGATAAGCCAGACGAAAAAAGTACCTTGGTCGAAAGAGTGACGATCTTTCACCGTAAAAATACAACCGTCAAGAAACGCTCAGATGGGTTTTT
Organism: Diploptera punctata; assembly: GCA_030220185.1. Taxonomy (NCBI): domain Eukaryota; kingdom Metazoa; phylum Arthropoda; class Insecta; order Blattodea; family Blaberidae; genus Diploptera; species Diploptera punctata. The sequence goes on from JASPKZ010001224.1 coordinate 657,703, forward strand.
ATTGATGTAAAATTTTCCGAAGTAAGCTTCTTTCAGATAAATTAGAGGGAGAACGTCCAGTTGGTAGACCAAGAATGAGGTGGGAGAAAAACATTAACCATAATTTGAGGGAAGTAGATTATACAGGGGTGATTGAAAAACATTAGCTCGGGAAAGGGATATATGGATAGCTTATGTCTGCGCAATTATGTACCTACGGGTTCGATAATGTCAGTGTATTAATTACTTAGTTAATAATAATAATAATAATAATAATAATAATAATAATAATAATAATAATAATAATAATAATAATAATAATAATAATATACTTTTTATTTAGAAATTTATCTACGGCACTATGATTTTCGGACGTAAGAGAGTCGTACAAAGAAAATTTATCGGTTGTATCGGGTCTTGAATCGTGTAACGGATTCTAGGCTGACGTACAGAGTCAGAGGTCCAGGGTTCGTTTCTGGTTCAAGCGTTATTTTCTCTTTTCAAAAAATAAATCTGTCCAGAACTGATATGTTAAACTAAATATCCACCCATAGTAATTCTGCCCGAGGGCAGGTCTTTCACTGCAATCGTAGCATTTTCATGCTATGCTTTGCAGCTTTACTAGGGAAATGTAGGTGTGGTAGCTTCCCGTTGCTTTCCACACCGGTGAAGGATGATGATGATGGCCATATTATTTCAGGGACCGTTTGGGCCTTAAAGTTTTCCTGACGTTTGTCTTACAGGTGAGGAAAATCCCCGATAAAAACTTCACCCAGAAAAATTGCTCCGATCGGGGATCGAACCCGGGTCCGCTGCGTGACAAGGCAGCACGCTACCTCGAGACCACAGCGGTGGACATAAACTAAATATTCCGATTGAGGGTCTCTCCACTTTTCAGCGGTAGCCCTTTTACCAGCCGGCTGCTGGCCCTTCACATCCACATGTGTCAATCACAGAGGTAGATGATCAACAGCCAGTGTAGGGGTGACATGTGGTTAGTATGTCGAGTCCCCCAGCCGTTATAGTTGGTTCCTCAACCTGGAGCCGCTACTTATTGTAGCTATCCAATTGTTTCACGATGCTGGGTGGACACCGGTCCCATACTGGCCGAAATACCATGAGAAAATGTCTTCCCCCATGGAGACTCGAACCAGCGCAAGTCCCGTAGGTCTGCGCCAAGGCTTCCTACCTTAACCACCATAAACTAAATATAACAACAAAATATTGTTTAAGTTTTCAGTCAGTAAATTTTGTCCTCAAATGTCTTCTACTTTGTGTGCTTGTACATTTTTTTGTGATGTTCCTCTTTACTGGAGATCTTGTTGTTTCAAAAACCCCTTCGAATCCCTTTGTAACGATCTTAATCTTGTAGCGAGTTGTAACATTTTACGATTTGCTATAAAATTTCAAATTGACTTTGTGAGTCGCCCGTATGGAGAAATATTTAGTTGAAGTGCTTTGTATTGTTTCTTCCACTATAATCACTCTTCTAATCCCGGCCGTTCGCTGTACGGACACATAAAGCAGTCGTTCACATGATTGAGAAAGCTCTGACGTGCACTAGCGTTCAACTAAGATTTATTATACATAAAATCTGTTGTTAGAATCTGGTTCTTAAGAGCTTCATTCCTTCATTTGTAAAATTTCCCGATTCGTTTTTATTTTATATGGCTGTAATTTCAAATGTTATAAATTTCCTTTGTCATAATTGTCAGTCTTATGTTTGAACGTTATTCAATTTTTATTTTTCAATAAAATAACACGTCTTTTGTTCAATACAAATATTTCTTTCAAAACTAGTAATGTCTTCGGACTTCAGTGTTAAGATTCACCATATTAAGACAACAGCCACCATATTTCTTTCAAACATTTATTTGTAATAATAATAATAATAATAATAATAATAATAATAATAATAATAATAATAATAATAATAATCATCATCATCATCATCCGGTATCATGGAGCTGCCGCCGTCTTCCGGAAACCAAACGCCATTCCTCTCTATCCATCCATTGATCTTCCTCCATTTCTCTGATATTCATAGCTGCTTGTATCCCTTCTATCCAAGTTTTCTTCGGTCTTCCTCCTTTCCATTGGGATCCATTCCATAACAATTTTAGGCAATCTTTGCTCTGGCATTCTTTTGACATGGCCATACCACTGCAATCTTTTCTTTTCTATGATGTCTATGATGTCCGGCTCCTCTTGTACACCCATAATTTCCCTTATTTCTTTATTTCGTATTCTATCCATTCTAGATTTTCCAGCTGGTCTTCTTAAAACATCCATTTCTGTACTTAAAATTCTTTTCATTTCCCTGGTAGGATGATGAAAAAAATGCTAAAAAACCAAACATAATAATAATAATAATAATAATAATAATAATAACAGTAATCTAGATAATTATTAAATTATTCACTTATCCAATAAGTTTCCCATACAAAATAATTTAAATCGTAAGATATCTAGTCTTTGATAAGCTAAAACTTCAGTTCCTTTATTGATATACTAAGATTAAAATTTGTATTTTTTTTATATACAACTTTCCTCATTAGAGGATTGCCTCAAGGATAAAGTGATACAGACAATTAATTTTTTGTAACTGATGAAATACATTTTGTAAATACATTTAAAAAAATTCAAATTGTAGGCCTAATTGAAGACAATATTCAGATTGCCTTCTGTAAATTTTCTGAGCAACATATAAGGATATGTCATCTGCAAAAAGTAATTTATCAAAAAAAGTTTTATCTTATTTATTGTGATTATTATTATTATTATTATTATTATTATTATTATTATTATTATTATTATTATTATTATTATTATTATTATTATTAAAATAAAAAGTAAATAAGAAAAAAGTTAATATATATCATACAATTGTTAAAAGCATCATAATCAAAATGTATACTTCTGGATGACCACTTACTTACTTACTTACTCACTGGCACTATCGAACCCGTAGGTTCATGGCCGCGCGGACATAAGCTCTCCATACATCCCTATCCTGAGCTAATGCTTTCCAATCATTCCCTGTATAATCTACTTCCCTCAAATCATAGTTAATGTTGTTCTCCCACCTCATTCTTGGTCTACCAACTGGGCGTTTTCCCTCTGGCTTTCCTACAAGAAGCTTCCATGCACGTCTTTCATTTCTTTTCCAAGGGCGATTTATCTAGTTCCCGCGTTAATATCTCTAGTGCCCCACTATTGTATAAAGTCCTAACATTCCATGTTCCTAGGAACATGTCCCTGTGTTTGAGCCTTTGGCATGGGTTCCCTGAAGTAGTCTCCGCCCGGAGAACCGAATGGGGGACTATTTGACCTCCGGAAAATTTTACCCCAGATGAACCCATGTCCGCATTTCTTGACGGTTGTATTTTTACGGTGAAAGATCGTCACTCTTTCGCCCAAGGTACTTCTTTCGTCTGGCTTATCACCTTCGACCAGTCCGGCATGGGTAACCCTATCGGCAGCAATGCTACCGCCGGCATAGCTCTCAGGATCATTTAAGCACGCAAGCCACTCCACCACGACAATCTGGATGACCAAAAAATCAAAATAAATGTTGATATGAAATGGGGTCCCCTCCTCCTGCAGCTATCTTTAGTTTGATTTACTTCTTGTTTAGCTGAAACCAACCGAACTCCCTTTCCTAAAAATTTGCAATTATTGACAATTGCAAGTTAGATATGTTCCAACTTATGGAGCAGAACTTTGGTCATTAACAACAAAATTAAATAAGTATCTTTTGGCAACGGAAATGGATTTTATACGAAGGGCAGCAAGAATTTCAAGAAGAGATAAGATTAGAAACCCAGTTATAAGGGAGAAAATGAAGATTGAAGACACTATTTTAGATTATATTAAAACTCAGTAATTAAGATGGTACGGACATGTCCAGCGAATGGAAGAGGATCGACAACCAAAATGTGTTTTGGAATGGAAACCTGAGGGAAGACGAGGCAGCGGAAGACCTAAAACCTCCAGGAGTCAGGGAATATGTTTATATACGAAGGAGAAACATCTACAACCAGGAGATTGGATGGACCGACAGAATTGACTATTAGGAATCGGACGATGTCAAAGACATTAATCAACCAATGATCTATCTATCTATTATTAGCTGTAGTACGAGTATTAAAATTAGTATTTTTATTTTTATAATGCACTCTAAAAGTACTGAAATTCTCTTTGTCATTTGAAACTTAAGTTGGGAATATGTTACTACATGGAGAGAAGAGTTGTGCAGTTATAAATCACATTTTGATAGAATTTTGCATCCTTTTTTTCCCCCACAAAATTCTAATTAAATTTCGCTGGTATAAAAGAATAATAAAATAATAAAAAAAAGTCTCTCTTCCTCTGAAGTCCTCCACTTGTGCCTGGCATTAGTGTTTTCTCTAATTCCATGACTACTGGGTATTCCAGTTTTAATCCTGCTCTCAACAACTCTTTCCCCCTCTTTGTTCCTTCCAAAATATATTTTAACTGCATACATCCTTCGTAAATGTAATTTTATATAACCAGCAGCCCAGTAAGCATAATCTTGCTGTAATGTAATCATTAACACAAAATTATAGCTGTTTTTATCCCTTACATCTAATATATAAAAATTAATGTTTGTTTGTTTGTTTGTTTGTTCGTATTTTATGCGCTGCCGATTGTGATGTTTTTTTTTTTTTTTGCAAAAATGTTCAGACAATTCCGTAAATCTACGACATGAGACCCATAATTTTACTCCAAGAATTTAACCCTCTTACTTACTTACTCGCTGGCACTATCGAACCCGTAGGTCCATGGCCGCGCATACATAAGCTCTCCATACATCCCTATCCCGAGCTAATGCTTTCCAATCATTCCCTGTATAATCTACTTCCATCAAATCACAGTTAATTTTATTCTCCCATCTCATTCTTGGTCTACCAACTGGGCGTTATCCCTCTGGCTTTCCTAAAAGAAGCTTCCATGCAAGTCTTTCATTCCCCATACGTGCAACATGTCCTGCCCATCGCAGTCTACGAGACTTAACTGTTCTTATTATATCTGGCTTCCTATAAAGACTATGTAGTTCATTGTTATGTAGTCTTCTCCATTCACCTGTCTGTTCTTCTCTCTTTGATTCAAAAATTTTCCTAAGTACTTTATTCTCGAATACTTGTAATCTCCTTTCCTCCCTTAAAGTAAGAGTCCATGTTTCACACCCATATAATATAACTGGTAGAATAATAGTCATATATTTTCAGTTTAACGTTTTTTTAAAGGAGTTGGGACATCCCTTACATCTAATATATAAAAATTAATGTTTGTTTGTTTGTTCGTTCATATTTTATGCGCTGCCATACCGTTCAGCCGATTGTGATGGGTTTTCTTTGCAAAATGTTCAGACGATTCTGTAAATCTACGACATGAGATCCATAATTTTACTTCAAGAATTTAACCCCCTTAAAAACTAATTTTACCCGACTGAATTTGAGGGAACATCGCAAGCACTTGTGTACTGAGACTGTACTAATTACTCTGAGCTACAAAAAAGAATTTTTTTTTGTCTTAGTAAGAAAAATATGTGATTCTGATAGTATGTTTTCTCCTGAATTCAAATATGGTATCGGTTTTTCTTCATCACGCAAGGTTTCCGAGAGACAGGTTTTTATAATGTCAGACACTTTAATATTTTCTACATCCGTAACTACACAATATTCGAACATTCGGACTCACCTAGAAAGTAAGAAATGACAATTTTCTGCTATATTTCGCCTGTGGAGCATCCCTCTTGATGGTCCAACAATAATCGGCCAGCATATTAGGATTCCATTTGCATTGATATCTCTTTTCCATAGCTGAAATCTCCTGATGAAAGTGTTCCCCGTGCTCATCGCCCAATGGACAAATGGACGAAAAAAACATTTATTAAAAAACAATTATTTAATTCCATTAATTGAAATTGAAATGCAAAAACTGTGGGTGATGCAGAAATTCCGAATACATATTTGAAAACACGATAAAAAACTTCATTACGTACAACTATTGGTACTCATGAGACAAAAATCATGTTGACCAGTGTTATTAGAGAACACAAACAAAATTTGACATATGTTTTAGTATCTTTTGTAGTTTATGTTGAGTTATATTTGGGAGGAAGCTTAAAGCATGTAATTCCAGTATAGCGTAGAGAACTACTTTTTATAGCCGCATGTTAGACGCCTATTAAACCAAGTCGGATGAATACTTGGTTACGATTTTTACTGATGGAACGTGGCGAGTTTTTACATTTCCCACCTGGAGACTTTAGGCCAGCTTTTAGTATCAGTTTATGGTTTTAACATGTATAGCTACAGTGGTAGTAACCTTAACGGCATGGTGCGGATTTTTGGTCTGAAAGGTTGGTAGTCAAGTTAGAGAAGACTCTCTCGGGAATTAAGTGTTTTTTTTTACCTTTTGTTTTTTTCGTTTACAAGGGAGGTTCTAAGTTTATTGGAGTCTGGAGAGACATTGGTAGATGGCCCGGACTTTGCCAATGTTTGTTTTATTATTGTTGGCTACTAAGTGAGTATGGTTTATGTGAGTTGTTAAAGCTTTCCTTATGTTTGTATTCCTCAAGTCAACAGAAAGTTAAGTTTCCAGAAAAATAACATTTGTATTAAAAATAAGAGAGATTTATTCTTTTGAACTCTTACTTAAAATTTAAGTTTTCACTATTCACTTAAGATACTCACTCACTCACTGATTCACTCAGTCACCCACTTACACACTCACTCATTCCTTCATTTATTTATTCATTTGTCTAAAATGTTGTTTATGGGCACAGTAGGCCTACTTGTTTGGGTTAAAAAATCGACTTTTTTCTTTTTCAATCAAAAAATCCAGGGAGGTCTATTTTATCGATCTGTAATATTATTTTGGCGATTTTGGACTTTTAAACTCATAAAAATTGATTTTTAAAAATGATATCTCTGTGTTCTGGTAATGTGTACATTTTTTTGTTTTCTTGCCGTAACTTGCATTTTTCATATTTTTGTACACTTTAATCTCAAACTATGAAATATAGGAGAATAATTTTTGGTATGGATATGCAGTTTAAAGAGCTCTTATTATTAAATAAGAAAAGCTTATTTTTGTGGTAATGATAGTATTTGAAGTAAAAAAATGCAAAACTCATTAACAAAAAAAAGTTGGTATTCGAATATTTTAATAAATAATAGTTTAAGAAACTATAACACGCATGGGGTGCTCTATAACAATTAATATATTTGATAATGAACATATATTGGTAAAAGTAAAGTCTCTAAGAAGAAAACGTAAAAACCATAAAAAGCACCCCACGCTTTTGATGGTAAAGTTATTTTTTGTAGATAACTCTAATTTTATTCTAGATGTGTTGGAGGTCTTTTTTTTTATTTTTTTGTTGACCACTTTAATTTTATCCCAAGCGTGTTGGAAATTAAAATTATTTTTTCATTTTTTAGTTCGGTTTTCTAATAAAACGTGTTGTTTTAGATTTTTAAACTATTATTTTTTTTTTAGTTTGGTTTTCTAATAAACCGTGTTGTTTTAGTTTTCAAAACTATTATTTATTTTTTTTATTTTTAGTTTGATTGTCATAAACCGGAATCCTATTAAAATTTAATTGCTTACGATATTTTTAGTGCCTAAGCACGAATATAATTATATATTTTTAAATAATTATTATCAAACATTATTTAAATATCTTCTAAAAAATCATCCGGGCCGGATTTGAACCAGCGACCTATGGATTACTGAAATTATATACCACTACAGTCCACCAATTTACCAACTGAGCTACCAGAGGATATAATATTAATTCTTACAACTATGGACTAAAAAGTCGATAAGTCCGCAAGCTATTACATATTATATATTATTTATGAAATTATTGTATTGTCATTGGTCCTTTACATGTATACAAAGTTTCAAGTCGATCCCATGTCTTTAAGTGAGTGAAAATCGTGTTGAAAATTCCGTTATATAGATAGATACTGGTCAAGGTAATATAAAGCGTGTAATAAATTGCAATCCATATGTTAACACAGGGAAATATTATTATCGAATTAACTATGAACAATTACATAGTAAATTTTGGAAACAATTGGATAAATAGTTTTTTAAGAAAATTGTACAATGACAATACCTTTAAAAACTCCTGGCGCGACAGGCCTACAAGGCCCTTAGCCTACCAGCCGGCTGCTGGCCTCACATCCACATGTGTCAATCACAGAGGTAGATGATAATCAGCCAGTGTAGGGGTGACATGTGGTCAGCATGTCGAGTCCCCCAGCCGTTATAGCTGGTTTTCTCAACCTGGAGCCGCTACTTATTGTAGCTACCCAAATGCATCACGATGCTGGGTGGGCACCGGTCCCATACTGGCCGAAATACCATGAGAAAATTTCTTCCCTCATGGAGACTCGAACCAGCGCAAGTCCCGTAGCTCTGCGCCAAGGCTTCCTGCCTTAACCGCTCGGCTACGGCGCGGGACAAAAAGGTTGCCAACAGCACGTGGTGTTCCCAAGCGGTCACCTATCCAAGTACTAACCACGCCCAATGTTGCTTGACTGCGGTGATCGGACGAGAACCGGTATTTTCAACATGGTATGGCCGTTGACAATACCTTTAACAAGTTGGATTTCTTATTTGTCATTTTTTTTAATTTTTAATTACTCAAGAAGAAATATGTCTAAAAGGCTAACCAGAGTATTATTATATTCAGGAACACTTGTTTAATTAGTGACATAATTTTCATGCACATAACTTAAGAGTATTTTTGTATGTTGCATATTTTAAAATCAAATTACAAGGAAATTGGTACCAGGTGCCTTTAAATTACATTTTTATTATTCATTAAATACACTCACTCATTCTGATTCACACAGTCATTAAGTCACTCATTTATTCATTCATTCGTCTGAAATCTGAACCGTTATTTAAAAGTTAAATTTGCTCTATTTGCTAAATACTTACTTACTCACTGGCACTATCGAACCCGTAGGTTCATGGCCGCACGGACATAAGCTCTCCATACATCCCTATCCTGAGCTAATGCTTTCCAATCATTCCCTGTATAATCTACTTCCCTCAAATCATAGTTATGTTGTTCTCTCACCTCATTCTTGGTCTACCAACTGGGCGTTTTCCCTCTGGCTTTCCTACAAGAAGCTTCCATGCAAGTCTTTCATTCCCCATACGCGCAACTTGTCCTGCCCATCGCAGTCTACGAGACTTAACTGTTCTTATTATATCTGGCTTCCTATAAAGACCATGTAGTTCATTGTTATGTAGTCTTCTCCATTCACCTGTCTGTTCATCTATCTTTGGTCCAAAAATTTTCCTAAGTACTTTATTCTCAAATACTTGTAATCTCCTTTCCTCTCTTAAAGTAAGAGTGCATGATTCGCACCCATATAATATAACTGGTAGAATAATAGTTTTATATATTTTCACTAAATACACCCACTCATTTTATATAAGCCTTTAACACTAATCATATGTTCTCTTTTTCAGGTAAGTGTGAAAACGTATGAAAATATCTAGAAACTAACATCTGACTGTAAGTAAAATTATTTTTCTTAGATAAACGCATTTTTTTTCAAATCAGCCAGTATGAGATATGAGATAAATATACAGTAAAACTTGTCTACGAAGGAACATGACGGTTCCTTAAATATATTTACGTCTTGGCAGTTTTCCTTCTTATAAAGGGTTCCCAAATTACATGCTTGAACTTTCTCACGCAGTGTAAGGGTTTTACATGCACGCTTTAAAGACATAAAGTATTGAAATGAATTACAGACAAAATAGTGTATGTAACACAGCTCAGTTTGCACACAATACAAAACAACTTTATTACACAAAAACGAGAAGGAACTCAACTACAGGAGGACTGAAAAGTTTCCCAACTCCCTCGCAGGTTACGTAAGCAGGCAAGGAAAAGCGAGGGATTCCCCGCTGTCACACATAAGCAAGGGTATCCCCACAATACAATGGCAACACAAGAAGGTAGAACGATATAATGCAGTAGCGTCATATGCAGAATTTTCACGTGTGGTCATTAATACAGTAATTAGAACGTGCTTAAGAATAATTTCCCGTCTTACTGAGGTAAAAATTAAATATTGGTACTTAAAAAACCATTCGGTTTCGGCGTTATGAAGTTTTCCAGTTTATACAAGAGGATTTTAGATATAAAATCGTACCGTTCTGGATATTTCTTTCCGTCTCTACAGGTTTCCTTCTTATAAAGGTTCCGGCTAAGACAGGTTTCACTGTAGAGTCTATTATAATATATTCTTGTCAAATATAAATAGAAAATTGTACCGTTAAATTGGCCGTCTATCCTATAAATTACATTGGTTAATTTAATTAAAATTAAAAAAAAACAGTAGAAAAAATAAATGGAGAGAAAATACTTAAATATAGGCCTATAGGCTCGTAATAACTCAGATCTACGTATGGTTTGATTTCACTGCGGTCAGACACGTTAAAATAACAAAGTAAAGTAAAGTAAAGTGATCCCACAACAGGCCCGGAGGCCCTTGGGGTAGTAGGAGGTTAAGGCTCCCACATTTTCTAGACAATCGGCACTTTATGTCAGCCGGGTTGTCAGCCCTGCGTGACGGCCGCCTTTACCCCCAGAACAAGCGTCTGGTACTTATTACCGTTAGAGGCTGAGTCGACCCCAGGGCCATTGTGCCGCCAGAGGGTTTGGGTCAGTTTAAAAATCCTGACCCCAACGGGACGTGCACCCTCGACCCTCCGGCTTGTAGCTCAGTGCTTTAACCACTACGCTACGGCGTGCCCCCCCGTTAAAATGTGAAATTAAAATTGATAAAAAATGTGGAAAATATACTGTAAATAATACAATTAAAACACAAACAATGTCAATAACAAGAAAAATACTAAAAAAACCAAACTAAAATATAAGTGTAATCTTAAGATGAATAACACAATCACCTACCTAGGATACACGATACAGCATAAATTACACCCATACACACACCTAATTAAAATTCAGAATAAAATTGCGAACACCATTCGAAGCAATATAGGCTACCACCTAACAAAAACAAACATCACTACACTAGCACCATACCAACACTAACTAACTAACTCACTGGCTCTATCATGGCCGCCCGTACATAAGCTCTCCGTACATCCCTATCCTGAGCTAATGTTTTCCTATCACCCCTGTATAATCTAATTCCCTCAAATTACACTGAGCAACAAAAAAGAAACTTTTTTTGTCTCAGAAAGAAAAATATGTAATTCTGATAGTATTTTTTCTCCTGAATTCAAACATGATATCGGTTTTTCTTCATCACGCAAGGTTTCCGAGAGACAGGCATTTATAATTTCAAACACTTTAATATTTTCTACATTCCGACTCACCTATAAAGTAAGAATTGACGATTTTCTATTATATTTCGCCTGTGTAACATCCCTCTTGAAGGTGCAACAATAATCGGCCAGCATATTAGGAATCCATTTGCCTTGATATCTCTTTTCCATAGCTGAAATATCCTGATGAAAGTGTTCCCCGTGCTCATCGCTCACTGCGCCAAGATTTTTCGGAAAGAAATCTAGGTTTATTAAAAAAATAATTATTTAAATCCATTAATTGAAATTGAAATAAAAAAAACCGTGTGTGATGGAGAAATTCCGAACACATTTTTGAAAACACGATAATAAACTGTATAAAGTACAACTATTGGTACTCATGAGACAAAAATCATGTTGATCAGTGTCATGGTCAATGTTATTCTCCCACCTCATTCATGACCTACCAATTGGTTTTCCAACAAGAACTTCCATGCACCATTCGTGCCAAATGTCCATCGCAGTCTATGAGATTTAACTCCATTATTACATCAGGTTTTCCCTAAAAGATCTTTAAGTTCCCCGTTTTTTAGTCTTCTCCATTCACCTGTCTGAATTCAAATTTAGAATTCAAAAATGTTTGATCACTCAGTATTCAATATGTCACTCGTTAATGATTGCAGTACTGAGTGCAACAATTAATTAATGCATTCCTATTAATTAATTATTAGCAACGCCTCAGTAGTAGCTTTGAGATTACCATCAAATCATCAACATGTTAAATCAGGTGAGATAATGGTCAATAGCAATGAATGTTATTTAATAGCAATATAGCGGTATGTCTAACGTCTTAATTGGCATACTTGATATCCAAATCTGATTTCTACTTCAGGAAGACGTTACATGGACGCGAAAAGGTTTAATTTTCTCAGCTTGTAACTAACTCACTGGCACTATCGCACACATAGGTTCATGGCCACGCGGACATAAGCTCTACATAAATCCCTATCCTGAGCCAATGTTTCCAATCATCCCCTGTATAATCTACTTCCCTCAAATCATAGTTAATGTTATTCTCCCACCTCATTCTTGGTCTACCAACTGGGCGCTTTCCCTCTAGTTTTCCTATAAGAAACTTCCATGCACGTCTTTCATTCCCCATTCTTGCTATATGTCCTGCCCATCAGAGTCTATGAGACTTAACTGTTCTTATTATATCTGGCTTCCTATACATATCATGCAGCACACTGTTATGTAGTTTTCTCCATTCACTTATCTATTCATCTTTTTTTGGCCAAAAAATTTTCCTAAGAACTTTATTCTCAAATACTCGTAATCTTCTTTCCTTCCTTAAAGTAAGAGTCCATGTTTCTCATCCATATAATATAACTGGTAGAATAATAGTTTTATATATTTTCAGTTTAACATTTTTTGAAAGGAGATGGAAAAACAAGAGTCTCTTCAATGCAACGTAGCATACATTTCCAGAATTGAGCCTATGTTTAATTTCTTTGTGCATCTCATTCCTATTTGTGATTATTGTTCCTAGATATTTGAAATCAGCCACTTCTTCAAAATTTCCTTCATTTGTCATTAGTTGTCCAACTCCATTATATAACGCATTTTTATGTGTGAACATGTATTTAGTTTTATTGATGTTTACTTCCAGCCCCAATTTCTTAGTGTTACTCAATAGAGTGTGCATGTCGTCCTTTAGCATCTCCTCATTATCGCTCAATAGCACTACATCATCAGCATAAACTAACAGCCTATTAATACAATTGAGTTGTAGGCTTTCTTTATTCTCTAAAGATATGATGGCATGCTCTAATACAAAATTCAATAGTAGGGGAGATAGTGCATCTCCTTGCTTTAACCCATTGTGAATTTCAAAAGTATTCGAAAACTATTTGCCTACATGCACCCTACTCTTTGTGCCATTATGGGCCGCATGCAAATACATTTGTCTCTACTCAAATTACTTCCAATCACTGGTGAGCTGACTCACCGTGAGCAAGTGCAAAGATCGAATTAGCTACCCACTAACTGGTCATGCATGAAAGTAGTCGTTTTCATTTATATTGGCAAAAAATTGCCCAGAATTCTCAGTGATAAAACCACTTCCGTTATTTTCGTCTGTTAGAAGAATGCATTTACGCTTGTGTCCCACAAATAATACCGTATACAATGACGTCTGCATCGTGCAATATTACGCCAATTCTCCTGTTCTTCTAGTTGAATTCTTTGGTAGACTCTATCAAATTCCTCTTCTCTGCGTATACCGAAAACATGATCGAAGTCTTCAAGGTCCAACATCTTGGATAAAGCAGCAAGGTACGCGCCAAGGTTTCAAACTACATCGGTTACCAACGGTTCCCTTCAGGATTCTCACGATAAGTTTCTCTCTTAAGTTACCTCGTCAGGTAGCTTACGAATTTCAACAATTATTATCGCATGAACAGATTTCTGAGTACGCAAAAAGTCTTTGGATGCAACTTTCTCAGCAGAGAACGACTTTTACGGTCTAATGGGGTCGAATCTTTGAACGCATTAGACCGTAAAAGGCGTTCTCGGCTGAGAAAGTTTTATCCTAATACGATTTTGCTTACTCAGAAATCTATTCGTGCGATAATAATCGTAAGCTACCTGACGAGGTAACCTAAGATCATAGCTTAAGATAGAAACTTATCGTGAGAATTCCGAAGGGAACCGATGGTAACCGATGTAGTTTGAAACCTTGCCGCTTTGTCCAAGAAGTCGAACCTTGAAGACTTCGATCATGTTTTCGGTATACGCGGAGAAGAGGAATTTGATAGAGTCTACCAAAGAATTCAACTGGAAGAACAGGAGAATCGGCGTAATATTGCGCGACGCAGACGTCGTTGTATACGGTATTATTTGCGGGACGCAAGCGTAAATACGTTCCTCTATTACTTACTTACTTACTCACTGGCACTATCGAACCCGTAGGTTCATGACCGCGCGGACATAAGCTCTCCATACATCCCTATCCTGAGTTAATGTTGTTCTCCCACCTCATTCTTGGTCTACCAATGGGCGTTTTCCTTCTGGCTTTCCTACAAGAAGTTTCCATGCACGTCTTTCATTAGCAGACGAAAATAACGGAAGTGGTTTTATCGCTGAGAATTCTGGGTAATTTCTTGCCAATATTACAAAAATTACGACTTTCATGCATGACCAGTTAGTGGGTCGCTAATTCGATCTTTGCACTTGCTCACGGTGAGTCAGCTCACCAGTGATTGGAAGTAATTTGAGTAGAGGCTAATGTATTTGCATGCGGCCCTAGACACATTCAATTTCACTTATTTTCTTACATATGTCAGTGAGTGACAAGTGTATTTGCCACAATCAATAGAGTAGGTGGCGTTTGTACACACAATCATTTCGAAACATCCTATAGGAGTACAAAATTTAAAGAAGATCATGTATGGGTGACTTGTTTCTAAAAGAGTAAATCCAATCAGTTTAAAGTAAATTTTGTCTTGTTTACTCGATCGAATTCAAATAAAAACCAAATGGACACAGGTTGAAATTGAGATATAATATTTATTTACGCTCAGGCATCAAACGCAGGTCAATTTGAGTGCATATTTACCCAAAGATAAGCTTGAAAGGTGCAATCAACCAAGTATTAATAATTAATTTTGTCAAATACCATTAACTGCTATGAATCATTCACTTGAAACTCCATCCACTAGCATCACTCGTTCAGTCACTTTGATCAAGTTTTACATTTCAACAATAACAAAGGCATTTTTAATAATCACAACCTGTTACAATCGAGTGTTTATTGTCTGTCAGAAAGTATTATTCGCAATTTGAAACTTTGTGTAAAATGTATGATTACATATGCATGCTATTACGCAATACAAGTAGTCTTGCTATCCCAACTTCTCTGAAGAAAACATAAAAATGAAAATATATAAAACTGTTTTTCTCGCAATTATATGTAGGCCTATGTGAAACATTGACTGATATTTTAAGGAAGGTGCGGACATTACAAGTATTTGAGAATATATATATATATATATATATACCGCTATAGTCTCGAGGTAGCGTGCTGCCTTGTCACGCACCGGGCCCGGCTTCGATACCCGGTCGGGGCAGTTTTTCTGGGTGGGGTTTTTATCGGGGTTTTTTCTCACCTGTAAGATAAATGTCAGGAAAATTTTAAGGCCCAATCGGTTCCCGAAATCATATCACCGCCCTTATCATTATCATTGTCATCATCATCATCATCCACCGGTGTGGAAAACAACGGGAAGCTACTACACCTACAATTCCCTAGTAAAGCAGCAAGCATAGCATGAAAATGCTATGATTGCAGTGAAGGATCTGATTTCGGGCAGAATTTACTATGGATGGATATATATATATATCATCATGAACAAATTCGTTTTAGGCCATGTGGCCTGTACGGTAAACCTAGCGAAGTTGGTCTTGATCTTTCCACCGATGTTTTGGTCTTCCTTGGTCCCTATGTCCAGTTGGGGTATATTGGAATGCCAATTTTGGAAGTCTATTTCTTGCCATTCTCCTCAGATGATTTTTCCATTCTTGTTGGTATCTTTGTAAATCTTCATTTAAACTTGTTACTCCAAGTTTTATATATATAGACAAAAAGTAAGATATTTACAATATTATTTACAAATATGGGTCGCACGGGCAGTAAGCCGTACGTGCTGTTGACATATATCAAAGCTACCATACTTAAGCTGCAAGCATAGCATGAAAATGCTATGATTGCAGTGAAGGACCTATCTTCAGACAGAATTACTATGGATGGATATATATCATCATCATCCTTCACGGATTAGGTGTTTGCCTGTTCCGATCTCACATCTGTTGAGCCCAGCACTTTCTTGGTCTTCCCACCGATTTTCATCCAAAACTCAAAATGCTCCTTACGATGCAATGTTTATTCTATCAAAATTAAATTTTGTGGTTAGACTCTCCAATAAATGCTAATTCAAATTTGATATGCAGTTGCTAGTCTAAAATGCATGTGTTCTTTTAAATTGAGATGGAAAAAATAATGAGGGCGATGTTTTTTTTTCAAGAAATGAAAAATAAGCAGTATCCTCCCTTTATGATTATGTTTGCACAGCAAATGTGTTTAGTCTAATCATAAAGACTCTGAATCTCAAATTTCGCCAGAGAATATTTAAAAATGCATCGTAAGGAGAATTTTTAAGAAAATATTAAAAAAGTAGTTTAAAAAATCATAATTCTGAAACTATTCTACTTCCATAGTAATTCTGCCCGAGGGCAGGTCCTTCACTGCAATCATAGCATTTTCATGCTATGCTTGCAGCTTTACTAGGGAATTGTGTAGGTGTGGTAGCTTCCCGTTGCTTTCCACACCGGTGAAGGATGATCGTGATGATGATGATGATAAGGATGATTATGATGATGATGGCCATATGATTTCGGGGACCGTTTGGGCCTTAAAGTTTTCCTGACATTTGTCTTACAGGTGAGGAAAAACCCCGGTAAAAACCTCACCCAGAAAAACTGCCCCGACCGGGGATCGAACCCGGGCCCGCTGCGTGACAAGGCAGCACGCTACCTCGAGACCACAGCGGTGGACCTATTCTACTTATAAACACCAAATCTCACAGAAACGCTTCTATAAACACAATGTATGTGATAAAAATTATCTAAATTTCTGTTATTCAAAATATGCTAACCACCTATTCCAATTTAATCATTGTTTCGATCCAAATTTTGAAATTTTACATATTTGTGGTAAGGGTAAGAAGTTGGATCTTTTGGAGACTGTAGAAATTAATAAATTGAGATGTAGTAATAAACTGTTAAATTCTCAACTTGATTTGAATGAATCACCTTTGTTAAATTAAAAAAATTTAATAAATATTGTTGTATTGTTGCTTAGATCGGTTGATATGTTCTATAATAACACAATTCATAATTTGTTAACATGTCTGAAGAAGGTACAGTGTACCGAAACAGCTGTCACTGAATTATATCTTAATAAATATGAAAATCAAATAAAACTAAGTTTTATTTTTATTTAATTAATAAATATGGATTTTCATAAAGTAAACAGCATCTCAATTGAATATTAAAATTACCATAGTTATTAAACAATGGGTGTACCCTTATTTATCACTCCCTAACGCCGATCCAACCAGCGATAACCCAAAACAGCGATAGAAAAATCATAGACTAATAGGCCTATACTCTGTGGAGAAAATAGCAGCATCACAATATTGTCTAACAGTGTCATAATATTGTGATTTACGTATTTAAATAAATACTTGAAAATTGTCTAATAATGTTATAAAAATTGTTTTAAAAAGTTTAAAATATTAAAAAATGTTAGTAAATAGAGAAGAAGAACTATAGTTTACAACAATAAACTTAAAAATTAAAAAGGAGTAAAAGTGCAGTTGAGCCAATTTTTTTATTTTAGATCCATCCATAGTAATTCTGCCCGAAGGCAGGTCCTTCACTGCAATCATAGCATTATCATGCTATGCTTGCAGCTTTACTAGGGAATTGTAGGTGTGGTAGCTTCCCGTTGCTTTCCACACCGGTGAAGGATGATGATGATGATAATGGTAAGGATGACGATGATGCTGGCCATTTGATTTCGGGGACCGTTTGGGCCTTAACGTTTTCCTGACTTTTGTCTTACAGGCGAGGAAAAACCCGGATAAAAACCTCACCCAGAAAAACTGCCCCGACCGGAGATCGAACCAGGCCCTGTTGCGTGATAATGCAGCACGCTACCTCCAGACCACAGCGGTGGACACATTTTGGATATGTTTTTGTATATACATTGTACGCAGTATACATAAAGGGTAGTGGTTTTATTTGCCACATGAGGTGGTTTGTGATATGTAATTTACAGTATAGTTATTTAGGTCGGCAATCCCGAAAATGAATCATGGTCGCTATTGCTGTAAGTACGACAAAACACACTATCGCGCAAAAACACTAATAATGATCCTATGGAATTGTTGAAATGTTGTATTTCAGATAATATATCAATTTAATTTTCAGAACCTAAATTGTATTATTAAATATTTGATTATAATAGCTTGTTCAACAATTTTGTAACTTTTGGTCTTCTTCTTCTTTTTCGTCACGGTTTAGGCTTATTTACTAGCCTGTTCCGGCTCCAAATTGCTGCTGTTTCCATCTTTTCTTTGGTCTTCCCAAACTTCTTCTTCCTCGTGATAAATAGTTGTATGCTGCTTTTGGTATTCTGTTTTCAGTCATCCTTGCTAAGTGTTCTTTCCAGTTTGTTCTGTATTTCACAATTGTTGTGATTAATTCCTCAATTTTTAGTTGTTGTCTTATTTCTGTGTTATGTTTTTGTGTGTTCTTTGATATCCTGCTATTGGTCTGAGGAATTTAATTTTAGCAGCTTGTATTCTGGCAGATTGTTGTGTTGTCACTGTCCATGTTTCGGACCCATAAGTAATAATAGGCACTGCCATTTTCTTGTATAATTTCATTATAGAGTATTTCCTGGCTTTATTTTTCAAGTTATTTTTAATGTTCCTGTTATATAATTAAACTTATTTAGTTTGTTATTTATATCTGTTTCCGCTGTGTATGATATTTCGCAACCTGGGAAGTTGTAACTTCTAGTAAATTCCAATAAAGAAAAAGCGAGACAGTTGAAGAATGCGGTATATAAGAAAGGAAACAATACTGAGAGCTGAGTTGGAGGAAATTAGAGACATGCACAAAGTTAAGAAGAGAGTGAATTAAATTAAACAAAATATTCATTTGGTGAAATTTTCTGTTGTAGCGTTACTTTGTTTGTGTCACAGAGCATCCTGTCTATAAGATTAGTTCACATGGTTGGAAATAGAGTGAGCAAGATTCTAACTTAAAGGATCTGGCAATAGTTGAATGAATTGGATCAAACGAGAACTACAGGAAATGAGATTGCAATTCATTTGGACAAAAGTGGCCTATGTTTCCCTTAGTGCTTGCAGCTCTATTCTATCCCAGGGTTCGGCAACCTTTAATTAGGGACATATTTGATTAATGGAAACTCAAATTATGCTTTGAAATTGATTATCGCCATTTTTCCTATTTACATACAAAATAATGCTTGGTGGAGTGGAATATGAAATTTGATAAAGTGAATGGAATTTCTCTAGAGCACGCCACAAATCTGTAGAGGATGAAGAAGGCCTACAACTTAATGGCATCAATAATGCTGATGATGTAGTACTATTGGGCGATAGCGATGAGATAGTAAACGCCAACACGCACACACTACTGAGTAACACTAAGAAATTGGGACTGGAAGTAAATATCAATCAAATTATATATATGGTCATACATAGAAATTCATTATATAATGGAAATGGACAGCTAATGACAAATGAGGGAAATTTTGAGGAAGTGGCTGAATTCAAATACCTAGGAACAATAATCACAAAACAGGAATGAGATGCACAAGGAAATTAAACATAGGCTCAATTCTGGAAATGCGTGCTATTATGCATTGCATAGACTCTTGACTTACCAACTCCTTCAATAAAACATTAAACTGAAAATATAAAAAACTGTTATTCTACCAGTTATATTATATGGATGCGAAACATGGACTCTTACTTTAAGGGAGGAAAGGAGATTACGAATATTTGAGAATAAAGTTATTAGGAAAGTTTTTGGACCAAAGTGAGGTGAACAGATAGGTGAATGGAGAAGACTACAAAACAATGAATTACATGGTCTTTATAGAAAGCCAGATATCCACATCTCAAAAGCTTCCAGTCGCTTTTCCACATCTCTGCACCATAGAATACTACACTCCACACAAACAATTCACTAGCCTCTTCCGTAATTCTTTTGCTAGATGTCCGTAGAAAATGCGTCTCTTCTTGTTAAAAGCTTCTTTTGCAATTGCTATCCTCTGCTTTACTTCTTGACCGCAGAAGTATGAGAGTAAAAATGTTGGCTGGTAATAGGAAACGCCTTTACTGGTGCCCTTTACTCTACAAGGAACAACAAGAATTAAGCAATACTAATTATGATGATGATTTTGGTCTACCTATAATACATTTGGTTATGTCTTGTATATGACATTTGTCCCTAATTTTTCTGTGTTGTGTATTTTATCAAATAATGTTTTCCCTGAATTGTTCTTTAGATTTTCATTTCACATGTGCTTATTTTTTTAGTTTTTGTTGTATCAGCCCTAGTTTCTGCTCCATATACGATAACTGGCCAAAGTATCATTTTGTATATGCGGGTTTTGCTTTCTGTTGACATATGTTTGTTGCGCCATTTACATTAATTTACATTTTTTGCATTGAAAGTGAAATTATTTTTGCTGTATATCCGCCATTTTGTACGGTTGATTGTTTACTTTTCAGCGAAAAATTGTCAAAAATGACCTGTCTGTGCAAATAATTACAAAATTTCTTCCTTGCTGTGGAGGACGTGTCTTTGTACAGAACATTATACAATAAAATGCAATATTTTAATTGTTACGAAATATAAGGACATTCTATACTCTATGTTTTGTCTGAAATTATCTTGGTTCATATTTCACCTCGGTGGTTTAGGGATTATGTTACTTGTCTCTTCCCCCAAGGGTGGCGATATAAAACCCGTCGAGGTCGATGGATTCTTTACATGGAAGAGTCCAAGGGATCCGTAAAAGAACCTCAGGCCTAAACTAGTGCCTCTGAGCAAAATATAATCTGCTTTCCTCCATCGTAGTAATACCTTAATGTCCTATTAGATGTCTCTTTGAGCTGACATATGTAGGAAAATAAGAATAACTAAATTAGACTGAACATCCACTCATTTTCACTTTCTTTGTTTAGAGTCCTTGATTCTTCTGACTACATTGATCAACAGTTGTTTTGTTGCCCTTTGATATAAGATTAATTTCTGATATATTTATGCTCACAATTCATGAAACTATCAGTGATTTTGGAAGATTTTCTCTGGGTTTTCTAAATATTTATATTCATCTTACACTACAAAAATCGGAAAATATGAAACAATATAACAGATATATTTATAATGTCAATTGTTTTTTGACAAATTAGTATGCAGCGACGTAAATAGAAAGAAAAATGTCGAAAACCCATGTTGTATTTCAGCGAAAGTGAACTACGTGGTCTTTACAGGAATCCGGATATAATAAGAACAGTTAAGTCTCGTAGACTGCGATGGGTAGGACATGTTGCACGTATGGGAAATGAAAGACTTGCATGGAAGCTTCTTGTAGGGAAGCCAGAGGGAAAACGCCCAGTTGGTAGACCAAGAATGAGGTGGGAGAATAACATTAACTATGATTTGAGGGAAGTAGATTATACAGGGAATGATTGGAAAGTATTAGCTTAGGATAGGAATGTATGGAGAGCGTATGTCCGCGCGGCCATGAACCTACGGGTTCGATAGTGCCAGTGAGTAAGTAAGTATATTACAGAAAATAGAAAATTACAGATTTGTCAAACCATAATTCAGAGCATTTTAACATATGGTGCTGAACTCTGGCAAATTCGTACCAGGGAAATGAAAAGAATTTTAAGTACAGAAATGTATGTTTTAAGAAAATCAACTGGAAAATCTGCAATGTATAGAATACGAAATAAAGAAATAAGGGAAATTATGGGTGTACAAGAGAAGCCGGACATCATAGACATTATAGAAAAGAAAAGATTACAGTGGCATGGCCATGTCAAAAGAATACCAGAACAAAGATTGCCTAAAATTGTTATGGAATGGATTCCTAAGGAAAGGGGGAAGAGAGGAAGACGGAAGAAAACTTGGATAGAAGGGGTACAAGCAGCTATGAATATCAGAGGAATGGAGGAAGATCAATGGATGGACATAGAGGAATGGCTATTGGTTTCTGGAAGACGGCACCAGCTGTCATGATACCGGATGATGATGATTATTTATATAAAGGCCATGTAGTTCACAGTTCAGTAGTCTTCTCCACTCACCTGCATGTTCATCTTTCTTTGGTCCAAAGTTTTTCCTAAGAACTTATTCTCAAATATAGGCAGCCAGATATAATAATAACTGTTAAGTCTCGTAGATTGCAATAGGCAAGGCATGTGGCACGAATGGCGAATGAAAGACGTGCATGGATGCTTCTTGTAGGAAAACCAGAGGGACAGCGCCTAGTTGGTAGACCAAGAATGAGATGGGGGAATAACTTTGATTTGAAGATAGTATATTATACAGGGAATGATTGGAAAGCATTAGCTCAGGACAGGGATGTATGGAGAGCTTATATCCGAGCGGCCATGGACCTATGGGTTCGATAGTGTCAGTGAGTAAGTAAGTATTTAATATCTTAATATAACAATAATAAATATAACGCAATTGTGAAGAGTGTTTTATTTTATTTTATGACTATCCACCTCAACGGTTTTAACAATGGATTTTATTAGTGTTGACAGTGTTTCTACTTAAATCCCAAAGTGAATTGTTCCCAGAGGTTACTGTCTGGAGCATCTTCTTTCATCAAATCTCTAGCTTCCATACTTCTCCTCACTCCATCTATCCAACGTTCCATTTACTCGGCAAAGCAAGCAGCATGATTTGCTGTTGTGACCACAAATATCAGGAGTTCTTCATTTACTGTCTTGTTTTCTCACCAACTTCATAGTGTTGTTCCATAAATTTACCTTTTACATACATTTGTATATACATTTTTAGCAAAATAATTACCTTCTGTAAAGCAAAGAATAAAAAATTAATATTTTGAAAAGATTCAAAAGAAATGTATTATGAATTAGAAATACGGAAAATAGAGAACCATCGTATAGAAATCACTTTGAAAAATAACGTTTGCAAAATATTATGTAAACTGAATATAAACTTAATATTTAAATGATCATTAACACAACGCAGATTGTAATAATTGCTCAAGAAAACGCAACTTGAAAGAAAATCACATGCTGGTTTTATTAATATTTAATTGAAAATTTCTTGAAGGAAGAAAAAATATTACACGGGACCTAATTTTTAGTACAGCTGTCATTTTATATTTTTGTCACTAGACATGAATTTACACTTAACAGGAATGATAGGTCCTTCATACAAATGTAGTATACCACATTCGTCTTCACGTCTGCTGTAATTTTGAGGTTTTCTGGAAATGTAATATTGAGATAAATCATCACCCACATAAGTAAATATTGTTTGGCGTAAAATTTGATGAAGTTGTAATTAAGGTGCATCCCCATCCTTGTATTAACAAAAATTTTACAACGGTTCGTCCAAGAGTCTTGTGGCTTAGGTAAAGAATGACATTATAAAGACATTATAAATTAATAAACTGAAGGTAAATCTTACCTGGCTGTTTCCTGTAACCTGCGGTCTACTCTCAGGTCCAACGCGATATCTCGAAACTGAAATATTATCACACATTTGTAATAATACTGCATTCCATAAAATTGGGAATTGGAAATCTACATACAAGGTCATGTATGAGATTTCGTAACAAATTCTCGGGGCGGTGGTAGCTAACAATCTATTCATTTGAGTTTATCGTTAAATAAAACCAGTTACAATAAATAGTTGAAGTACATAAAACACTTGCAATGAAAAACAAATATAAACGACACATAATAAACAAAGTAATAAGAAAAAAAATAAAACAAGAATCAATAAATGCAACAAAATTGGATGAAGAAATAAATTAAAACAAACCAAAATGCATAACATTTATATATACACAGAAATTGAAACAATAAAATTGGTTAAACAATAAAAAAGAAAGACAAAAACTTAAGAATTGCTTAGAAAACTAGTAATAAAATAAATATCACATCAAAGAAAACAGAAAACAACAACAGGTACAAAATGTTATATTTATTTAAATATTTATCCACCAGCGCCCCTCGTAATTGAGGTTGCCCAGTTTAACTCCCAGGCAGTGCGTATCAGACGCACACACGTGTTACCGGTATTTAGGTTCCCCCCGGTAATGGGTTTGCCCAGTTTACCCCCCAGGCGTTGGGGTACACCCGCGGTGTTGGAGTACGTACCCGTCAACACACGGGCTACCGGTATTTCTTTAATAGATTCCGGGTGTTAGGCACTTTTCAAAATAGGTAGGCAAAATGACACTAAAATCATTAATATAGGCACTAATATGAAATAGGCTCTTACAAAAAATGGACTACAACATAACTTTCTATAGTCTTACGTTAAGAATCTAAACATATGCTATCAATAGCATGCGAAGATATCAGAGATAATTATGGATTTGTTTTGCCAATTCTTTGTGCCGAAACATAACACGTTGGAACATAGCTTAGGGCAATTTCGCTTAACAGGAATACACGAGGTGGAAAAATACAGTATTTACCTATCGGGAGTGCACTGAGGGGGAAAACCATCTATTTGTTATTGGGTTATTTCCACCCTTATCCCAAAATATTCTAAGGGAATTTATAAAAAGTACACTTGAAAACTTCTATGAAATGTCTTGGCCATGAACTTCGTCCATTTGAATTTAGTTCTTTGAAATGCTGAGTTAATTTTGAAAAAAAAGATTGCAAATAGGCATTTATAGGCAAAATGAACTTAATGGAAATCAACTCTAGGGTTGTTGGTATGAAGGTATATGAAGTTACTTTTACAATATCTATAATGAATAACTATAGGCATTATCTCTAACACCCGGTCTCTACTGTTTAAGAACCCCCAGTATCGGGCTTGCACGGGTGTTTGTACCCCAGGAACCTTGGTCTACATACCTGACAAAGCTGGTAGTTGACCATTGCATTATGCTACCGTCCCTGGTTGCACATCACCCGTCATTCTTGATTTACTTGAATTCATCCGCAGGTTGACATTAATATCCTGAAAAACAAGAAAGCACAACACTCAGAGATCCAGAAAACATAGCAAGTATTTTCTTGTTCCACAAGACTCTATTAGACAAAATGTGCAACTTTTCAGAGCCAAGAATTAGCACATCCGTACCTTAAATACAACTTCATCCAATTTTACGCCAAATACTATCTGCTTATGATTTTTTTATTTATATCTCTATATTAAATTTGTAGAAAACCTCTTATTTTTAAGTGTCACAATTTGAAGGTATTGTACCACATCTGTCAACTCTCCTCAAGAGCAAATGATTACAAGTGACAGAAAACCAGCGGAAATTAGTAGCTGCACACAGAATTAATTCTCATATAATATGTTTTTTTTTTTCTTGAAGTAATTTTCAATTAAATATAGAAACAACCTGTATGTGATTTTGTTTGAAGTTGTGGTTTCTTGAGCAATGGGTCTGCATGTAAATATATATATATATATGTACATTTTAATTATTTTACATTTAAATTGATGTAAAATGACCTATTTTCACCATAAAGTTCATACAGTCAATTTATGTATGCGTAATGAAGTCACCCATTTTTTTTGTTTCCATACAGGCTACAATATTCTTACCAAACAGTTCCTCTATAGTTTTCCCTCCTCATATAATTTATTTTACACACTCATAGCGCTGGGATTATTAGAATACTTCCATGTACTATTGTTTTCAATTTCGCCTTGTTTCTCTTCACTGCATCGAATATATCTTCAAATGTAATTACCTAGAAAAATAAAAGTTATATCTGATTAGTACATTTTCACAGTTATTGTGGTAATTGTATAGTTTCTTCTTCCTATGTGTGCAAAATATCAACAGCAAATTATGGACTTTTATCAATTGTCGGAATTTAAATAACTTGCAACAGTAACAAATAGAAATAAATTATGCATAGGATCACTTTGGAAACGCATGGTATAGGCTGTATTATACACGATGGAAACTCTTGTTGTCTCAAATTCTCTAAAAAAGTTAAATTAATAATATATATATATATATATATGTGGTATGATAAGAAAAATAAATGCCTGGTCGGGATTCGAAACCGGATCTCTGAGTCTGTACCTCAGCGTGATATCCATTACACTACCAGGCGAATCCAATTCAAACACTTATTTTTCTTATATATATTTTCTTGTATATGTATTATATAATCTCCATATTAATGGAGAATATAATACATATATAAGAAAAATAAGTGTTTGAATTGGATTCGCCTGGTGGTGTAATGGATATCACGCTGAGGTACAGACTCAGAGATCCGGTTTCGAATCCCGTCCAAACATTTATTTTTCTTATCATACCACACTAAGCTTGCATTACTCAATGCTAAACATTTAATTATAACATATATATATATATATATATATATATATATATATATATATATCAACTTTTACAAGATTCATGATGTGTTCCGTTGAGGTTTATTCAAAATTAATATAAAATTATAGAATATTCACCTGAAAGGTCCGTCTCCTCAACTTAATTATCATTTAACTGTAGCGCTTTCGGGACTTGTCCCATCATCGGCAGGATTCAAAACTGGTGTTTCACTGAAGATCTGGTAGAGGGGGTTACATGTATTGGGTTCGTTTTCGTTTATCAGGCTGTCGTTGTGAGCTGCTTTCATGATTTCCATCTCTTCGAGTACGTTTATCTTCGCTGGATTATTTTCTCTGTGCATTACTGTTAGGGTGTTTTCAATACTTAACATACGATGTCCTTCATGGATAACGTGCTTTGCATAGCTTGATTTACCTTCTGCGTGAATGAAGTCTCGAAAATGTTCTTTGAATCTGATGTTAAAACTCCTGTTTGTCCTTCCTATATAAAATTTGTTGCAGTCCTTACATGTCAGTTTATAAACTCCTTTGCTGTTGAAAATGTTATTTTCTTCAATGTTATTGTTTATTATGTTGTTTAATTTGTTATTGGTTCTGTATGCTATTTTTACGTTTTTATCGGCTTTCTTTAGTGTATTGGCTAATTTTGTCGTTTCTTTTCCTGTGTATGTAAGTGTTATCCATGTTTTCTTGTTGTTGTCAGATTCTTTTTCTAGTTTAGTTATGTTGGTTATGTTGTTCTTCCTTTTTTGTTTTTTTACGAGCTTATCTATGAATTCTTCATTGTAGCCATTGGTTTTTGCCATATACTTAATGTAGTTGAGTTCTTGGATATAATTGTCTTTGCTTAATGGGAGTCTCAACATTCTACTGACTAAGCTATTAAATGTACTAATTTTCTGTTGAAAGGGGTGTGTAGAATTTTTGTTTATGGCCAGAGCATTGTTTGTCGGTAGATACCGATTTCTAGTTTATTGTTGTGTAGATTTTTGGTTATAGACAAATCTAAGTAGTTTATGCTGTTGTTAACTTCTATTTCTTCTGTGAAAGTGATTTTTTCATGCATGTTGTTTAAGTCTTGTAGTATTTCTTTTTCTTTTCTGTTTTCATTTTCATATATTATTAGTACATCATCGACATATCGTGTTATTAGTTTTATGTTGAATTTGTGTATTAGTTCCTCAAAATGTTTATTTTCCAGTTCTTGTAGGAAGATTTCTGCCATTATTCCAGATGTAGGACTCCCCATCGGGATCCCGTCTTCTTGAATAAATAGTTCATTGTTAAATTGGAAGTAATTTTGCTTTATTGTTGTTGTTATTAGTTTGTTTAACTGATTGATATAGTTATCTTCAACTAACAGACAGTAAACTTGAAGATAAATATATCAATCAGTTAAACAAACTAATAACAACAACAATAAAGCAAAATTACTTCCAATTTAACAATGAACCATTTATTCAAGAAGACGGGATCCCGATGGGGAGTCCTACATCTGGAATAATGGCAGAAATCTTCCTACAAGAACTGGAAAATAAACATTTTGAGGAACTAATACACAAATTCAACATAAAACTAATAACACGATATGTCGATGATGTACTAATAATATATGAAAATGAAAACAGAAAAGAAAAAGAAATACTACAAGACTTAAACAACATGCATGAAAAAATCACTTTCACAGAAGAAATAGAAGTTAACAACAGCATAAACTACTTAGATTTGTCTATAACCAAAAATCTACACAACAATAAACTAGAAATCGGTATCTACCGACAAACAATGCTCTGGCCACAAACAAAAATTCTACACACCCCTTTCAACAGAAAATTAGTACATTTAATAGCTTAGTCAGTAGAATGTTGAGACTCCCATTAAGCAAAGACAATTATATCCAAGAACTCAACTACATTAAGTATATGGCAAAAACCAATGGCTACAATGAAGAATTCATAGATAGGCTCGTAAAAAAACAAAAAAGGAAGAACAACATAACCAACATAACTAAACTAGAAAAAGAATCTGACAACAACAAGAAAACATGGATAACACTTACATACACAGGAAAAGAAACGACAAAATTAGCCAATACACTAAAGAAAGCCGATAAAAACGTAAAAATAGCATACAGAACCAATAACAAATTAAACAACATAATAAACAATAACATTGAAGAAAATAACATTTTCAACAGCAAAGGAGTTTATAAACTGACATGTAAGGACTGCAACAAATTTTATATAGGAAGGACAAACAGGAGCTTTAACATCAGATTCAAAGAACATTTTCGAGACTTCATTCACGCAGAAGGTAAATCAAGCTATGCAAAACACGTTATCCATGAAGGACATCGCATGTTAAGTATTGAAAACACCCTAACAGTAATGCACAGAGAAAATAATCCAGCGAAGATAAACGTACTCGAAGAGATGGAAATCATGAAAGCAGCTCACAACGACAGCCTGATAAACGAAAACGAACCCAATACATGTAACCCCCTCTACCAGATCTTCAGTGAAACACCAGTTTTGAATCCTGCCGATGATGGGACAAGTCCCGAAAGCGCTACAGTTAAATGATAATTAAGTTGAGGAGACGGACGTTTCAGGTGAATATTCTATAATTTTATATTAATATATATATATATATATATATGGAAGTTCGGGTAGTGTGGACCCTTGTGTTTGAGTTGACTCTGTTAATATCTTCTTTAATTGGTGCTGCCCTGGAATATGAAATATTTATCTTTTTCTCCTTATCAACTTTGACGGGTTGAAGATCGGTTTATTTTATTGTTTGTGCGAAAAAGGGTTTATTTATGATTTTATGAAAATGGCCACTTGATTTTCTGATGATTCTGGCCAGGATTTTAGAAAACTTCTTCTTCTTCTTCTTCACTTCACGGGCTAGGCAAATTGCCTGTTCCGCCTCACAGTTGTTCTGTCCATCTTTTCACTGGCCTTCCTACATTCCTTGAACATCTTGGCTTGTAGTTGAATGCTGCTCTTGGTAATCGTGATACATTCATTCTTTCCACACGTGTAAACCATTTCTCGCTATATTCTCTGATTTTCCCATCCAATGGATATATATTTAACTCTGTTCTTATATCTTCATTCCTTTTTCGATCCAATCTTGTGCAGCCTTTTGTTCTTCTAAGGAAGTTCATTTCTCCGCTTTGTATTCTACTTTGCAATTTTTTGGTTATTTCCCAAGTTTCTCTCCTAAAAGTAATGCAGGAACTGCCAATGTTTTATAAAACTTCATCTTTTTTAGAAGACATTTATGAAATTATCGTATTGTCATTGGTCCTTTACAAGTATGCAAAGTTTCAAGTCGATGCAATGATTTTAAGTGGTTGAAAATAATGTTGAAAGATTCCGTTACATAATTACACAGACACGTTTTTGATTTTCTGATGATTCTTGCCAGGATTTTAGGAAAAAAAATGAAATTGTTGTATTGTCATAGATCCTTTACAAGTATATATAGTTTCAAGTCGATCCAATGATTTCAAGTAGTGAAAATCGCGTTGAAATATTCCGTTACATAGATAGATACCAGGTGAAGCTAATATAAAGCGTGTAAAATAGACTAAAAGCTAAGGTTGAAGATGGGGTCCCGTTTTCTTTCCTTCTCTCTTTCTTATTTATCTAAGCAGTTCTCGAATGAACTTCTACTGCGCTCCTACACCTACATACTAACTTTGTTATCTTTTAAATGCAACTAACTTACCTTGTATTTTAGAGAAAATTTACGCACAATATTTTTAAATCACAGCCCCTTTTGACGCTTTCATGTTGTGAAATAAAATATTTTGATGGTGTTTATTTTAAACCCGATTTTCCTGAAATTAAAAGAACGGGAAATTGTAATTATTTTATAGCGAAACGAGTTCTAAAATATCATTCATGCCGTAACCACGTGACCGTGATGCAATTGTTGAAACGCGACGTCATAGCTTATTTTATTCCGTGATATTTCACATTGTTATCTTTCAAAACACGTAAATAAGAGTTCTGTATGTAGTGCAACAATGTCTGTAGCAATGTAAGTAGCAAGAAAATTATTTATTAATTAAAATTTTACATAATCGGCCGCGGTGGTCTAGTGGTTATGCTCCTTGCCTATAGTTCCGAAGGTCACGGGTTCAAACCCGGCCGGGGGTCGATTGATTGTTTAGGATGGGAAAAATCCAAGGAGCAAGTCCTCCGAGAGGGATTTTAAGCCGTAGGTCCCGAGTCTGAAGATTTTCAGGCTCGTAAAAGATCCTTATGCCTGAATGAAAAGACCTCTAAGAAAAATGTACCGAATGTTTCCGTCTAGTACTACCTTGGTCTCCTAGATGTCAGTATGAGGCGGAACGCTGACCACGGACCACTCAAATGACATCTATACGAAAACAAGTGTAACTAAATTAGTATGGTTCAAATTATTTCCTGTAGGGTGAGAGCGCCAAAATCTCTGTTAAGGGAAACATGGGCTTAAAGGAAAAATTGTGCATGTATTTATTAACAGTTTCACGAATAACGCGAAGTAAGACAAAAATATTAGGGATTTTTATCAGTTCATATGAAAGGATCCTTGGACAAATAAAGAAACTGATGATGGAAGAGGAATATAACATAAGTTACTCGGAGATCAGCGCCCCTAGCGTTAAACAAACTTAATTAATATTTTATCTTTAGGATTTGATGGATTAGCTTTTTTTAATCTATTAACAAGAAGAGAAGAATTTTCTGCGGGCATTTGGCAAAATAATTACGGAACAGGCTAGTAAAGTGCATTGTGTGGAGTGTAGCATTGTATGGTGTAGAGACTTGGACATTACGACGGAATGAGGAAAAGCGACTAGAAGGTATCGAGATGTGGATATGGAGAAGGATGGAGGGTATAAAATGGACGGACAAAATAAAAGATAACGATATGCTAGACAGAGTGGGTGAAGGAAGAACAATGCTGGAACTCATAAAGAAGAGGGAAATAAATTGGATTGTTCAGTGGGTAAGAAGAAACTGCCTGCTAACGGATCCCCTAGAAGGAATGGTGAATGGAAAAAAAGGTTAGAGGCTGAAAAAGGCATCAGATGAGAGATACTATTAAAATAAATGGTTTTTATGCGGATACAGTAAGGAAGGTTGAGTTAAGGAAAGAGTGGAGAATATTGAGTTTGCAGAGAAATACCTACTGTTGAGAAGAACAACATGTATGTAACCCAACTTACTTGAGGAAAGTACCCATGGTCTCAAGAAAAATATATCATATTCATTTGTCAAATTTCTTCTTCTTCTTATTTTTCCTTTCCAGTATTAGGTCAATGCGACCAGTTCCGGTCTCAAGTCCATCGTTTCCTTGGCCGTCCCAAAGATCTTTTTCCATGTGGTTTGTAGGCGTTGATCTTTTTGGGTAATCTTGCATTGTCCATTCTGTCTAAATGTTCTTTCCATTGGTATTTGTGCTCGTCTAGTTTATCGACTATTGAAAATATCTCCAGTTAATTTCTTATTGATTCATTGTGTAATCTATCCATGCGTGTACATCCTTTTACGGATCTTAAACATTTCATTTCAGTGGCTTGAATGTGTGAGATATCTTTTTTGTATCAAATTTCTCCGATTTAATTAATTTACACTTTTTTACATTCAAAGTGAACTTATTGTTGCTATATATGAGGCATTTTGTACGGTTGATAGTTTAAAACAGGATTAGGTTCGTGTTTAGAAAACTAGAATGAACACCCTGTTTAACAAACTCAACAACATGAAAATGACTGTTGTGTTTGTAGAACAATAGACATGGAAATAGTTTAGTTTACTATTTAACGAACAAATTGTTCAGAATAATCTGTCTGTGCAAATAACAGTGGTCAACAGTGGTTTTGTTGCCCTTGATATAAGATTTAATTTGACGCAACAAACATATGTCAATAGAAAGCAAAAACCGCATGTACAAAACGATAGTTCGACCAATTATCGTATATGGAGCAGAAACTAGATACAACAAAAATTAACAAATAGTAAGCACTTGCGAAATGAAAATCTTAAGAACTATTTAGAGGAAAATATTATTTGATAAAATACACAACACAGAAATTTGGGACAAATGCCATATTCAACACACAACCAAATTTATTATAGATAGACAAAAATATTGGAAGAGTCATATAGAAAGAATGGAAGAAAACCGGCTTACAAAAGGAGCTAAAGAACATAGACCAATGGACGGGAGAAGAATAAGAGGAAGACCAGCCAAGTGATGGATAGACAGTGAATGCACATCCAATACGTCTTCCTCCGAGGAGTGATTTTGAAAATAATCAGAATGAAAATCCTACAAATTAAGTCTAAAAAGAAGAAGATATAAGATTAATTTGGGATATATTTATGCTCACATATCATGAGACTATCAATAATTTTGGAAGATTTGCTCTGTTTTTTTGAAACCTTTATTTTCATTTTACTTTACAAAAATCTGAAAATATGAAACAATATAACATATATTTATAACGTCAATTGTTTTTTGAAAAAATAATATACACCGACGTAAATGGAAAGAAAAATATCGAAAACCCATGTTATACTTCAGTGAAACGTCTTTTATAAGATTTTCTTCTATATTTTTTTAGGGGACAATCACTTTTAAGACCAGCAGTAATCTGCCATCATGTGATAGTCCCATCTAACCTGATACATTTACTCCATTACTTTTAGATCTAGTGAAAGCGCACTCCCTGTTCGTCGCTATAATTTCCTAAATTATCCGGAAATCTATCCAGATGACCGTGGAAAAAGTGTAACTTTATACTGACATTTGCTCCCAGAATCTTGAAGCTTTTCAACATGTTTTGCACAATTTATTTATAATTTGATGTTTTATAGTTACCTAGTAAATGTTCTACCACCAATACAAAACCCTTCCAAGCTTCACTTACCAGAGCAGTCATAACTTTGATAAAATTTGCATCTTTCATCAATTTCCGAATTTGAGGACCATCAAATATTCCGCCTTTTAACTTTTACAAACTGAGCTTAGGACATTTTCTACAAATGTATTTGAAACATTTTCCTTCCTCGTCCAACGCTTTGACGTATTGTTTTATCACATCCACTTGCATGTCGTGAGTACTTTAATTTTGTCAACTGAGATCACGGCCGATGTGCGGAGTGAGGGGTGTGAAAGTGGAGATCACGTGATGTTTGTATACGTGTAAGAAATGCGCAGAAATCAAATCATGGCTGGAAACTTAAATTTTATTAGTAACAAGCCGTTTACTGTTTAAGATATAAAACACGCAAAAATCATAAAAACTAGAGCACATTCAGCACTTTCATGAATAAATTCGTAAACTGTGAACTGAAAACATATAAATTCGCTGAGATATCAAGGGCAACAAAAATAAATATTATTTTGTACAGCTGTGTTATTACCAAATTTCTTCCTTTGAGCCTTAACCTCCTACTACCCCAAGGGCCTCCGGGCCTGTTGTGGGATCACTTTACTTTTTATTTCTTATCCTTAATTTGACACTGTATCTTATAGAATACACGAGATTAATTCTTTTAATATTCTTAATCAGTAGTGGACAAATGAATCAGTATAAATCATTTAACCTAGTCCACCGCAGTGGTCTCGATGTAGGGTGCTGCCTTGTCTGGCAGCGGGCCCGGTTTCGATTACAGGTCGGGACAAGCTTCTTCGATGAGGTATTTTTCTCACCTATAAGACAAATGTCAGGTAGCTTTAAGGTCCAAAATGTCCCTGAACATCATGTGGCCATCATCATCATCATCCTTCACCGGTCTGGAAATCTACGGGAAGCCTCCACACCTATAATTCCCTAGTAAAGCTGCAAAGCATAGCATGAAAATGGTATGAATACAGTGAAAGGCCTACCCTAGAGCAGAGTACTATAGAATAGAATATAATTTCGAATTTCTGAATCTTTCTTATCTATCTACCCAGTTCTCTAATGAACTTCTATACACTCCTACACCTACACACTAACTTTGTGTTATATCTTAAATGTAACTAAATTACCTTGTGTTGTAGTGAAATTCAAGGCACCATGTTTTTTATTCTCAGCCACATTTAGCGCTTTATATTGTCTTCTTCCTCTTCTTCGGCTTTCCCCCGTTTATAGGTTTGTCGTCTTCAGTTTTCATTTATCTCTATCATTGCAATTTCTCTCTTCCAAATTCCTATCATCCATTACAGTTCTGACGTACGTTTTCCATTTCCATCTTGGTCTGTCACGTTTATTTCTTCCAGGGGTGACCACTGGTACATATTTTTGGCCATCTTTCATTTTCCATTCTTTGTACATGCCATACCATTTAAGCGTTTGATTTTCAATCCTCTTAACAATCGATGTGGTAACATTCATTTTTCTCCAATGGAATTCATTTCTTATTTTATCCTGTCTTGCTTTTTGGAGGCTTCTTCTAAAATAATCAAATTCAACTGTTCTAGTTTTATGTTGTAAAACAAAATATTCTGATGGTGTTTATGTTAAAGCCGATTTTCTCGAATTAAAAGAACGACAAATTGTAATTATTTTTATAGCGATGCAAATTTTGAAATATTATTCATGCCGTAACCACGTGACGGTGATGCTATTGTTGAACCGCGACGTCATAGCTTATTTAATTGCGTGATATTTCGCATTGTGATCTTTCAAAACACGTAATAGAGAGTTGTATATGTAGTGCAACATGTCTATAGTAATGTAGGTAGCAAGAAAATTATTTATCTATTATGAACTTTTCAAGTAATTTATTAAAACGTCACGATTGACGCGAAATAAGACAAAAATA
Source organism: Diploptera punctata (assembly GCA_030220185.1). Lineage (NCBI taxonomy): Eukaryota > Metazoa > Arthropoda > Insecta > Blattodea > Blaberidae > Diploptera > Diploptera punctata. The sequence goes on from JASPKZ010001224.1 coordinate 693,054, forward strand.
TTAACGACTTTTATCAGTTCATATCAAAGGAACCTCAGCCGAAAGCATGTATGGAGGGGGAATATAATACTTCCTACTCGGAGATCAGCGCCACTAGCGTTAAACAAACTTAATTATTATTTTATCTTTCGGATTTGCTGGATTAGCTTTCTTCATCTATTACCCCATCTTTAACAAGAAGATAAGTATTTTATGAAGACCTTTGGCAAAATAATTACGGAAGAAGATAGTGAAGTGCTTTGTGTGGAGTGTAGCATTGTATGGTGCACAGTATTGGACGTTACGACGTAATGAGGAAAAGAGGACTGGTAGCTTTTGAGATATGGATATGGAGAAATATAGAGCATATAAAATGGACAGATAAAATGAAATATGAAGATATGCTGTACAGACTGGGTGAAGGTAGAACAAAGCTGGAACTCGTAAAGAAGAGGAAAATAAGTTGGATTGGATACTGGCTAAGAAGAAACTGCCTGCTGACGGATGCCCTAGAAGGAATGGTCAACGGAAAGAAGGTTAGAGGCAGAAAAATACAATCAGATGATAGACAATATTAAAATAAATGATTTGTATATGGATACACGTAAGCAAGTCTGAGTTAAGGAAAGAGTGGAGAATGTTGATCTTGCAGTGGAAGACTTGTTCTTGGGTAGAACACTACGTAAGCCAACTAATTTGAGGAAGGTACCCACGGTCTCGGATGAAAATATATCAATTTCAGGTCAAATTTCTTCGATTTAATTCTTCTTCTTCTTCATCTTAAACTTAATTTATAGGAATTTCATCCTGTTTATTTCCAAAATCACTCCTCGGAGGAAGACGTATTGGATGTACATTCACTGTCTATCCATCTCTTGGCTGGTCTTCCTCTTGTTGTCCTCCCGTCCATTATTCTATCTTATATAGCTCTTTTTGCAAGTCGGTTTTCTTCCATTCTTTCTATATGACTCTTCCAATATTTCCGTCTATCTGTAATAAATTTGGTTATGTCTTGAATATGGCATTTGTCCCTAATTTCTGTGTTGTGTATTTTATCAAATAATGTTTTCCCTGAATAGTTCTTTAGATTTTCATTTCACATGTGCTTATTTTTTTAGTTTTTGTTGTATCAGCCCTAGTTTCTGCTCCATATACGATAACTGGCCAAAGTATCATTTTGTATATGCGGGTTTTGCTTTCTGTTGACATATGTTTGTTGCGCCATTTACATTAATTTACATTTTTTGCATTGAAAGTGAAATTATTTTTGCTGTATATCCGCCATTTTGTACGGTTGATTGTTTACTTTTCAGCGAAAAATTGTCAAAAATGACCTGTCTGTGCAAATAATTACAAAATTTCTTCCTTGCTGTGGAGGACGTGTCTTTGTGCAGAACATTATACAATAAAATGCAATATTTTAATTGTTTCGAAATATAAGGACATTCTATACTCTATGTTTTGTCTGAAATTATCTTGGTTCATATTTGACCTCGGTGGTCTAGGGGATATGTTACTTGTCTCTTCCCCCAAGGGTGGCGATATAAAACCCGTCGAGGTCGATGGATTCTTTACATGGAAGAGTCCAAGGGATCCGTAAAAGAACCTCAGGACTAAACTAGTGCCTTTGAGCAAAATATAATCTGCTTTCCTCCATCGTAGTAATACCTTAATGTCCTATTAGATGTCTCTTTGAGCTGACATATGTAGGAAAATAAGAATAACTAAATTAGACTGAACAACCACTCATTTTCACTTTCTTTGTTTAGAGTCCTTGATTCTTCTGACTACATTGATCAACAGTTGTTTTGTTGCCCTTTGATATAAGATTAATTTCAGATATATTTATGCTCACAATTCATGAAACTATCAATGATTTTGGAAGATTTGCTCTGGGTTTTCTAAATATTTATATTCATCTTACACTACAAAAATCGGAAAATATGAAACAATATAACAGATATATTTATAATGTCAATTGTTTTTTGACAAATTAGTATGCAGCGAAGTAAATAGAGAGAAAAATGTCGAAAACCCATGTTGTATTTCAGCGAAAGTGAACTACGTGGTCTTTATAGGAAGCCAGAGATAATAAGAACAGTTAAGTCTCGTAGACTGCGATGGGTAGGACATGTTGCACGTATGGGAAATGAAAGACTTGCATGGAAGCTTCTTGTAGGGAAGCCAGAGGGAAAACGCCCAGTTGGTAGACCAAGAATGAGGTGGGAGAATAACATTAACTATGATTTGAGGGAAGTAGATTATACAGGGAATGATTGGAAAGTATTAGCTTAGGATAGGAATGTATGGAGAGCGTATGTCCGCGCGGCCATGAACCTACGGGTTCGATAGTGCCAGTGAGTATGTAAGTATATTACAAAAAATAGAAAATTACAGATATGTCAAACCATAATTCAGAGCATTTTAACATATGGTGCTGAACTGTGGCAAATTCGTACCAGGGAAATGAAAAGAATTTTAAGTACAGAAATGGATGTTTTAAGAAAATCAACTGGAAAATCTGCAATGTATAGAATACGAAATAAAGAAATAAGGGAAATTATGGGTGTACAAGAGAAGCCGGACATCATAGACATTATAGAAAAGAAAAGATTACAGTGGCATGGCCATGTCAAAAGAATACCAGAACAAAGATTGCCTAAAATTGTTATGGAATGGATTCCTAAGGAAAGGGGGAAGAGAGGAAGACGGAAGAAAACTTGGACAGAAGGGGTACAAGCAGCTATGAATATCAGAGGAATGGAGGAAGATCAATGGATGGACATAGAGGAATGGCTTTTGGTTTCTGGAAGACGGCGCCAGCTGTCATGATACCGGATGATGATGATTATTTATATAAAGGCCATGTAGTTCACAGTTAAGTAGTCTTCTCCACTCACCTGCATGTTCATCTTTCTTTGGTCCAAAATTTTTCCTAAGAACTTATTCTCAAATATAGGCAGCCAGATATAATAATAACTGTTAAGTCTCGTAGACTGCAATAGGCAAGGCATGTGGCACGAATGGCGAATGAAAGACGTGCATGGATGCTTCTTGTAGGAAAACCAGAGGGACAGCGCCTAGTTGGTAGACCAAGAATGAGATGGGGGAATAACTTTGATTTGAAGATAGTATATTATACAGGGAATGATTGGAAAGCATTAGCTCAGGACAGGGATGTATGGAGAGCTTATATCCGAGCGGCCATGAACCTATGGGTTCGATAGTGCTAGTGAGTAAGTAAGTATTTAATATCTTAATATAACAATAATAAATATAACGCAATTGTGAAGAGTGTTTTATTTTATTTTATGACCATCCACCTCAACGGTTTTAACAATGGATTTTATAAGTATTGACAGTGTTTCTACTTAAATCCCAAAGTGAATTGTTCCTAGAGGTTACTGTCTGCAGCATCTTCTTTCATCAAATCTCTAGCTTCCATACTTCTCCTCACTCCATCTATCCAACGTTCCATTTACTCGGCAAAGCAAGCAGCATGATTTGCTGTTGTGACCACAAATATCAGGAGTTCTTCATTTACTGTCTTGTTTTCTCACCAACTTCATAGTGTTGTTCCATAAATTTACCTTTTACATACATTTGTATATACATTTTTAGCAAAATAATTACCTTCTGTAAAGCAAAGAATAAAAAATTAATATTTTGAAAAGATTCAAAAGAAATGTATTATGAATTAGAAATACGGAAAATAGAGAACCATCGTATAGAAATCACTTTGAAAAATTACGTTTGCAAAATATTATGTAAACTGAATATAAACTTAATATTTAAATGATCATTAACACTTACAACGCAGATTGTAATAATTGCTCAAGAAACCGCAACTTGTAACAAAATCACATGCTGGTTTTATTAATATTTAATTGAAAATTTCTTGAAGGAAGAAAAAATATTACACGGGACCTAATTTTTAGTACAGCTGTCATTTTATATTTTTGTCACTAGACATTAATTTACACTGAACAGGAATGATAGGTCCTTCATACAAATGTAGTATACCACATTCGTCTTCACGCCTGCTGTAATTTTGAGGTTTTCTGGAAATGTAATATTGAGATAAATCATCACCCACCTAAGTAAATATTGTTTGGCGTAAAATTTGATGAAGTTGTAATTAAGGTGCATCCCCATCCTTGTATTATCAAAAATTTTACAACGGTTCGTCCAAGAGTCTTGTGGCTTAGGTAAAGAATGACATTATAAAGACATTATAAATTAATAAACTGAACTTACCTGTATATTTCCTGTAACCTGCGGTCTACTCTCGGCTCCAACGCGATATCTCGAAACTGAAATATTATCACACATTTGTAATAATACTGCATTCCATAAAATTGGGAATTGGAAATCTACAGCTGTTAATACAAGGTGTCATGTATGAGATTTCGTAACAAATTCTCGGGGCGTTGGTAGCTAACAATCTATTCATTTGAGTTTATCGTTAAATAAAACCAATTACAATAAATAGTTGAAATACATAAAACACTTGCAATGAAAAACAAATATAAACGACACATAATAAACAAAGTAATAAGAAAACAAAAAAAAAATAAAACAAGAATCAATAAATGCAACAAAATTGGATGAAGAAATAAATTAAAACAAACCAAAACGCATAACATTTATATATACTCAGAAATTGAAGCAATAAAATTGGCTGAAACAATAAAAAAGAAAGACAAAAACTTAAGAATAGCTTAGAAAACTAGTAATAAAATAAATATCGCATCAAAGAAAACAGAAAACAACAACAGGTACAAAATGTTATATTTATTTAAATATTTAACGATAACTCAAGGAACAAAATGCATATGAAAAGTATTCTTATACGTTTTATGGGAACAATAAAAAATTGGAAAACCGTGGTCCTAGTTAGTTATGTTGATAAATCCACCAGCGCCCCTCGTAATTGGGGTTGCCCAGTTTAACTCCCAGGCAGTGCGTATCAGACGCACACACGTGTTACCGGTATTTAGGTTCCCCCCGGTAATGGGTTTGCCCAGTTTACCCCCCAGGCGTTGGGGTACACCCGCGGTGTTGGAGTACGTACCCGCCAACACACGGGCTACCGGTATTTCTTTAATAGATTCCGGGTGTTAGGCACTTTTCAAAATAGGTAGGCAAAATGACACTAAAATCATTAATATAGGCACTAATATGAAATAGGCTCTTACAAAAAATGGACTACAACATAACTTTCTATAGTCTTACGTTAAGAATCTAAACATATGCTATCAATAGCATGCGAAGATATCAGAGATAATTATGGATTTGTTTTGCCCATTCTTTGTGCCGAAACATAACACGTTGGAACATAGCTTAGGGCAATTTCGCTTAACAGGAATACACGAGGTGGAAAAATACAGTATTTACCTATCGGGAGTGCACTGAGGGGGAAACCATCTATTTGTTATTGGGTTATTTCCACCCTTATCCCAAAATATTCTAAGGGAATGTATAAAAAGTACACTTGAAAACTTCTATGAAATGTCTTGGCCATGAACTTCGTCCATTTGAATTTAGTTCTTTGAAATGCTGAGTTAATTTTGAAAAAAAGATTGCAAATAGGCATTTATAGGCAAAATGAACTTCATGGAAATCAACTCTAGGGTTGTTGGTATGAAGGTATATGAAGTTACTTTTACAATGTCTATAATGAATAACTATAGGCATTATCTCTAACACCCGGTCTCTACTGTTTAAGAACCCCCAGTATCGGGTTTGCGCGGGTGTTTGTACCCCAGGAACCTTGGTCTACATACCTGACAAAGCTGGTAGTTGACCATTGCATTATGCTACCGTCCCTGGATGCACATCACCCGTCATTCTGGATTTACTTGAATTCATCCGCAGGTTGACATTAATATCCTGAAAAACAAGAAAGCACAACACTCAGAGATCCAGAAAACATAGCAAGTATTTTCTTGTTCCACAAGACTCTATTAGACAAAATGTGCAACTTTTCAGAGCCAAGAATTAGCACATCCGTACCTTAAATACAACTTCATCCAATTTTACGCCAAATATTATCTGCTTATGATTTTTTTATTTATATCTCTATATTAAATTAGTAGAAAACCTCTTATTTTTAAGTGTCACAATTTGAAGGTATTGTACCACATCTGTCAACTCTCCTCAAGAGCAAATTATTACAAGTGACAGAAAACCAGCGGAAATTAGTAATTGCACACAGAATTAATTCTCATATAATATGTTTTTTTTTTCTTGAAGTAATTTTCAATTAAATATAGAAACAACCAGTATGTGATTTAGTTTTAAGTTGTGGTTTCTTGAGCAATGGGTCTGCATGTAAATAAATATATGTACATTAAATTATTTTACATTTCAATTGATGTAAAATGACCTATTTTCACCATAGAGTTCATACAGTCAATTTATGTATGCGTAATGAAGTTACCCATTTTTTTGTATCCATACAGGCTACAATATTCTTACCACACAGTCCATCTATAGTTTTCCCTCCTCATATAATTTATTTTACACACTCTTAGTGCTGGGATTATTTGAATGACTTCCATGTACTATTGTTTTCAATTTCGCCTTGTTTCTCTTCACTGCATCGAATATGTCTTCAAATGTAATTACCTAGAAAAATAAAAGTTATATCTGATTACTACATTTTCACAGTTATTGTGGTAATTGTATAGTTTCTTCTTCCTATGTGTGCAAAATATCAACAGCAAATTATAGACTTTTATGAATTGTCGGAATTTAAATAAATTGCAACAGTAACAAATAGAATTAAATGATGCATAGTATCAACTCTGGAAACGCATGGTTTAGGCATTATTATACACGGCGGAAACTCTTGTTGTCTCAAATTCTCTAAAAAAGTTATATTAATAATATATATATATATATATATATATATATATATATATATACCTGGAAGACCTAATGAAGAACTGCTTCAGTAATACGGGAGGCGTAAACATGGGAAGAAGAAGGATAAAGTGCATAAGATTTGCTGATGTATGGCTTTGCTAGCAGAAGATGCAACGACACTGAGGAACATGCTGATGGAGCTGAATGATAAGTGCGAGGATTATGGGATGAAGATAAATATAAATAAGACGAAGGCCATGATTATAGGAAATAAACCTAGGAAGATAAACATGAGGATTAAAGATGAGGCCATTGAGCAAGTGGAGAGCTGCAAATACTTGGGTTGTACTATCAGTAGTAAACATGAACTGCAGTCAAGAAGTAAAGCAGAGGATAGCAATGGAGAAAGAAGCTTTCAACAAGAAGAGAAGCATTTTCTGCGGATCTATGGCAAGAGAAATAAGAAAGAGGCTAGTGAAGTGCTTTGTGTGGAGTGTAGCATTATACGGTGCAGAGACGTGGACATTACGACGGAATGCGGAAAAGCGACTGGAAGCTTTTGAGATGTGGATATGGAGAAGAATGGAACGTATAAAATGGACAGACAAAGTAAGAAAAGAAGATGTGCTAGACAGAGTTGGTGAAAGAAGAACAATGCTGGAAATCATAAAGAAGAGGAAAAGAAATTGGATTGGCCATTGGCTAAGAAGAAACTGCCTGCTGAAGGATGCTCTAGAAGGAATGGTCAACGGAAAGAAAGTTAGAGGCAGAAAAAGACATCAGATGATAGACAATATTAAAATAAATGGTTTGTATGCAGATACAAAAAGGAAAGCTGAGTTAAGGAAAGAGTGGAGAATGCTGAGTTTGCAGTGAAAGACCTGCTCTGAGCAGAACACTTAGAATGAATGAATATATATATATATATATATATATATATATATATATGTGTGTGTGTGTGTGTGTGTGTGTGTGTGTGTGTATGTGTGGAAGTTCGGGTAATGTGGACCCTTGTGTTTGAGTTGACTCTGTTAATATCTTCTTTAATTGGTGCTGCCCTGGAATATAAAATATTTATCTTTTTCTCCTTATCAACTTTGACGGGTTCAAGACCGGTTTATTTTATTCTTTGTGCGAAAAAGGGTTGATTTATGATTTTTATGAAAATGACCACTTGCTTTTCTGATTATTCTGGCCAGGATTTTAGAAAACTTCTTCTTCTTCACTTCACGGGCTAGGCAAATTGCCTGTTCCGCCTCACAGTTGTTCTGTCCATCTTTTCACTGGTCTTCCTACATTCCTTGAACATCTTGGCTTGTAGTTGAATGCTGCTCTTGGTAATCGTGATACATTCATTCTTTCCACATGTGTAAACCATTTACCTCTATATTCTCTGATTTTCCCATCCAATGTATATATATATTTAATTCTGTTCTTATATCTTTATTCCTTATCCGATCCAATCTTGTCCAGCCTTTTGTTCTTCTAAGGAAGTTCATTTCGGCGCTTTGTATTCTACTTTGCAATTTTTTGGTCGTTACCCAAGTTTCCTCCCATAAACTAATGCAGGAACTGCCAATGTTTTATATAACTTCATTTTTTTAGAAAACATTTATCAAATTATTGTATTGCATTGGTCCTTTACAAGTATACAAAGTTTCAAGTTGATGTAATGATTTTAAGTGGGTGAAAATCGTGTTGAAAGATTTCGTTACATAATTACATAGAAACTTTTCTTGATTTTCTGATGATTCTGGCCTGGAGTTTAGAAAACAAATATGAAACTATTATATTGTCATTGTTCCTTTACAAGTATACAAAGTTTCAAGTCGATCCAATGATTTTAAGTGGGTGAAAATCGCGTTGAAAGATTCCGTTACATAGATAGATACCAGGCGAAGCTAATATAAAGCGTGTAAAATAGACTAAAACTAAGGTTGAAGATGGGGTCCCGTTTTCTTTCTTTCTCTCTTTCTCATTTATCTAAGCAGTTCTCTAATGAACTTCTACTGCGCTCCTACACCTACACACTAACTTTGTTATCTTTTAAATGCAACTTACTTACCTTGTATTTTAGAGAAAATTTACGCACAATATTTTTAATTCACAGCCCCTTTGACGCTTTCATGTTGTGAAATAAAATATTTTGATGGTGTTTATTTTAAACCCGATTTTCCTGAAATTAAAAGAACGGGAAATTGTAATTATTTTTATAGCGAAACAAATTTTGAAATATTATTCTTGCCGTAACCACGTGACCGTGATGCTATTGTTGAAATGCTACGTCATAGCTTATTTTATTGCGTGATATTTCGCATTGTTATATTTCAAAACACGTAAATAAGAGTTCTGTATGTAGTGCAACAATGTCTATAGTAATGTAGGTAGCAAGGAAATTATTTATTTATTAAAATGTTAATGCAATTTATTAACAGTTATATGAATTACGCGAAATAAGATAAAAATATTTGGGATTTTTATCGGTTCATATGGAAGGAACCTTAGACAAATAAAGAAACTGATTATGGAGGAGGAATATAATATAAATTACTCGAAGATCAGCGCCCCTAGCGTTAAACAAACTTAATTAGTATTTTATCTTTAGGTTTTGCTGGATTAACTTTCTTTATAATCTATTAACAAGAAGAGGAGAATTTTCTGCTGACATTGGCTAAATAATTACGGAAGAGGCTAGTAAAGTGCCTTGTGTGGAATGTAGCATTGTATGGTGTAGAGACTTGGACATTACGACGGAATGAGGAAAAGCGACTGGAAGGTATCGAGATGTGGATATGGAGAAGGATGGAAGGTATAAAATGAACAGAAAAAATAAAACATAAAGATATGCTAGACAGAGTGGGTGAAGGAAGAATAATGCTGGAACTCATAAAGAAGGGGGAAATAAATTGGATTGGTCAGTGGGTAAGAAGAAACTGCCTGCTAACGGAAATCATTGAAGGAATGGTCAACGGAAAGAAAAGTTAGAGGCAGATAAGGACATCTGATGAGAGATAATATTAAAATAAATGTTTTTTATGCAGGTAGAGTAAGGAAGGCTGAGTTAAGGAAAGGGTGGAGAATACAGACTTTGCAGAGAAAGGCCTGCTGTTGGGAAGAACAACATGTATGTAACCCAACTTACTTGAGGAAAGTACCCATGGTCTCAGGTGAAAAATATATCATATTCAGTTGTCAAATTTCTTCTTCTTCTTCTTCTTCCTTTCCAGGGTCAGGTCAAAGCGACCTGTTCCTGTCTCAAGTCCATCGTTTATTTGGCCGTCCCAAAGATCTTTTTCCATGTGGTTTGTAGGCATTGATCTTTTTGGGTAATATTTTATTGTCCATTCTGTCTAAATGTTCTTTCCATTGGTATTTGTACTCGTCTAGTTTATCGACTATTGAAAATATTTCCAGTTCATTTCTTATTGATTCATTGTGTAATCTATCCATGAGTGTACATCCTTTTACGGATCTTAAACATTTCATTTCAGTGGCTTGAATGTGTGAGATATCTTTTTTGTATCAAATTTCTCCGATTTAATTAATTTACACTTTTTTACATTCAAAGTGAACATATTGTTTGCTATATTTGTACGGTTGATAGTTTAAAATAGGATTAGGTTCGTGTTTAGAAAACTAGAATGAACACCCTGTTTAACAAACACGACAACATGAAAATGACTGTTGTGTTTGTAGAACAATAGACATGGAAATAGTTTAGTTTACTATTTAACGAACAAATTGTTCAAAATAATCTGTCTGTGCAAATAACACTGGTCAACAGTGGTTTTGTTGCCCTTGATATAAGATTTAATTTGACGCAACAAACATATGTCAATAGAAAGCAAAACCCGCATGTACAAAACGATAGTTCGACCTGTTATCGTATATGGAGCAGAAACTAGATACAAAAAAATTAACAAATAGTAAGCACATGCGAAATGAAAATCTTAAGAACTATTCAGAGGAAAATATTATTTGATAAAATACAGAACACAGAAATTTGGAACAAATGCCATATTCAGCACACAACCAAATTTATTATAGATAGACGAAAATATTGGAAGAGTCATATAGAAAGAATAGAAGAAAACCGGCTTACAAAAGGAGCTAAAGAAGATAGACCAATGGACGGGAGAAGAATAAGAGGAAGACCAGCCAAGTGATGGATAGACATTGAATGCACATCCAATACGTCTTCCTCCGAGGAGTGATTTTGAAAATAATCAGGATGAAAATCCTACAAATTAAGTCTAAGAAGAAGAAGATATAAGATTAATTTGGGATATATTTATGCTCACATATCATGAAACTATCAATAATTTTGGAAGATTTGCTCTGTTTTTTTTAAACCTTTATTTTCATTTTACTTTGCAAAAAATCGGAAAATATGAAACAATATAACATATATTTATAACGTCAATTGTTTTTTGAAAAAAATAATATACACCTACGTAAATAGAAAGAAAAATATCGAAAACCCATGTTATACTTCAGTGAAACGTCTTTTATAAGATTTTCTTCTATAATTTTTAGGGGATAATCTCTTTTAAGACCAGCAGTAATCTGCCATCATGTGACAGTCCCATCTAACCTGATACATTTACTCCATTACTTTTAGATCTAGTGAAAGCGCACTCCCTGTTCGTCGCTATAATTTCCTAAATTATCCGGAAATCTATCCAGATGACCGTGGAAAAAGTGTAACTTTATACTGACATTTGCTCCCAGAATCTTGAAGCTTTTCAACATGTTTTGCACAATTTATTTATAATTTGATGTTTTATAGTTACCTAGTAAATGTTCTACCACCAATACAAAACCCTTCCAAGCTTCACTTACCAGAGCAGTCATAACTTTGATAAAACTTGCATCTTTCATCAATTTCCGAATTTGAGGACCATCAAATATTCCGCCTTTTAACTTTTACATACTGAGCTTAGGAAATTTTCTACAAATGTATTTGAAACATTTTCCTTCCTTGTCCAACGCTTTGACGTATTGTTTTATCATATCCAGATGCACGTCGTGAGTACTTTCATTTTGTGAAGTAACTGAGATCACGGCCGATGTGCGGAGTGAGGGTGTGAAAGTGGAGATCACTTGATGTTTGTATACGTGTAAGAAATGCGCAGAAATCAAATCATGGCTGGAAACTTAAATTTTATTAGTAACAAGCCGTTTACTGTTTAAGATATAAAACACGCAAAAATCATAAAAACTAGAGCACATTCAGCACTTTCATGAATAAATTCGTAAACTGTGAACTGAAAACATATAAATTCGCTGAGATATCAAGGGCAACAAAAATAAATATTATTTTGTACAGCTGTGTTATTACCAAATTTCTTCCTTTGAGCCTTAACCTCCTACTACCCCAAGGGCCTCCGGGCCTGTTTTGGGATCACTTTACTTTTTATTTCTTATCCTTAATTTGACACTGTATCTTATAAAATACACGAGTTTAATTCTTTTAATATTCTTAATCAGTAGTGGACAAATGAATCAGTATAAATCATTTAACCTAGTCCACCGCAGTGGTCTCGATGTAGGGTGCTGCCTTGTCTGGCAGCGGGCCCGGTTTCGATTACAGGTCGGGACAAGCTTCTTCGGTGAGGTATTTTTCTCACCTATAAGACAAATGTCAGGTAGCTTTAAGGTCCAAAATGTCCCTGAACATAATGTGGCCATCACCATCATCATCCTTCACCGGTTTGGAAATCTACGGGAAGCCTCCACACCTATAATTCTTTTGTAAAGCTGCAAAGCATAGCATGAAAATGGTATGAATACAGTGAAAGGCCTACCCTAGAGCAGAGTACTATAGAATAGAATATAATTTCGAATTTCTGAATCTTTCTTATCTATCTACCCAGTTCTCTAATGAACTTCTATACACTCCTACACCTACACACTAACTTTGTGTTATATCTTAAATGTAACTAAATTACCTTGTGTTGTAGTGAAATTCAAGGCACCATGTTTTTTATTCTCAACCACATTTAGCGCTTTATATTGTCTTCTTCCTCTTCTTCGGCTTTCCCCCGTTTATAGGTTTGTCGTCTTCAGTTTTCATTTATCTCTATCATTGCAATTTCTCTCTTCCAAATTCCTATCATCCATTACAGTTCTGACGTACGTTTTCCATTTCCATCTTGGTCTGTCACGTTTATTTCTTCCAGGGGTGACCACTGGTACATATTTTTGGCCATCTTTCATTTTCAATTCTTTGCACATGCCATACCATTTAAGCGTTTGATTTTCAATCCTCTTAACAATCGATGTGGTAACATTCATTTTTCTCCAATGGAATTCATTTCTTATTTTATCCTGTCTTGCTTTTTGGAGGCTTCTTCTAAAATAATCAAATTCAACTGTTCTAGTTTTATGTTGTAAAACAAAATATTCTGATGGTGTTTATGTTAAAGCCGATTTTCTCGAATTAAAAGAACGACAAATTGTAATTATTTTTATAGCGATGCAAATTTTGAAATATTATTCATGCCGTAACCACGTGACGGTGATGCTATTGTTGAACCGCGACGTCATAGCTTATTTTAGTGCGTGATTTTTCGCATTGTTATCTTTCAAAACACGTAATAGAGAGTTGTATATATAGTGCAACATGTCTATAGTAATGTAATTTTTATGAATTGTCGGAATTTAAATAACTTGCAACAGTAACAAATAGAAATAAATGATGCATAGGATCAATTCTGGAAACACATGGTATAGGCTGTATTATACACGACGGAAAATCTTGTTGTCTCAAATTCTCTAAAAAAGTTAAATTAATAATACATATATATATATATATATATCGCCTGGTTGTGTAATGGATATCACACTGAGGTACAGATTCAGAGATCCGGGTTCGAATCCCGTCCAGGCATTTATTTTTCTTATCATACCATATTAAGCTTGCATTGCTCAATGCTAAACATTTAATTATAACATATATATATATATATATATATATATATGGAAGTTCGGGTAATGTGGACCCTTGTGTTTGAGTTGACTCTGTTAATATCTTCTTTAATTGGTGCTGCCCTGGAATATGAAATATTTATCTTTTTCTCCTTATCAACTTTGACGGGTTGAAGATCGGTTTATTTTATTGTTTGTGCGAAAAAGGGTTTATTTATGATTTTTATGAAAATGGCCACTTGATTTTCTGATGATTCTGGCCAGGATTTTAGAAAACTTCTTCTTCTTCTTCTTCTTCACTTCACGGGCTAGGCAAATTGCCTGTTCCGGCTCACAGTTGTTCTGTCCATCTTTTCACTGGCCTTCCTACATTCCTTGAACATCTTGGCTTGTAGTTGAATGCTGCTCTTGGTAATCGTGATACATTCATTCTTTCCACACGTGTAAACCATTTCTCTCTATATTCTCTGATTTTCCCATCCAATGGATATATATTTAACTCTGTTCTTATATCTTCATTCCTTTTTCGATCCAATCTTGTGCAGCCTTTTGCTCTTCTAAGGAAGTTCATTTCTCCGCTTTGTATTCTACTTTGCAATTTTTTGGTTATTTCCCAAGTTTCTCTCCTAAAAGTAATGCAGGAACTGCCAATGTTTTATAAAACTTCATCTTTTTTAGAAGACATTTATGAAATTATCGTATTGTCATTGGTCCTTTACAAGTATGCAAAGTTTCAAGTCGATGCAATGATTTTAAGTGGTTGAAAATAATGTTGAAAGATTCCGTTACATAATTACATGGACACGTTTTTGATTTTCTGATGATTCTGGCCAGGATTTTAGGAAAAAAAAGAAATTGTTTTATTGTCATAGATCCTTTACAAGTATATATAGTTTCAAGTCGATCCAATGATTTCAAGTAGTGAAAATCGCGTTGAAATATTCCGTTACATAGATAGATACCAGGTGATGCTAATATAAAGCGTGTAAAATAGACTAAAAGCTAAGGTTGAAGATGGGGTCCCGTTTTCTTCCTTTCTCTCTTTCTTATTTATCTAAGCAGTTCTCGAATGAACTTCTACTGCGCTCCTACACCTACACACTAACTTTGTTACCTTTTAAATACAACTAACTTACCTTGTATTTTAGAGAAAATTTACGCACAATATTTTTAAATCACAGCCCCTTTTGACGCTTTCATGTTGTGAAATAAAATATTTTGATGGTGTTTATTTTAAACCCGATTTTCCTGAAATTAAAAGAACGGGAAATTGTAATTATTTTTATAGCGAAACAAATGTTGAAATATTATCCATGCCGTAACCAGGTGACCGTGATGCTATTGTTGAAATGCTACGTCATAGCTTATTTTATTGCGTGATATTTCGCATTGTTAAATTTCAAAACACGTAATTAAGAGTTCTGTATGTAGTGCAACAATGTCTATAGTAATGTAGGTAGTAAGGAAATTATTTATTTATTAAAATGTTAATGCAATTTATTAACAGTTATATGAATTACGCGAAATAAGATAAAAATATTAGGGATTTTTATCGGTTCATATGGAAGGAACCTTAGACAAATAAAGAAACTGATTATGGAGGGGGAATATAATATAAATTACTCGAAGATCAGCGCCCCTAGCGTTAAACAAACTTAATTAGTATTTTATCTTTAGGATTTGCTGGATTAGCTTTTTTTATAATCTATTAACAAGAAGAGGAGAATTTTCTGCTGACATTTGGCTAAATAATTACGGAAGAGGCTAGTAAAGTGCCTTGTGTGGAATGTAGCATTGTATGGTGTAGAGACTTGGACATTACGACGGAATGAGGAAAAGCGACTGGAAGGTATCGAGATGTGGATATGGAGAAGGATGGAGGGTATAAAATGGACAGAAAAAATAAAACATAAAGATATGCTAGACAGAGTGGGTGAAGGAGAATAATGCTGGAAATCATAAAGGGGGAACTAAATTGGATTGGTCAGTGGGTAAGAAGAAACTGCCTGCTAACGGAAACCATACAAGGAATGGTCAACGGAAAGAAAAGTTAGAGGCAGATAAGGACATCTGATGAGAGATAATATTAAAATAAATGGTTTTTATGCAGGTAGAGTAAGGAAGGCTGAGTTAAGGAAAGGGTGGAGAATACAGACTTTGCAGAGAAAGGCCTGCTGTTGGGAAGAACAACATGTATGTAACCCAACTTACTTGAGGAAAGTACCCACGGTCTCAGGTGAAAAATATATCATATTCAGTTGTCAAATTTCTTCTTCTTCTTCTTCTTCCCTTCCAGGATCAGGTCAAAGCGACCTGTTCCGGTCTCAAGTCCATCGTTTATTTGGCCGTCCCAAAGCTCTTTTTCCATGTGGTTTGTAGGCGTTGATCTTTTTGGGTAATATTTTATTGTCCATTCTGTCTAAATGTTCTTTCCATTGGTATTTGTGCTCTTCTAGTTTATCGAGTATTGGAAATATCTCCAGTTCATTTCTTATTGATTCATTGTGTAATCTATCCATGCGTGTACATCCTTTTACGGATCTTAAACATTTCATTTTAGTGGCTTGAATGTGTGAGATATCTTTTTTGTATCAAATTTCTCCGATTTAATTAATTTACACTTTTTTACATTCAAAGTGAACATATTGTTTGCTATATTTGTACGGTTGATAGTTTAAAACAGGATTAGGTTCGTGTTTAGAAAACTAGAATGAACACCCTTTTTAACAAACTCAACAACATGAAAATGACTGTTGTGTTTGTAGAACAATAGACATGGAAATAGTTTAGTTTACTATTTAACGAACAAATTGTTCAAAATAATATGTCTGTGCAAATAACACTGGTCAACAGTGGTTTTGTTGCCCTTGATATAAGATTTAATTTGACGCAACAAACATATGTCAATAGAAAGCAAAAACCGCATGTACAAAACGATAGTTCGACCAATTATCGTATATGGAGCAGAAACTAGATACAACAAAAATTAACAAATAGTAAGCACATGCGAAATGAAAATCTTAAGAACTATATAGAGGAAAATATTATTTGATAAAATACACAACACAGAAATTTGGGACAAATGCCATATTCAATACATAACCAAATTTATTATAGATAGACGAATATATTGGAAGAGTCATATAGAAAGAATGGAAGAAAACCGGCTTACAAAAGGAGCTAAAGAACATAGACCAATGGACGGGAGAAGAATAAGAGGAAGACCAGCCAAGAGATGGATAGACAGTGAATGCACATTCAATATGTCTTCATCCGAGGAGTGATTTTGGAAATAAACAGGACAAAAATCCTACAAACTTTTAATGAGAATCATGAGTCAGATAATTGAAATATAGTGTTTCCAGTATAAAACCGGACACTCTGCGGCTGGCAGAGTGAAATGCGGACGAGGAGAGAGCGCAGCCTGACGGGTGAAACCCCGTGAGGCGTGTCCGGTTTAATATTGGAAGCCCTGTACAAATAATATAACAAACATTTATCTTCTTGACCACTGAAAGAAAATATATGAATGAAATAATATAAATTAACAAACTCGGTCATCAAACAATTCAAAAAGTCAATAATAATAATAATAATAATAATAATAAAATTAATAATAATAATAATAATATCCATACATACACACACACACAATCCAGTCCAGCCGAGGGCTAGGGTCCACAGTTCTGGTTGCCCTACCCTTGCTTGTGAGACTGAAGCAACCAAACAGCTCACTCGAGCTACAGTCGACCTGACCACGACGATTCCAAAGTTGATGATGACGCTGATACTAACTTGCACAGCTTATTTGAGGCTTTCGATAACGAGGGGAAGATGCGCAGTCACACACAGCGCATAAAGAAGGAAGGGGGACGTACGTAGGAGAGAGGACAACGAAGACAGGAATTTGGCACTGTTATATAAAATCACTGTAAAGGGAAGACACGATGACGTAGTTGTAACGTAATTTTCACGTACCGAAAAAGTGATTTCGGTACAAGAGTACTATAGAACAGAATATAATTTCCAATTTCTGAATCTTTCTTATCTATCAATCCAGTTCTCTAATGAACTTCTATGCGCTCCTACACCTACACACTAACTTTGTTAAATGCAACTAACTTACCTTGTGATATAACGAAATTTGAAGCACCATGTTTTTAATTCTCAGCCACATTTAGCGCTTTATGTGTAAAACAAAATATTTTCATGGTGTTTATGTTAAACCGGATTTTCTTGAATTAAAAGAAGGAAACATTGTACCGGTAATTATTTTTATAGCGATACAAATTTTTAAATATTATTCACGCCGTAACCACGTGACGGTGATGCTATTGTTGAACCGCGACGTCATAGCTTATTTAATTGCGTGATATTTCGCATTATTATCTTTCAAAACACGTAATAGAGAGTTGTATATGCAGTGCAACATGTCTATAGTGATGTAGGTAGCAAGAAAAATATTTATCTATTATGAAATTTTACAAGTAATTTATTAATGTCACGTTTTACGCGAAATGAGACAAAAATATTAGCGATTTTTATCAGTTCATATCAAAGAAACCTCAGACGAAAAAAAACAGGTACTGGGGGGAATATAATGTAACCTACTCGGAGATCAGCGCCCCTAGCGTTAACAAAACTTAATTATTATATGTTGAATGCAGGCTTTCACGGCCGGTAATCATAATGTTGAGTGATTCCGGGTTATGTGGCCGTGGTCCATAGTTGGTGTTGATACCAGACGTTTCGCCCTCAACTGCGGAGGGCATCTTCAGTGGCGAGTGCTTCTAGGCGTGTTTCCTGGTCGGAAGATCTACTTAGAGTGAGCGCTGCGGACGTTGTATTAGTGGTGGGTGCAGGGTGAGTGGGCGTGGCTCTTGCTGATTGGCTAATGGTCGTCTCCTTGTTGTCCCTAGTGTTAATGCATTTATTTTCTAGTGTATGATACCAGGCCTTATTCAGTTTGATACCTTCCTCTTTTCTGTTAATATTTCCCTTATGCTTGTATATTTCTATAGCCTCTCGGTATAATCTAGGGAAATAGTAGGAAGTTGTGGCTAAAAACTTGTGTATCGTCGAATAGAATCTGGTGTCCATTCATAATGGCATGTTCTGCTACAGCTGATTTATCCATTTCTCCTTGTCTGCAGTTTCTTTTTGTTCTGATAAACGGGGTGGCTATACTTCTTTTCGTGGTCCCTATATATGATTTACCACACGAACAAGGAAGTCGGATATATACGCCGCAAGTGGAGAGAGGTGGCCGAGGATCCTTAGCTGAGCGAAGGCAGTCTTCTGTTTTTCTTGTAGGTCTGTAAACTGTTTTTATGTTGTATTTTCGTAGGAGTTTTCCGATACGATCTGTGACTCTTTGTACATATGGTAAGTAGGCTATGCTGGTTGAGGGTGTGTTATCCATTCTGACGTGCTGTATTCGTGGATGTATGGTTTGTCTTATTTCCTTGGATGTGTAGCCATTTTTCTGGAAACAATTGAACGGACGGTGTTGTTCTTGTTTAAGGTGTTGTGGTTGGCATAACTTAGTCGCTCTGTGGAACAGTGTCTTAATGACACCTCGCTTTTGTCTTGGATGGTGGTTAGCGTCTTTGTGCAGATATCGGTCTGTGTGCGTAGGTTTTCTGTAAACTTATGTTGAATTTTCCCATTGCCAGTCCTTATTATTTGAACATCCAGGAAAGGAAGTCTTCCATTATCTTCTTTTTCCATTGTGAACTGTATTTTGTTGTGTCTGCTGTTAAGGTGTTGAAGGAAACGTTCCAATTCTTCACTGCCATGTCTCCATACTACGAATGTGTCATCAACATAGCGAAACCAATGTTCTGGAGACTTGGGAGCTGTTTTTTAGTGCTTCTTCTTCGAATTTCTCCATGAACAAATTCGCTACTACTGGGCTTAGAGGACTGCCCATGGCTACTCCGTCGGTCTGTTCATAGTAGCTGTTGTTCCATTGGAAGTAAGTAGTAGTTAGTACATGCCTGAATAAATTAGAAATTTCTTCTGTGAAAATCTGACTAATGTAGTCCATGGTCTCATTTACCGGCACCATGGTGAAAAGGGAAACCACATCGAAGCTAACCAGTATATCTTGAGATGTTACGTTTATATTCCGTAGTCTCTCAATGAAATGTGTCGAGTCTCTGATGTAGCTGTCCGTTTTTCCAAGGAGTGGTTTCAGAAGTCCTGTGAGATGCTTTGCCAGTAAGTAGGTTGGGGAACCGATGGCACTGACAATTGGCCGGAGTGGAATGTTGTTCTTGTGTATTTTTGGAAGACCATAGAGTCTTGGAGGTTGAGCTTCGGATACGCGTAATTTCTTCTTAATTTCTTCTGGCAAGGACGATTGCTTGATAAGATTGTTGGTTTTTCGAAGAATACCGGATGTAGGGTCTCGCTTGATAGGTTTGTATGTTTCTGGTGTCAGAATCTCTATTATTTTCTCTTTGTATTCGTGTGTATTCATAACAACTGTAGAGTTTACTTTATCGGCTGGTAAAATGGTGATATTATTATCGTTATTTAAAGTTTTTAGCGCTAGTCTCTCCTTCTTAGTTAAATTGCTTTTCGGTGGTTGGGCGCGACGGAGTATTCTTGCAGCTTCATAACGAATTTCATCAGTTGTTTGCAAGAGGAGATTCTTGATGCTTACTTCGATGTTAAGAGATAATATCCTCTACAGGTATTGAAGCACCACTATGTAGCACCACTCTGGAGGGCCACTATGAAGCGTGATAGTCTGCTCGGCTACTTGCTACAGGGTCCACTCCTACAACTTAAGGATGAGGGATCCTTACTGCTGGACAGTTTGGATTAATGGTGCACCGGACTAAGGTTCTCAGGGGTTCTTATTATCGGAGAGCACAAGGATCTTATCTCAGGTGTAACGGAGGATTATTTGACGGGAGAGCGACACCAGGAAAATGTGAACAGCTCTACATTAATGCACAGTTTTACACAAAAAGAATCACACTTCTTTATTCTTCTAGACTTGAATTTTCTCCTTTTTTACACTAGTTAATCTGCCGGCGGAGATATTTGCTGGGTAGAGCCAATCTATATGCAGTAGATTTATGTCTCTACCGAAATATGTACTAATTTTTACAGAGTCCGACCCTTAACAGCACTCGGAGACCACATGCCTCCTGACGACCGTGTCTCGACTTCACTCCTTGACTCCCCTGCGGGTTCTCACACAATATTCTTTTCTCAAAATTGTTGGCCTACATACAGCAAAGTTCTCTGTCCGGCTTACAATTTATTTTAATACGCTCTCTGATTGGGTATTACCCTGGTAGGGCGTATCATCATTACGGTAACAACTTATCGATAAATAGGATTTTAATTGCAGGGGCGTTTGCCAAATTTTACTGGCTCATACCTAAAGGGATTTTTTTAGCTCTATTTGCCCATTGGCTGGAGGTCTTTTCTGGGCAACAATAGATGGCCTACTTCCTCCTTCCTTTCTCTTCTGGGCTTCCCACGCAACTTGATTTTGGGTAAAATATGTTTTTTTTCTTTAACATTAGCGAAATTTCAAAAGGCCGGATATCGGCAATAAAAAGATGTCCCAGTCCTAATTGGTTTATTGGGAAGAGAAAATAACACTTGTTTTTTTCCTTACTTCGCTTTTATAAGGGTCTTCCCGTCTTGGGGTGTTTTTGCTAAACAGTAGCCTGTACTACAAAAACAAGTTACCCAAAGGAAGTCATACTCTATTGTCCAAAGAGATCTGTATTGTTATCCAGTTGCTTGTCCTTCATAAAAATACAGAAACGAGCAGACCTGCTCGCTAATAAATATATCAAGTTGACGGACAGTCTACTTAGGATAACTATGAAAAATATGAGAAAAATATATATCTTAAGG
Organism: Diploptera punctata; assembly: GCA_030220185.1. Classification (NCBI taxonomy): domain Eukaryota; kingdom Metazoa; phylum Arthropoda; class Insecta; order Blattodea; family Blaberidae; genus Diploptera; species Diploptera punctata. The sequence continues at coordinate 714,720 of JASPKZ010001224.1, forward strand.
CCCTTTATAAAAGTTATTTGCGGCATATGGGATTTGCTGCCATAAACATAGTAAAGGGGCGACATGTTTAATAGCTTTGCAAAACATCTGCCCATGTCTGACTGTCGATTGAGAAGTAAAAAAAAGAAGTTACTATTTAATATTAGATTCCCTTAAATATCATACATTGGTATACATTCATAAGAATTTATATTATCTCAATTATAGTTTACATTTATAAAATTCAAATCATTACGGCTGGGGGATCTAAATCTTGGTTCAGTATTGATGTGGGTGTGAATGCGTAGTTGCCTCCTTTTGATAGTACAGATGTTTCTTCAGTTGACAGCGTTGCGTGATGACAGGTTTGTTACGGTATGTTGTGGACCGACTTGCTCTGGGTCGAGTCTCCATGGGGGAAGAAATTTTCTCATGGTATTTCGGCCAGTATGGGACCGGTGCCCACCCAACATCGTGAGGCAATTGGGTAGCTACAATAAGTAGCGGCTCCAGGTTGAGGAACCAGCTATAACGGCTGGGGGACTCGACATGCTAACCACATGTCACCCCTACACTGGCTGTTGATTATCTACCTCTGTGATTGACACATGTGGATGTGAAGGGCCAGCAGCCGGCTGGTAAAAGGGCAACCGCTGAAAAGTGGAAAGACCCTCAATCGGAAACATGTTCTTCTTAGAGACTTTACTTTTACCAATATCTGTTTCTTATCAGATATATTAATTGATAAAGAGCACCCCACGCTTTGGATGGTAAAATTATTTTCTTTTTGTTGATAATTCTAGTTTTATTCTATATGTGTTGGAGATGATTTTTTTGTTGACCACTTTAAATTTATCCCAAGCGTGTTGGAATTAAAATTATTTTTTTTCATTTTTGAGTTCGGTTTTCTAATAAAGCGTGCTGTTTTAGTTTTTTAAAACTATTTTTTATTATGTATAAAATATAAACAGCAGAACAAGACTCTGATTAAACAAGAGCACAAATATACAGTGCATTGCGATATATATATATCCATAGAGTAAACATGAAACAAGCAATTTAATTTGAACTGTTTAACTGGACAAGATTCCTGTTTACATTTGTCATAGGACGCTCCTGTGTGCGTTACGCTGAAGTCAAATAAAAAATTGTAATGTGCTAATGGCGATGGAATGATATATGTACAGGTAGATGTTTGAAACTGAAATTACATTATACTATATATCTCTATCTGAAAGTTAATTTGAGGTAATTCCGAATGAATGTAGCTGTTGAGTTAGTTCTATTAAAATCTAATATATAAAAATTAATATAAAATTATGGAATATTCACCTGAAAGGTCTGTCTCCTTAACTTAATTAATTATTTAACTGTAGCGCTTATCCCCTCTACTATTTAATTTTGTACTAGAGCATGCCATTAAATCTTTAGAGAATGAGGAAGGCTTACAACTGAATGGTATTAATAAGCTGTTAGTTTATGCTGATGATGTAGTACTACTGGCCGATAGCGAGGAGATACTAAAGGCCAACACGCACACACTATTGAGTAACACTAAGAAATTGGGACTGGAAGTAAATATCAATAAAACTAAATATATGGTCACACGTAGAAATTCAGTATATAATGGAAATGGACAGCTAAGGACAAATGAGGGAAATTTTGAGGAAGTGGCTGAATTCAAATACCTAGGAACAATAATCACAAATAGGAATGAGATGCACAAAGAAATTAAACATAGGCTCAATTCTGGAAATGCGTGCTATTATGCATTACAGAGACGTTTGATGTCCCAACTCCTTTCAAAAAAACGTTAAACTGAAAATATATAAAACTATTATTCTACCAGTTATATTATATGGATGCAAAACATGGACTCTTACTTTAAGGGAGGAAAGGAGATTACGAGTATTTGAGAATAAAGTTTCTTATGAAAATTGTTTGGACCAAAGAGAGATGAAGAGACAGGTGAATGGAGAAGACTACTACATAACAATGAACTACATGGTCTCTATTGGTAGCCAGATATAATAAGAACAGTTAATTCTCGTAGACTGCGATGGGCAGGACATGTTGCACGTATGGGGAATGAAAGACGTGCATGGAAGCTTCTTGTAGGAAAGCCAGAGGGAAAACGCCCAGTTGGTAGACCAAGAATGAGGTGGAAGAACAACATTAACTATGATTTGAGGGAAGTAGATTATACAGGGAATGATTGGAAAGCATTAGATCAGGATATGGATGTATGGAGAGCTTATGTCCGCGCGGCCATGAACCTACGGGTTCAATAGTGCCAGTGAGTAAGTAAGTAATTGTAGCGCTTTCGGGACTATAGCGCTACAGTTAAACAACTAATTAAGTTGAGGAGACGGACCTTTCAGGTGAATATTCCATAATTTTATATTACTTTTGAGTAATACCTCAACGGAACACATCATGAATCCTATAAAAGTTGATATATAAAAATGTTTGTTTGTTTGTTTGTTTATGCGCGGCCATACTGTTGATCCGATTGTGACGGGGATTTTTGTAAAATGTTCAGGAGATTCCCGGGATGAACATAGGCTATAAGAGAGTTGTGATACTCAACTCCTACACTCTTAAAAATCGCCCATGGTCTGTAATTTAGATTAAGTTTATCACCCATCATATCATCGGGGTAACGTAACTCCGCATTCTAGGCGCTCCAATCTAAGAAATGGATTACAATTCCACCAATGCCAGGGGAGAAAGCCAGAAATGTCATAAATGAAAATCTGCTGATATTGGACAAAAAAAAAATTTTACAATTAATAGAATTCGCTGTAGAAAAATCTTGTAATATTGTATTTAAGCTGTTTTCTTTTCCATTAATAATTTTTTTCGACTTCTTACTTACTTACTCACTGGCACTATCGAACCCGTAGATTCATGGCCGCACGGACATAAGCTCTCCATACATCTCTATCCTGAGCTAATGCTTTCCAATCATTTCCTGTATAATCCACTTCCCTTAAATCATAGTTAATGTTATTCTCCCATCTCATTCTTGGTCTACCAACTGGGCGTTTTCCCTCTGGCTTTCCTACAAGAAGCTTCCATGCAAGTCTTTCATTCCCCATACGTGCAACATGTCCTGCCCATCGCAGTCTACGAGACTTAACTGTTCTTATTATATCTGGCTTCCTATAAAGATCATGTAGTTCATTGTTGAGTAGTCTTCTCCATTCACCTGTCTGTTCATCTCTCGTTAGTCCAAAAATTTTCCTAAGTACTTTATTCTCAAACACTTATAATCTCCTTTCCTCTCTTAAAGTAAGAGTCCATGTTTCGCATCCATATAATATAACTGGTAGAATAATAGTTTTATATATTTTCAGTTTAACGTTTTTTGAAAGGAGTTGGGAGATCAAAAGTCTCTGCAATGCATAATAGTATGCATTTCCAGAATTGAGCCTATGTATAATTTCTTTGTGCATCTCATTTGTGATTATTGTTCCTAGGTATTTGAATTCAGCCACTTCCTCAAAATTTCCCTCATTTGTCATTAGCTGTCCATTTCCATTATTTAATGAATTTCTACGTGTGACCATATATTTAGTTTTATTGATATCTACTTCCAGTCCTAATTTCTTAGTGTCATTCAATAGTGTGTGCGTGTTAGCCTTTAGTATCTCCTCGCTATCGGCCAGTAGTACTACATCATCAGCATAAACTAACAGCTTATTAATACAATTCAGTTGTAATCCTTCCTCATTCTCTAAAGATTTAATGGCATGCTCTAGTGCAAAATTAAATAGTAGAGGAGATAGTGCATCTCCTTGCTTCAACCCATTCTGGATTTCAAAAGTGTCCGAAAACTGTTTGCCTACACACACCCTACTCTTTGTGCCATTTAGACACATTCGTATAAGTCTAACTAACTTTTTGGGAATTCCGAACTCCAGCAGGATACTATATAACTTCTCCCTCTTAATTGAATCATATGCTTTTTTGAAGTCTACATATAGTTGATGTACAGTACCATTATATTCCCATTTCTTTTCTAAAATCTCACTTATACTAAAAATCTGATCTGTTGTAGACCTGTTTCTTCTAGACTTCTTCCGTCCATATTTTTAATCCTCTTGTTTCATAATTTCTACGAGTATATCGATATCCCAACGCTTCGTTAGCTGCACATCAAATTATGTCTTTGATGTTTCCCCATTCCTTTTGCATATCTATGCTAATATTTTTCATACTCAAATATTTGTTTAGGCGGTTAACATACATTTATTTTATACTGCTATCGTTTAGTAATAATGGATTAAAAAATTCATGTAGGCTAGATATTTGTACCTGAAACGCTATTTTGTCAGTACAACTGGAAGTTAATTCTACTTTGTTGAGACACAGTACATCCGCCCCAACTGACATAAATTACACAGTATATTATGATGGGTTTTGTTGGAGGGACAGAGCGGTTTGGAAATGAAATTTCCTGAGAACGTTTGTATTGCAGGAATTAAAATACAATTATGCTCGCTCAATGATACGAATCTATGTATTACAGATAAGCCCAGCTTCTGTGTATGTTGTAGCATCAATAACGATTTAAAGGAATTTTGTTTTGAAATGAATACATGCGGACTGATGCAGTACGATGGATAGTCAAAATGGATCAATGATGAGACAATTAAATAAAGTTCGTCACGAAAATGCTACATAGACTAAGGGAATTCTCTAGCAAGTCAAAATTATTATCCGATTTAATATTTGTAGGATATAACACTATGAGCGCTTTCGGAAGTAATCTTAAATACAAGATATAAAGAACACCTAAAAGATTTCATACACGCGGGTGATAAATCAAGCTATGCTAAACATCTCATTAACGCAGGTCATCGAATGAACACAACTGAAAATACTCTCACGATAATCCACCGAGAAAACATTCCAGCTAGAATAAATATATTTGAAGACCTTGAAATTATAAAGGAAACAAACAACACATCACTTCTTAATAAGAACGTACCCCAGTCAAACCCATCATACGAGATCGTCAAAACAAGTCAGTTGCTGCTACAAACAGTTGGAGTATACATCACCGTACACAACGAGTAACGGAAGCTCAACCTGCAGAAGATGGAAGATAACTCCCGAAAGCGCTCCAGTTAATTTTATATACAATATTTTAACAAAGTTGAGGACGACGGCACCTACCAACAGGTACAATTTAATTTTTAACTTTTATCATATGACTTCACCTCAACGGAATTTGATATGAATTTTACTAGTATTGATGACATGATGTTTCTTTAAAGTATTATGGACATTTTGAGGAAGTGGCTGAATTCAAATACCTAGGAACAATAATCACAAATAGGAATGAGATGCACAAAGAAATTAAACATACGCTCAATTCTGGAAATGTGTGCTATTATATATTGCAGGGACTCTTGATGTCCCAACTCCTTTCAAAAAACGTTAAACTGAAAATATATAAAACTATTATTCTACTAGTTATATTACATGGATGTGAAACATGGACTCTTACTTTAAGGGAGGAACGCATTTCACGAGTATTTGAGAATAAAGTTCTCAGGAAAGTTTTTGGACAAAAGAGAAATTAACAGACAGGTGAATAGAGAAGACTACATAACAGTGAACTGTTGTGACAAACAAACGTGGCGGCCGTTAACGATGGTTTTCAGGTAAATCCACCCTCCTAATCCGAAGGTGGAGCAAGAAAGAGGTGCAAAACATATTTTAGAAAGGAAACCTGGAGGAAGTAGTAAGATTGGAAGACAGAAAATAAGGTGGTTATGTTAGGTTGAGGAAGACTTAAGCAACTGAAGGTCAAAAGATGGAGACAGAAAGAGAGGAATAGGGAAGAATAGGCAGATGTTATGAAGGAGACCAAAGTTCTAGAGGAAGAAGGAAGAAGAAGAAGAATCCGAAGGATATTTCAATAAAGTCAAATTGACTCTGACAGGAGAGCCCGAAAGGCAAAATTAAGTTTTTAGGTAAGTTCTATGATCTAATTCAACAGCATTTCTAATTATATTAACATATTGGGTTTCGGCTTACACGAGGCTAGCGTGCGCGACTACAAATACTTGGTTCTCAGATTCGAAATAGGCTATGTTGATTTCGGAAGGGTATTGGTGATGGCCACACCGGCATTTCTCGGGTTTTCTCTCAGGGTTCTACTGTTTTCTCAATTTCTATCCAATGTCAATTTTCACTCCTATTTCATGTAAATTTGCCTTTTTTATGAGGTATATTCCACAATACAGTGTTTCTTCTTCAACCCAAAGTGATTTGTCGCCCGAGGTTCCTGTCTAAAGCATCTTCTTCCCTCAGAAATCTAGCTTCCAAACTTCTCGTCATTCCATCTATCCAACGTTCTCTAGGTCTGCCTCTTCCACTTTTTCCATTAACTTTCCAATCAATAATCTTCTTTGATATTCTATCTTCTTCCATTTCAATTGTTTTTTCTTTTATATTTTTTTCTAATATGTTTTTATATTAGAAAAAATTCAAGTATGGACATTGAAACAGAAGGATATACAGAGACTTAGATCTGCTGAAATGAGATACCTTCAGAGGACTGCAGGATACACACTACTAGATCACAAAAAAAAATGAAGACATCTTAGAAGAATTACACATGGAACCTTTAGAAAACAAAATTTCTGATTATAAAGTCAAGATGGATGAAACATTTCCATCGAATGGAAGATCACAGGATACCCAAACAAATGTTAAGCTATCAACCTGCAGGAAGAAGAAAACCAGGACGTCCACTCAAAAGTCTTATGGATAGTGTTTCTCTTGAGGCCGAAACAAGTCAATAATGGCCTAAATTCGTGAATATACTATGGTGACTATTTAACTCATGCCCCAAATGGGAGTCAATGACCAATCACGTTTCAATGATTTCTGTTTTACAACCAATCAGAGTCGTATAACTGTAGGCTTTCACGGCCGGCGTCTTGATCCCTATTAGGTTCGTCTTCCGGGCATATAGGCCGCCTCTCCACCAGGGGCGTGCCTATAAATAGGGAGGGAGTTTCCAACGACCAGCCAGTCTGCAGCCGACTGTTGAGGAGTTCACAGAGAGCACGCAGTATCTCCTGAAGATGTCTACCGCAGCAGTAGACGAAACGTCGAGTAGAAGAACGACTGGACCACGGCCTATATGCCCGGAAGACGAACCTAATAGGGATCAATCAGAGTTGTGTTTCACGAAATATTTATCAGTGTTATATTTACTATATTAAAGAAAGATCCTCTTTTTTAATATTCTGAACAGGTCTGACCATTATTTTGCAGTGACTGAGCCTGTGAGAAATACGGCTACCAGACTGTATATATAGTGCATAGATGCCAACACATAGCGCTTGCAGGAGTTAATATAAAAACATTTGTAGCAATTTATTATACCACCAAAAAAAGAAACCACTGTTTGCACTTAAAAAAAAAAGTAAAGTGATCCCACAACAGGCCCGGAGGCCCTTGGGGTAGTAGGAAGGTTAAGGCTCCCACTTTTTCTAGACAATCGGCACTTTACGTCAGCCGGGTTGTCAGCCCTGCGTGACGGCCGCCTTTACCCACAGAACAAGCGTCTGGTACTCATTTCCGTTAGAGGCTGAGTCGACCCCAGGGCCATAGTGACGCCAGAGGGTTTGGGTCAGTTTAAAAATCCTGACCCCAACGGGACTTGAACCCTCGACCCTCCGGCTTGTAGCTCAGTGCCTTAACCACTACGCTACGGCGTGCCCCACTGTTTGCACTTACTTAAATGTATTTTTTCCCAGGTAACAATCCAGAAAAATATAATTGTCATATTTACATTACACGACATCAGAAATGAATTAATATACAGTTTAAAATATATATGTAGTCAATATGCCCATTTCACCAATTAATGTTTTAAAATGGTCAACAAGTTTCTACAGCCAAGCTGTCATTCTCAAGACCAGATATTGACTCAAGTCAATATCTGGTCTTGAGAATGACAGCTTGGCTGTAGAAACTTGTTGACCATTTTAAAACATTAATTGGTGAAATGGGCATATTGACTACATATATATTTTAATATTATATCACCAAGAAGATCACTTGTGTATTAAATATACAGTTTGATCTGTTTAATTTTTTCTCCACTAGATAGCATTCTTACAATATTGAGTTCCTTTGGCAATAAATAGTATGATCTGATTGCAGTGATAAACAAAAGAAGCAGATGAAGCGTACCTATCGTTTCTCATTTGTTTTCAAACATCGCCGTTTACATTAAATATATAAATATTTTAAAATAACTATAGTTAAATAATGATTTGTGAGTAAACAGCTTAATTTTATTCGTTAAATAGTCCTAACAAATACCACTCTTGATTTCCAAATTCTCTAGATAAATTCATTCCTCACTTCGTGAGTCGTGAATTTATCGATCATTTGGAAATCACTCGTGGCATTACTTATGATAATGATGATTTTTTCCCCCAACATTTTATCTTTATTAGTTAATTTTATATCACCTTTCACCTAATCTCAAGTCAGTGAGTTTGTGTTTCAGTGAGTTAGTTATCTTCAAAGGGGTTAAATATTGTAAATACACGAGTAGATATAGAGTGGAGGAAACAGAGCACTATGTTGCAGGGGTCAATTGGACGTCGTGTGTATTAGACGCCAAGTTGCATCATGTAGCAGAAAGAATGAGATGGAACTTTTTTCATCGCTCCAATAGGAGGGGGTTGGAGGGGGTTGTAACTGCAATCTCAGCTGGAGACGCCATGATGCGGGAAACGAGATCACTGAACCCCCTTCCACCCTCGTTGGTTGTGGTCCATGTGATACCTCGGTTACTGCTGCGAGGAGGGAGGGCACGAGAATACTGGGTGTTGTTTTATCTCCATGGCAACCGGTCACGTGATGGCAAAAGTGGCTTATATACTTTTTTTTTATTAAAGTTAACAGCTGTAAATTTATGCATATCTGGGTTTGGCCTTGTTTTCTAGGCTATCAAGTTGTTAGATGGACATCGCTGTGTTGTGAAGATGAGGGACAGGACCAGTGGTTGAGGTGGTAGAGCAGAGAAATCAACAAGTCATACCCCAGAGTGAAACTGTACAATTGAAATTAATCAAGGGGTGATTGCCCTGTCTTCTCTAACTTTATCTGTCCTCTTTCTCTAACCCTTTATCTCTTTCTATTAATCTGTTTTATTCATACCGGTATCTTTTTTTTAAATATCTTATTCTTTATCTCTCTCTTTAATCTGTATCTTAATATATAGTATCTTCCTCTTTATGTCTTTATTTTTATTACTTTCTCCTTATCTCCTTCTTCAAATATTTCCTTTATATCTTTCTGTTTCATTTTACTCTTTTTTTATTTCTTGTTACTTATCTCTTTCTATTTCTATTTTTCTCGTGAGTCCTTCTCTTATATCTTTCGATTTAACAATTCATCTTTTTATATTTTACTTTGTTTCTCTTTGTTCATTTATCTCTCTATCTTTCTCCTTATTTTCTCCCTTTACATATTTATTTTTGCCTCTCTCTTTTTTTTATTTCTCTTTATTTATTGTTAACTGGTCCCGAGAGTCGCGGGTTCAAACCCGGCCGGGGTCGATGTATTTTTTAGGATAGAAAAATCCAAGGAGAAAGTCCTCCGGAAGGGACTTTAAGCCATGGATCCCGAGTCTGAATAATTTGAGGCTCGTAAAAGATCCTTAAGCCTGAATGGAAAGGCCTCTAAGCAAAATTTACCGAATTTTCCCGTCCTAGTATTACCTTGGTTTCCTAGATGTCAGTATGAGGCGGAACGCTGATACGGACCACTCAAATGACATCTACAAGAAAACTAAATTAGTATGGTTGAAATTCTTCCCTGTAGGGGGAGAGCGCCTGAATCTCTGTTAAGGGAAACAAGAAGAATAAGATATATGTTTCTCTATCTCTTTTTCTATATTTATTTTACTCTTTTTCTTTCATGTAACGTCTTTCCCATTTTCTCTTTGGGTGTTTCTCTTTTTCCTTTACTTTTTCTCTTTATCTTTTCCTCTTTCACTTTTCTCTTTCCCTTTTCTCCTTCTGTGTTTCTCTTATTCTTTTCAAAGTAGATACTATCCGTGGGCACGAGGCGAAAGGATGATATCTCTTTTTCCTGTTCTTTTTATATTTTTCTCTTTATCTTTTCCTCTTTCACTTTTTTCTTTCCATTTTCTCTTTCTGGTTTCTCTTATCCTTTTCTAAGTAGATACCGACCGTGGGCACGAGGCGAAAGGATGATATCTCTTTTTCCTGTTCTTTTTATATTTTTCTCTTTATATTTTCCTCTTTCATTTTTCTCTATTTGTGTTTCTCTTATTCTTTTGAGGAGTATATACCGACCGTGGGCACGAGGCGAAAGGATGATATCTCTTTTTTTCTGTTCTTTTTCTATTTTTTCTCTTTACCTTTTCCTCTTTCACTTTTCTCTTTCCCTTTTTCTCTTTCTGGTTTCTCTTATTCTTTTCAAAGTAGATACCGACCGTGGGCACGAGGCGAAAGGATAATATAGTATTTCATACCCTAGAGATAATATAAGGGTCGAAATGTCGGAAATTACTGTTTTGTGACTGACACCTGCACCACGCATGTGCAAATTAGATGCAGTTGTTCTATTTCACTCGCTAAACTTTAGTTTAATTGCTAATTTCAACACCTGCACTCAGTTCCTCAACAAATTAAACTTTGTACACAATATTATTACTATTTTATACTACCTGCAAAGGTAGACTTATTTAATGTGCTCTGTTAGGGAGCTAGATCGAATTTCGAATAAATGTAACCTATATGTTGAGGTTATTCTCTATCTGCAATGATGTAACAGCCCAATATTGGGTCTTAACCTCTCCTTTCTAAGGTGTTACTATATAAAGTTAATTTAGTTACCCTTATTTCCCTGCAGATGTCATGAATGGTATGCGGTCAACATAGGCCTAGTCAGATTTTGCTGATTAACGAACTTGACCTTTATTATTATTATTATTATTATTATTATTATTATTATTATTATTATTATTATTATTACAAACTGTTGGTTTTCTTAGGGCTTAAAGGACCTTCGGGACTTGGAATTTTGGTAGCATGAGGTTCTAGCCGAGCGTTAGTGTGTGGATGTATTAGTTATAAAGGCATAGCCTACGTGTTTTTGAACATAAATAAATGGATTCTTGCTCTAAATCATTTTATTTCTGTAACTCTAATGATTACAATAACCCTAATTTTTCTAATCCTAAATAACTAATCTAAGCTTATATTAAGAAAACCTACATTCGAATTTTCTTGGGATTTGAGAGAGGGAAATGGGGTTTATCTATCTACCCTAATTTGCCTTATAATAAGTATCTAATAATTCATACACTTTGAAAAACAGTATTAAAATATTAAATCTACTGGATTACCTTTCCAAAAGTCCTAGGTACATTATATTAAGAAAAAATAGTATGCAGACTTAGCCATCAAAACACTCTTCAACAAACAGACGCGAGATGGGTAGGACATGTGGCACGAATGGGGAATGAAATAAGTGCATGGAAGCTTCTTGTATGGAAACCAGATGGTAGACCAAGAATGAGGTGCGAGAATAACATTAACAATTATTTGAGGGAAATATATTATACAGGGAACGATTGGAAAACATTAGCTCGGGATAGGGATGTATGGAGAGCTTATGTCCGCGCGGCCATGAAACTACAGGTTCGATAGTGCCAGTGAGTTAGTTAGAGTTACTAATAATGATAATGGCTGATGGATTATGTGTCGTTTTAGCTGTGAGTATTGATAAAAGGCGCGTAATGTTGCGTGCGTGCAGCTTGACGTTCGCATGTCATCGGATGAGGTGTGAAGTGTGGGTCGTATGGTAAGGTTCCTGCAACACAAAACGCCATGTTCCTCCCGAGGAAGTGTACAACTTCCTACAATGATTTGTCTTGTTGCCTGTCTGTAAGGTACAGTCGTTCACAAGCCATTTTCCCCATTCCAAATTAAGGGGAATCGGTAGCGAAGAGTGGTTAAAATAATTATCAAACAAAGATATTGCCTCCGATTCTAATTACTTGGCATTTTAATATAATTGTTTTGTTAGTTGAGGTTACATTTCCATACATCCCTATCCTGAGCTGTTTTCCAATCATCTTCTGTATTATATACTTCCCTCAAATCATTATTGATGTTATTCTCCCACCTCATTCTTGGTCTACCAACTGAAAGTGTTCCTTCTGGTTTTTCTACAATAAATTTCCATTACCTCTTTTAATTCCTATCCGTGCGAAATGTCCTGCCCATCGCAGTCTATGGGCCTTAAGGTTAAGTTATATTTTCCTTTAATAAATAGATAAAAACTTGTATAGGCCTATGCGTGTGTGTGTGTGTGTGTGTGTGTGTATATATATATATATATATATATATATATATATATATATAGGCCTATATCATCATCCGGTATCATGGCAGCTTCCGCCGTCTTCCGGAAACCAAACGAATTCCTCTCTGTCCATCCATTGATCTTCCTCCAATCCTCTGATATTCATAGCCGCTTTAACCCCCGCTATCCAAGTTTTCTTCGTTCTTCCTCTCTTCCTCCTTTCCACTGAGATCCATTCCATAACAATTTTAGGCAATCTTTGCTCTGGCATTATTTTGACCTGACCATACCACTGTAATCTTTTCTTTTCTATAATATCTATGATGTCCGGCTCCTCTTCTACACCCATAATTTCCCTTTATTTCTTTATTTCGTATTCTATCCATTCTAGATTTTCCAGCTGATCTTCTTAAAACATCCATATCTGTACTTAAAATTCTTTTCGTTTCCCTGGTAGGAATTTGCCAGACTTCAGCATCATATGTTAAAATGCTCTGAATTATGGTGTATATATATATATATATATCTTAATATATAAAAATTTCGTGTCACGTTGTTTGTCCGCGATGGAATCCTAAACTACTGAACCGATTTCAATAAAATTAAGAACACTGTATGCAGTTTGATCCAACTTGAGACTTAGGGTAGTTTATAACTAAATTTATAGTCGCATTATTTTTTTATTGCAAATTATTTGTTTATTATTTAACAAATAGTTATAATTATCTGTGAGTTCCATACGATTCTAACAGATGGCGGTGTAATTATCTGTGAGTTCCATACGATGCTAACGGATAGCGGTGTTAGGTAATTTGGTAAGGTAATTGGTTTATTATCCCTCCATGGTATCTTTACCTTATCGTGGTGGAGTGGCTTGCGTGCTTAAATGATCCTGAGAGCTATGCCGGCGGTAGCATTGCTGCCGATAGGGTTACCCATGCCGGACTGGTCGAAGGTGATAAGCCAGACGAAAAAAGTACCTTGGGCGAAAGAGTGACGATCTTTCACCGTAAAAATACAACCGTCAAGAAATGCGGACATGGGTTCATCTGGGGTAAAATTTTCCGGAGGTCAAATAGTCCCCATTCGGTTCTCCGGGCGGGGACTACTTCAGGGAACCCATGCCAAAGGCTCAAACACAGGGACATGTTCCTAGGAACATGGAATGTTAGGACTTTATACAATAGCGGGGCACTAGAGATATTAACGCAGGAATTGGATAAATCGCCCTTGGATATAGTCGCTTTACAGGAAGTTAGGTGGCCAGGAGAAGGTAGTCAGGAATCAGGAAGCTTTGCATTATACTATGGGGGTGCAGAAAGACCTGCATTTGGAACGGGTTTTTTAGTCAGAAGGAGGATCCTATCCGCTATCCGAGATATTAAATTTGTTAGTGATAGGATATCATACATAATTCTAAAGGGTAAACGACATGATTTTATAATTGTAAATGTACATGCCCCCACAGAAGATAAAGATGACAAGATCAAGGATGAGTTCTATGAAGAATTAGAATGCTTATTTGATACCCTTTCACGATATCATATGAAAATTGTCTTAGGAGATTTTAATGCAAAGTGGGGCGGGAAGATATATTCAAACCAACAATAGGCAAATTCAGTCTTCATGAAGATAGTAACGACAACGGGGTTAGATTAGTCACATTTGCCACATCAAAGAATCTCATTGTTAAGAGCACAACATTTCAGCATAAGGATATTCATAAATACACCTGGACGTCCCCAGATGGAGAAACTCGGAACCAGATAGATCATGTATTAGTGGATAAACGCTGGCACAGTAGCATCATTGATGTTAGATCAGTTAGAGGGACAGACTGCAATTCGGATCATCATCTGGTCAGAGTGAAAATCAGACAACGGCTATCGCTTATGAGAGGAACGAACGCTAAAGATGATTCTGTAAATATGAATTAAAAAACTTGAAAAATGATGAAATGCGGCAAGAATACCAAATCAAAATAGCTAATAGATTTGAAGTACTGGAATCTTCAGATGACAATGTGGCAAACGAAGAAGAAACTGATATAAATAAAGAATGGGAGGCTATAAGAGATACTATTAAATTGTCAGCATCAGAAAGCATTGGTTGTTTAAAAAAGAGGCAAAACAGAAATGGTTTGATGAGGAATGTGCCGACATTGTAAAGAAAAGAAAGCTAGCAAAAATGAAATGGTTACACGGCCAAATGAGGTAAATTTAGAGCAATTGGGTAGTGTTAGAAGGGAAACCACCAAGTTACTAAAGAGTAAAAAGAGGGAATATTTGAGAGAGAAGATTAATGATCTTGAAATGAATGCAAAAAATAGTAACATTAGAGAATTATATCAGGGAATTAGGATAGAGAAGAAGGGGTTTCAGGCTAGAACAAACATAATTCGGAATGAAAATGGGGATATGATTGCAGATTCTAGGAGATATATTAAATAGATGGAAAGGTTACTTTAATCAGCTATTAAATGTACATACAGAACAGGACATTGAGGAGGATAAGTTACAGACAGCAGAAATGCTAGTCGCAGAGCCAAGTGCATTAGAGGTTGAAATGGCGATTGAAAAATTGAAGATGTATAAAGCATCAGGTTCAGATGAGATCCCAGCAGAACTGATAAAATCAGGGGGAGAAAAATTGATGGACAAGATACGCTGGTTGCTTAGTATGATTTGGGAAAAGAAGCTCTTCCAGATGAATGGAAGGAATCAATTATCTTACCAATTTATAAGAAAGGAGATAAAACTGATTGCACAACAACTACAGGGGCATCTCATTACTTTCAACTTCGTACAAAATTCTAACAAATATATTAGTAAGCAGACTTACTCCCTATATTGATGACATTCTAGGAGATCATCAATGTGCATTTAGAAGAAACAGGTCTACAACAGATCAGATTTTCAGTATAAGACAGATTTTAGAGAAGAAATGGGAATATAATGGTACTGTACATCAACTATATGTAGACTTCAAAAAAGCATATGATTCAATTAAGAGGGAGAAGTTATATAGTATCCTCCTGGAGTTCGGAATTCCTAAAAAGTTGGTTAGACTTATACGAATGTGTCTAAATGGCTCAAAGAGTAGGGTGCGTGTAGGCAAACATTTTCAGACACTTTTGAAATCCAGAATGGGTTGAAGCAAGGAGATGCACTATCTCCTCTACTATTTAATTTTGTACTAGAGCATGCCATTAAATATCTTTAGAGAATGAGGAAGGCTTACAACTGAATGGTATTAATAGCTGTTAGTTTATGCTGATGATGTAGTACTACTGGCCGATAGCGAGGAGATACTAAAGGCCAACACGCACACACTATTGAGTAACACTAAGAAATTAGGACTGGAAGTAAATATCAGTAAAACTAAATATATGGTCACACGTAGAAATTCAGTATATAATGGAAATGGACAGCTAATGACAAATGAGGGAAATTTTGAGGAAGTGGCTGAATTCAAATACCTAGGAACAATAATCACAAATAGGAATGAGATGCACAAAGAAATTAAACATAGGCTCAATTCTGGAAATGCTTGCTATTATGCATTGCAGAGACTTTTGATGTCCCAACTCCTTTCAAAAAACGTAAAGCTGAAAATATATAAAACTATTATTCTACCAGTTATATTATATGGGTGCGAAACATGGACTCTTACTTTAAGGGAGGAAAGGAGATTACGAGTATTTGAGAATAAAGTTCTTAGGAAAATTTTTGGACCAAAGAGAGATGAACAGACAGATGAATGGAGAAGACTACATAACAATGAACTACATGGTCTTTATAGGAAGCCAGATATAATAAGAACAGTTAAGTCTCGTAGACTGCGATGGGCAGGACATGTTGCACGTATGGGGAATGAAAGACGTGCATGGAAGCTTCTTGTAGGAAAGCCAGAGGGAAAGCGCCCAGTTGGTAGACCAAGAATGAGGTGGGAGAACAACATTAACTATGATTTGAGGGAAGTAGATTATACAGGGAATGATTGGAAAGCATTAGCTCAGGATAGGGATGTATGGAGAGCTTATGTCCGCGCGGCCATGAACCTTCGGGTTCGATAGTGCCAGTGAGTAAGTAAGTAATTGGTTTATTATTTAACAAAGAGAGATCCAGATGGCTGTGCTTTTTGTTGCAACCGCGAATTTCAATTGAATTACAAATATTGGTTATATCTTAATTTAAGTGTGTTCAGTGTTTATTTTATTTTCAATATTATTAATTTCGTGTGTAAGTATTAGTTTTAAGTAATCTGGCTGAAAGACAGCAACTTAATTAAAATTTTTAACGCATACCTTAGCCACAGCAACGCGTGGCCGGGACTTCTAGTATATATATATATATATATATATATATATATATATATATTATTTTTTTTTACATTGAGCAATGCGAGCCTAATATGACATGAAAAGAAAAATAAAATGCTTTTTCGAGGTTTTGAACCCGGACCTCTGAATTGATACTTCTGGGCGCTGCCAGTTACGCTATCCAAGCAAATCTAGTACAAACATTTATTTTTCTTTATATATATTCTCTATTACGGGAGGTAATTGGAACTAGATATCACTGCCCTCTAGTAGCCACTATAACAATTAACCAAAATAAGGAGAAGTTTTATTTTATAGCATTGACGCTATAAAAATCTTAGAGAAATTGAGTGGTATAAGAAAAAACACAAAAAAATGTAACGAATTAACATTAAATGGAAAATAAATACTGAATACTGATTAAAGTAACTTACTAATGCAATCTAATAATGTATGCGGTTTTGTGTTAGATCTTTGTCCGAGGATTTAGTTAATTTCAAATCACGGGGCATATTAATCAGTTTAATTATAGAAGATCTATTTCAATACATTGGTAATTTTAACTTCGCACGTGACAGAAAACCACGAATGTGCTTAATTTACAGCATTTCATAGGCCTATTGATAAATATAGGCACAGGTCTGTTATTAAAGTTAATCCAAATTTTATCCGCAGTGTAATTCCAAGTAGTAAAAAATATGTATGACATTTATTATTTTTATTGTATTGACAAGGCTTTATTAAGTATCAGTAAATTTTTTAATAATAATAATAATAATAATAATAATAATAATAATACTATGAAGTGGATTGATGAAGTCGAAAAGGACTTAAAATTGGCAGGACTTACTAAAGAAGATATCCCAAACAGAGATATATTTAGAATTAAGGTGAATAAGTGGCAAGTTGACCAAGAGGACAAACCGAAGAAAAAACTGGAACTACTTGGACAGATGATAGAAAACAAGCTCATAGCAAAATAATGAAAGAAATTTGGGCTCAAAGGAAACGCCTCTAAGTACTTTGGGTAGTCTTACATGGGATCATCCGCAATTAAAAAATAATAATAATAATAATAGTAATAATAATAGTTTTATTTATTCTGGCAGAGTTAAGATCACAACTAACTAACTCACTTCCACTATCGAACCCGTAGGTTCATGGCCGCGCGGACATAAGCTCTCCAAACATCCCTACCCCCAGTGAATGTTATCCAATCATCCCTGTGTAATCTACTTTCCTCAAATCATGGTTATTGTTATTCTTCCACCTCATTATTGGCCAGCATACTGGGCGGTTGCCCTCTGGTTTTCCTAAAATGACTTTCCATGCACCTCTATCTTTCCTCGTCCGCACCACATGTCCCTTCCATCGCAGTTTGAGACGTAATTGTTCTTATCATGTCTGGTTTCCATTGAGTCTTCTCCATTCACCTGACTGTTCATCTCTCTCTGGCTCAATTTTTTTCCCCTAAGAAATTTATTCTCAAATACTCGAAATCTTTTCTCCTCCCTTAAAGTAAGAGTCCATGTTTCGCACCCATGTAATATAACTGGTAGAATAATAGTTTTATACATTTTCAGTTTAATGTTTTTTTGGAGAGAAGTTGGGACGACAAGAGTCGTTGCAATGTATAGGCTACGCTAATAACATGCATTTTCAGAATTGAGCCGTTATTTGATTTCTTTCTGCATCTCTTTCCTGTTTGTTATTGTTGTTGCTAGGAATTTCAATTCAGCCACTTTCAAAATTTCCTCAATTGTCATTAACTGTTCATTTCCATTATTATTATTATTATTATTATTATTATTATTATTATTATTATTATTATTATCATTAGTATTATTATTATTATTATTATTAATATTATTATTATTATTACTTACTTACTTACTTACTCACTGGCACTATCGAACCCGTAGGTTCCTGGCCGCGCGGACATAAGCTCTCCATATATCCCTATCCTGAGCTAATCCTTTCCAATCATTCCCTGTATAATCTACTTCCCTCAAATCATAGTTAATGTTATTCTCCCACCTCATTCTTGGTCTACCAACTGGGCGTTTCCCCTCTGGCTTTCCTACAAGAAGCTTCCATGCAAGTCTTTCATTCCCCATACGCGCAACATGTCCTGCCCATCGCAGTCTACGAGACTTGGCTGTTCTTATTATATCTGGCTTCCTATAAAGACCATGTAGTTCATTGTTATGTATTCTTCTCCATTCACCTGTCTGTTCATCTCTCTTTGGTCCAAAAAATTTCCTAAGTACTTTATTCTCAAATACCTGTAATCTCCTTTCCTCCCTTAAAGTAAGAGTCCATGTTTCGCACCCATAGGCCTATAATATAACTCGTAGAATAATAGTTTTATATATTTTCAGTTTAACGTTTTTTGAAAGGAGTTGGGATATCAAGAGTCTCTGCAATGCATAATAGCACGCATTTCCAGAATTGAGCCTATGTTTAATTTCTTTGTGCATCTCATTCCTATTTGTGATTACTGTTCGTAGGTATTTGAATTCAGCCACTTCCTCAAAATTTCCCTCATTTGTCATTATTATTATTATTATTATTATTATTATTATTATTATTATTATTATTATTATTATTATTATTATTATTATTATTATTATTATTATTATTATTATTATTATTATTATTATTATTATTATTATTATTATTATTATTATTGGATGGATAGAGAGGAATGGCGTTTGGTTTCCGGAAGACGGCGGCAGCTGCCATGATACCGGATGATGATGATGATGATTATTATTATTATTATTATTATTATTATTATTATATTCATCATCATCATCATCTTCTTCTTCTTCATCATGGTAGGCCTTCAGCCTGTTCCGCTCTCAGAATTCATCTTTCCATCGTTCTGTAGAACGTCCCACATCTCTATAGCCTTGAATTTGATACAGCAATGCTTGTTTTGTTAGCCTAGAAGAGTCCATATTATTATTAGGGTCTATTATTATTATTATTATTATTATTATTACTGAATTTTAGGGTTAATAAGCCTAGAGTTGTTAATTAGGTCTTCAAACTGAGAATATTAATAAAATCCATCAATCAAAACATAGTGACAGTACATTAAATCCCAATGCATATGTGTACAATACTGCAGTTATTTCGTATTTTATTTCTTCCCCTCGTGTAACATGGAAAGCCGATGTATTACTGTATTACAAGTTGGATGCTGCTAAAATGAGGGTATTTTGTAACAAGGGGTAGTTTGAGGGGGAATGTGAATAGAGGAAGAGGTAAAAAAAAGTGTAGGATTGAATACTGAAACATGTAGTTCCAAATACTAATCTCTACATCGATAAAAAACCTAACTGTAATAGCGACTAGTTTTACTGTTCTAGTATTGGATTTGAACCGCATTTAAGTGTGAAATTTAATGTGGCACGTTTTGCGATTTCGGGGTTTTCCTGAAAATACAATTCTGATGAATTCAGCGCAGCTACTGTGAATTGCAACATCGGTTTTTGGGTTTTTGTGGCCTCTGTTAATATTCATGTATAAATCGTCCGTGATCATTTAGCTTACATTACATTCTGAAGGGAATCCAATATACTCTGATCACTGGAGTACAGTATTTAACAATAGTACAGGGCCATCAGAATGTTCTTTTTTTCTCCAAGTAGAGGAACGTCAGGTAATTTGTACCCTTGTTTTGAAATTGTTGATTTTCTTGTTTTAATTAAGGAATTTGAATTTGTCGGGGATTACTTTCAGGTAATACATGCCAAAGACACAATTATGGAGAGATTATGTCCGCGCGTCCATGATCCTACGGGTTCAATAGAACCAGTCAGTTAGTTAGTACGATACTTGGATTGAAAACTTTTATATATTCCTTGAAAAAAGCATATCCTCAAATATCTCGTATCTATCTACTCGTAATGGCGTAACAGCCCAATGTTGATCATGTCCCTTCCTTTGTTAGAAGTTACAGACAAAGTTAATTTAGTTACGCTTATTTCCCCACATATGTCGTAAATGGTATGTGGTCAGTATACCAATCCAATGAGACATATACTACTCGACCACGTTTACTTTTTAGCCGGAGAGGGGAAGCAATGCACTAATGGTGAAGTTGGGGGAAAAAAATCTCCTTCCACTGTTGGTACAAGCGAATGACTGGGCAAGTGGTATAATCAGTGGCAAAATATAGTGTTAGACCTACTTGAAATAGGAGATGCAGTTAATGAAAGATCATCGGAATGTCTATGTCTGCGGATTTCTGGATAATGTGACGTACAGAGAAATTAAATCAGTACTAATTTCCAACTACTGTCTGTCAGACTTCAATGTGTATATACTGTGAATAGCCTATAGGATCTAACTTTCGCACTTGACATTGTCACTAGCAACTGACTGTACACGACTAACTGAAAATAAACACCGTCACTGCAATCTAAGACAAGGGTCTGCTACCTCCATCCCCTACTCACCCATATCACATTATTTTAGTTCTCGTTTTTCCGCATTGAAAGTTAACGTTGTCAAGCAATACTAGGCAACTAAGATAATACTAGGATGAATAAAGTTGATAAATCTTGCTCACATGCCTCTTTTTTCAGACATAACTCCTAGAATAACTCGCCTAATTTTATTTTCTCTCTCAACATTTTTATAAAATAATCAATTTACTTTAATTATTGTAGGGGCCGTAGGAGGCTATAACCAAATTTCAATTCGGAAAATCCTCACTTATTCATCAATCAATCATTTAGGGTGAATAATTATAGCCATACTTCTGGGTGAGAATTTATGACTAATCTATTTTAGTATTTATTCACTTTTAGCCCTTGCAATTATTCTAGGTTTCTTTTAAGAGCCTGAAACTCTTTCAACTCGAAACTCACGAATTAACGTCCCTCCCAGAGGATTTGCTCCATGAATTTTTAACATCATAAAAAAATCCATCAGCCCCAATCAGGTTTGATCACGTAACACTCGAGACTAGAGACAAGGATCGTAACTACTAGCCCACCGCGGCCACCATATTTTTAAATTCATACGTAAAAAAATGTTTCCTATCCTTTAATCGTAATATACTACTCTTTGATAAGAATCTCAATGCTTACATTCTTTCGGAATTAGATAAAAAATTGATATTCATAACATAAAAATTGGATTTAATATAATAGCGCATAATGCATAATTTCAGTAGAGATCGAATATTTTTATCTAAAATATGCAGATTAATACAGGGAATATTGGAGAAAAATAAAAAGAATAACTACGGTTCAAAGATAGTAGAAGTTAAAAATCTACCCGATGGGAGATAAGTTTAAGCCAAGAATAAAGGGAGAAAAAAAATATTGAATGGAAACCATATTGGAAAAACGTTTCTATTGAAAGCTTGATGAACGACTTGAGGTCGATATTATGTACGTAAATTAGAGTATGTTTGGATATTGGAATTTCTAGCTTCCTACAGGGAGATGTATGTCGTATAGAGGAAAACAGGAATTTTTATATTAAACATAAATTCTACTTCAGAAGTAACACAAGAACATTGAATATTAAACGGGGAGAAGCGATTTAATTGAAATATTTCATGTTGATAATACTGCATGTAGCTGCTAGGATATCTAACGCCATGTTCAAACATACCTGGTTTATTACAGTTAACATTTTTAGTGTGCGAATAATTATTTGGAAGAATGGAGAACACAAGGCCTACTATCAGTATTGTTGAATTTCTTATAAATTGATTCTATTTCCATTTAAATTCCGTTACAAGACAGAGATATCCTGTGACAAATCAATTTGGGTTGAAAACATCCCATTTTAGTGTGGAATATAACTAATAAAAAATTATCATGTTTGGGAAAGGATCTAGATGACCTCGTACTCGAAACTGGGAATATAAAATGGTGTGAATTTTTTAAATATCTTGGGTCAATAACTTCATGTTTAGATACATGTGAAAGAGATGTACGAACTAAAATTGAAATGACAAAAAATGCAACTAAGACATTACATGGGATAATTTGGAACAAAAATATTACAAAGGAAACTAAAATAAAAATTTATAAGAGCATAATACAGAATATGTTGTCATATGGAAGTAAAACTTGGTCTTTGACGGAATTACAAAAGAATAAAATTGGAACAGCTGAATTTGATTATCTTAGAAGCCTTCAAAGAACAAGACAGGATAAAATAAGAAATTAATTCCTGTGGAGAGAAATGGATGTCAATACATCCGTTCTTAAGAGGATTGAAAATCAAACTCTTAAATGGTATGGCCACGTACAGAGAATGGAAGATGAGTGATGGCCAAAAAATATATACCAATGGTCGCCCTCTGGAAGAAATAAACATGGCAGACCAGGATGGAAATGGAAAACTTATTTCAGAACTATATAAGACGAGAGGTATTTGGAAGAAGGCAATTGGAATGATTGAAGTAAACGGAAACTGAAGACGGCAAACCAATAAGTGGGGGAAAGCCGAAGTAGAAAAAAAAAATTATCATCACCAACATCAGTATCAAGGATTAGATCTTAAAGTCTGTTCGGATCTCATTTTAGTCTGTCCATATTCTACTGGGTCACCCTACATTTCTTCGTCCTGGTCGTTTGTAGTGAAGAATCTGTTTCGGGATTCTGTTGTTATCCATTCAATTGATGTGATCCATCCATTCATCTCTGTAGTTTTTTTAGTTTTTTTTATTTAGAAGCCCCACCACCATCCCCCTGGGTTTCTTCGGGCTTAATGCCCATATCCCCAGGTCTGCTCTCGTCCCTATTTATTATCTAGCGTGATTTATTTATTTAATTCATTATTCTTTTACAGAGTGCGGCTAGTTGAAACTTAATCTAAGGTGTTTACAGTTATATTACATTATGGTTTCTTAATCTAATTTTGTTTCTTATACAATGCAATAATAATATACATAAGATGGAGGTATTAATCTTATATCTACTTAACCTAAACTTAGTATTACAATTTATCAAGTATACATGTTGATATATTCTAAGTTCAAAATCTACTTATTCTATCGTTGATTTCCTCGTCTTCTCTTCTCTTCTTCAGCTCGTGTGCTTAGAGCTTTTTGGGTAAACTCCGCGATCAACTTGTAGTTATCTTTCTGCATCCAGAACCGCAAAGGAGGAGGCCACGCCTCGTTGCTGAGGTGCACGGCTATTTCTAGTTGTCTTCTGATAGGAGATGAGCACCTGGATGTACTAAAGTCTCACACTGTGGGGGAGGATTCAATCCCTAGCCGTCTCATAACGGCTGCAGGATGCGTCCCTGGACTTAGAACAGGGGAACGGTCGGTGGATCTGCGGCAGCAGTCCTCCCGGCTTGGCTCGAGGAGCCCGTAGACCAACTGTGGGGTCCTCAGGAATGAGCGACCTGACGTATTATGTAGCTCAGCAATTTCCCTGAAGTTGCGACTCCAACACCTTCTCCCTGAGGTGTTGGTTTTATTGCCGAGAACCTTTGAACGTGGACGCGATAGTTAAGGGAGGACAAGTATCTGGGACTTGGGAGTATGGTCTCTGACCGAGGTATTCCAAGGGGTGGAGGCATGTGTCCAGATGATGATGATAATCTCTTCTGATAGCCGCGTGCTTGGCACAGCGGTATATCATGTGGTGCATGTCGTCTTCCTCTGCGAGGTGCACCACATGATATACCTCTGTACCAAGCACGCGGCTATCAGGAACCAAGTAGAAATAGCCGTGCACCTCAGCAACGAGGCCTCCTTTGCGGTTCTGGATGCTGAAAGATAATTACAAGTTGATCGCGGAGTATACCCAAAAAGCTCTATGCACACGAGATGAAGAAGAGAAGACGAGGAAATCAACGATAGAATAAGTAGAGTTTGAACTTAGAATATAACAATATGTATACTTGATAAATTATAATATTAAGTTTAGGTTAAGTAGATATAAGTTTAAGTAGATATTGTAGTGTACAATTCTATCTATTGATTTGAATATAGGCCTATTTAGCTCTCTCTATATATTTTCATTTTGTTTTTGATCTGTTATTTTATCGCCAGCAACACTCCTAATATAAATAATACAAATTATTACTACTACTATTATTAAAACTATTATTATTATTATTATTATTATTATTATTATTATTATTATTATTATTATCAACGGGAAGCTACCACACCTACAATTCCCTAGTAAAGCTGCAAGCATATCATGAAAATGCTATGATTGCAATGAAGGACCAGCCTTCGGGCAGAATTACTATGGATGGATTATTATTATTATTATCATTATTATTATTATTATTATTATTATTATTATTATTAATGACTCGTTAAATTTTCTTTTTGGTAGTTTTATCCCTCGCATATTGTTTAATACGTACCACTTGAAGTCCTAATTATATTTACTCCAGTTTCCAATTATGTACTGATATACTAGTATATTTAAATTGTTACGATACCAAGTATGAAATTTGAACTACAAGATGGGACCTTTTTAATTGCCGATGCAGAGGATTATATATCTCGAATAACGTTGCGATATAGTATCGATAATTCATTGTAACTCGATCTCTCTCTCTCTCTCTCTCTCTCTCTCTCTCTCTCCCATTCGTTGTTTCATTTTTTATAATAAATCAGTGATACCCGAATTCATTCATTATTTAGAGTCATTTGACCCTGAAATATATTTTAAAATGGATCCGATAACATATTAATTTATAATATGTTTATAATATGTTTGTGTAATTAGAAGAATTGCACAGCATTCCCACTGCCTAGTCTGTCCTCAACTTATGGCAGTGAATCATGAACTCTACGAAAATATAACGAGAGGAAGAAACATCTAGTTGAAAGAGTACAATTCTGCGAACTTAAAACTGCATCAAATGCTATCGAAAAAGTAATGAATGTATTATATTTTGTTAATTTAGGTGGTTTCACAATATTTCACAAGATTTTCCTGCGCCAAATTACTCTACTGACATTCTCCTTTACCTCTCTTTGTTATTCCAATCAATGCCCATCCCCCTATAATTTTCCTAGTGCTGCTTAAAACACCATCAATCCACGTTATTATTGACCAACCTCTTCTTCTTCTACCAGGTGGCATCTCTTTTAGTATTATTCTTGCTAATCTATATTCTATCATTCTTTTTACGAGATGTAGGGTAGGGGAACACCGTGGGTGGGGACGCGAATAATGAAACTCTATCTACAATGGCTTGACAACCCAATATTGTGCTTTAGCCTCTCGTTTGTTAGGGGTTACCAAGCCACGATAGTTTAGTTACGTTTATTTCTCTAGAGATGTCATGAAGGGTATGTGGTCAACATACCAACTCAATGAGATATCTAGCATGTAACTGTGGTATTACTAGGACGAAGAAGGTCTGTAAATTTTACAGAGTCCTTTTTGATCAGGCTAGTTCTTTTATGAGTTTGAAAATCTTCAGACTCGGGACCCACGGCCTAAGTGTCTCAATAATGCAGCAACCTCTGATATTGTGAGGAAAGGATATTCCAGGAGCGGGCAGAGGTTACCGTGAAAGAAGTTGAATTTTATTAGTTTTGAAACTACTTTAATCTAAAGGAAGTTGAATAACACTGAGCAACAAAAAAATACTTTTTTTTTTTGTCTCAGAAAGAAAAATATGTGATTCTGATAGTATTTTTTCTCCTGAATTCAAATATGATATCGGTTTTTCTCCATCACGCAAGGTTTCCGACAGACAGGCATATATAATTTCAAATACTTTTAATAATTTCTACATTCGTAACTACACAATATTCGAACATTCGGACTCGCCTAGAAAGTACGAAATTACGATTTTCTGCTATATTTCGTCTGTGGAGTATCCCTCTTGATGGCCCAACAATAATCGGTCAGCATATTAGGATTCCATTTGCCTTGATATCTCTTTTCCATAGCTGAAATCTCCTGATGAAAGTGTTCCCCGAGCTCATCGCTCACTGCGCCAATGGACGAAATGCGTTTATTAAAAAAATAATTATTTAAATTAATTAATTGAAATTTAAATAAAAAAACTGTGGGTGATGGAGAAATTCCGAATACATATTTGAAAACACGATAAGAAACTGCATTAAGTACAACTATTGATACTCATGAGACAAAAATCATGTTGATCAGTGTAATAGGAGGAGTTGATTAGATATAATATAATAAGATTTGGGATGTCATTTAGGCAATGACAGAAATTTAGATAAATACACTAAAATACAACGATTCAATTATCTATGTGGCACAATTAAACGCACTTTATTGAATAAGATTAGAAAATAAACTATTTTGAAGTTTTACAAAGTATTAGCAGTTCCATCTCTTATCTATGGATGTGAAACCTGGACATTAACAAAGGCAGATAGTAAACAAATAAATGCTGCTGAAATGAAGATGTTGAGAGCAATTGTAGGATACCAAAGGACCGATAAAAAGAAAAACGAAGATATAAGAACAGAACTTAATATATTTAATCTCTGTGAAAGAATAAAATATTATGAAAATGCTTATATTTAGCACGTATTACGAATGGTTGAACAGCGCATACCAAGAAGAATGTATAATTATAAACCAAAAGGGAGAAGAATGTTGGGAAGACCATTGAAGAGATGGAAGGACCAATTCTACCTATAATGAGATCGGAACAGACCATTGGGCTTAATCCTTGTTGTTGATTATGATGATGATCTTCAGCTTGCTGTTGAAGTTTGGTAAAGGAGAATGTTAGGCAGAAATGAGTGGAGGAAGATCTAGTCATGGATCAGAGCTGAATGTGAGCTACAGTGCCCTCTATGATGATGATAATGACGAAGGTAATGTGGGGATATTATTAATTTTTCGAGGTAAATATATTTGTTAAAGTAATCAATTAAATGTGCGTTGGCGAGTTAAATATCATGAAAAACAAATGAACATTAAACTCTGTGATGACGTGAGAAGCATCACTAACCGATAGATAAAATTACGTCAACATTTGGTCACTCGTTATCGCTGGCAGCAGGCATTGCAAATTAGGACATACGTATGTACATGAAATTCTAATACATTACGCTACCCTCCAAATTTAACTAAATCAATATGGACACGCCTGATTTTACATTCAAGAAATCAGCATTGATTACACTGAGCAACAAAAAATATTTTTTTGTTTTGTCTCAGAAAGAAAAATATGTTATTCTGATAGTATTTTTTCTCCTGAATTCAAATATGATATCGGTTTTTCTCCATCATGCAAGGTTTGAAGAAGATTCCATCCTTTTAGACGGGAACCAAGCATTTCAGACTGGTTTTTGGATAACTTTAAATCTCGTATGAGATCGTTAAGATCTTCTTGAGTCAATAAATGAGGCTCAGATGAACAGCTTTGTTCAAAAGTTGTATCACAAAAATCTGTTTCTTCTTCTTCCTTACTTACATCAGAATCTGAGCTCTCTTCATCTAGTGTCACATGTTCTGGAGGCTTTGGTATGGGCAATTCTTCGCAGTGTGGAACTGGTCTCATTGCAGATTGCAAGTCAGGGTACACCACTGTATGTCTTGATTTTGACGTAATCCCTCTAATGTTTGATAAGCAGAAAATAATTATTTAAATCCATTAATCGAAATTGAAATTAAAAAAACTCTGGTGATGGAGAAATTCCGAATACATACTTGAAAAAAGAAAGAAAACTACATTAAGTACAACTATTGGTACTCATGAAACAAAAATCATGTTGACCAGTGTTATTTACTTAGTTACTCGGCACCATATGGGACATAGTGGCATAAAGTTTAAGTTCATTACCTCTGCTCCCGAACGTACCCGGTTCAAACCCGTCCGCGATGGAGAGATTTTTTGTGAGATGGAAAAATGTAATAGGCTATACCTTCGGGAGGGACTTTAAATCGTATGTCCCTGGTCTGAAGATTCTCGGGGTCCTAAAAGAATCTCAAGCGTAAATTAGAACCTCTGGGCAAAATTTAATTAAACTTCCCAATCCAAGTAATATTTTAATTCCATATTTTTGAGGCGATGAGCTAACCACTTGTTCCTCGCTGATATATGTAGGAAAATAAGGGTAATTTAATTATCTTGGTTAACTAACTCCCGTAAGGGAGCAATATAATCCAATGTAGGGATTTAAAAATAAGCCCCCCCACACACACATATAATAATAATAATAATAATAATAATAATAATAATAATAATGATTTATTTTAGCTGGCAGAGTTAAGGCCATAAGGCCTTCTCTTCCACTCAACGAGCGAATAGTAAAATTATACAAAAATTACGTACATATTACAATTTTAAGATATTAAAATACAGACTAAACAAAATACAATGATGATGGATCTAATACTAGCTAATGCTAACAAAAACATAGAATATAATAAAATTAAAATGATATAAAATAAAGTAAGTAGCTTCCTACATGATTATTAATAGAATGCTCTATATAGTTGTTATGCAGTTAACGTTTTCATTGTGTCGAACTTAAGATATCAGTTAATTTGGATTTAAATAATGATAGCGATTGACAGTCCCTGACATGACTGGGAAGTGAGTTCCATGCTCTAGCCATAGATATTGTGTAAGATTCAGAGTACAGACAGGTCCTGTGTTGTGGTATCAAAAGTAAAGAAGAGTCTTGTGATCTTGTTCCTAAATTGTGATGAGCCGATAAATGTTGAAAACGTGTTGTTAAATAAGTTGGTAAATATGTGTGCAGAATTTGGAATATATATACTTACTTACTTACTTACTCACTGGCACTATCGAATCCGAAGGTTCATGGCCGCGCGGACATAAGCTCTCCATACATCCCTATCCTGAGCTAATGTTTTCCAATCATTCCCTGTATAATCTACTTCCCTCAAATCATAGTTAATGTTGTTCTCCCACCTCATTCTTGGCCTACCAACTGGGCGTTTTCCCTCTGGATTTCCTACAATAAGCTTCCATGCACGTCTTTCATTCCCCATACGTGCAACATCACACACACACATATATATATATATATATATATATATATTTATATAACCATCCATAGTAATTCTGCTCGAAGGCAGGTCTTTCACTGCAATTATAGCATTTTCATGCTATGCTTTGCAGCTTTACTAGGGAATTACAGGTGTGGTAGCTTCCCGTTGATTTCCACACCGGTGATGATGATGATAATGATAAGGATGACGATGATGGCCGGGTTATTTTTGTGGACCGTTGGTCCCTAAGCTACCTGACACTTGTCTTACAGGTGAGGAAAAACCCAAAAAAGCTCACCCAGGAGCCTGTTCTGACCGGGGATCGAACCCGGACCCAATGCGTGACAAGGCAGCGCGCTACCTCGAGACCACAGCGGTGGACACACACACACACACACACCTATATATATATATATATAATCATCGGTTGATTAATGTCTTTGAAATCGTCCGATTCCTAATAGCCAATTTTGCCGGTCCATCCAATCTCCTGGTTGTAGATGTTTCTCCTTCATGTGTGAATATATTCCGTGACTCCAGGAGGTTATAGGTCTTCCTCTGCTTCGTCTTCCCTCAGGTTTATATATATATATATATATATATATTATATATATAACGTGTCTTCTTGAATAAGTATTACAGATTTCTAGGGGTTGTAGAAGGGACTTAGTAGATAAAGTTTTGATTAGAATCCCATGACCTCGCTCTTTATCGATTGATCTTTATCAGCTCCTTCTTTAGTGATAAAGAAAGCTCCTCCTTTTTAATATTCTAAACAGCTCAGAGCATTAATTTTCTCGAACAAATACATTGAATATAGCAAATAATGAACATATTCTTTAAGTTTACTGAGTTATTTACTAAAATAAGTAAAGGAATAACCTATAGTGTTGATTATAATATACAGTTTGATATGTTTCATTACTTCTCCACTAGGGTGCAGAAAATATAATCGACCTTTACATCATATGACATCAGAAATGAATTAATACCTATAACGTTGGTTATAAATTTCTGCAGTAGGGTGCATTCTTACAACATTACTAGGCCTATATGAAAATAATGATTTGTGAGTAAACACCTTAATTTTATTCGTTAAATAGTCCTAACAAATGCCACTCTTGATTTCCAAATTCTCTAGATAAAATCACTCCTCACTTCGTGAGTCGTGAATTTATCGATAATTTGGAAATCACTCGTGGCATTACTTATGATAAGAAAATAATTATGATGTGGTAGCGTTACTTTTTAAGAAGAGGGATTTTTTTTGTATATGTACTGTGGATAGTAGTTTGCTCGGAGTAATATGTCAATCTGATATGTTCAATATGACCGGTATTGACCTCCTTGATTCCCGCAGAGCTCCTTGAAGGCGCCTCCCTCCACATCTGACAGGCTCCAACATGGGTTTCCACCTCCTTCCCTCTTTATTCAATTTACATGCAAATGTACAGTGCTTGTACTACTCTACTACAAATATATTGACCCTACCGTACAAATCCAGGTTACACGACTTTGTAAATATTATCACGTCGTATCATGGAGACCATACATTCAAGGTAGCGTCACTCAATTTTCTTTTCTAATAGGAATATAGAAAAGGCCAACAAGTACACACTATTGAGTAACACTAAGAAATTGGGACTGGAATTAAATATCATAAGTAATGCAACGAGTAATTTCCAAATTATCTAGAGAATTTGGAAATCAAGAGTGGCATTTGTTAGGACTATTTAACGAATAAAGTTAAGCTGTTTACTCACAAATCATTATTCAACTATAGTTTTTCTAAAATATTTATATATTTAATGTAAACGGCGATGTTTGAAAACAAATGAGAAACGATAGGTACGCTTCATCTGCTTCTTTTGTTTATCACTGCAACCAGATCATACTATTTATTGCCAAAGGAACGCAATATTGTAAGAATGCTCTCTAGTGGAGAAAAAATGAAACACATCAAACTGTATATTAATTAATTTCTGATCGTTTCTGATGTCGTATGATGTAAATATGACAATTATATTTTTCTGGATTATTACCTGGGGAAAAAAATACATTAAGAAAGTGCAAACAGTGGTTTCTTTTTTTGGTGGTATGATCAATTGCTACAAATGTTTTTATATTAACTCCTGCAAGCGCTATGTGTTGACATTCATGCACTATATATACAATATGGTAGCCGTATTTCTCACAGGCTCAATCACTGCAATATAATGGCCAGACCTGTTCAGAATATTAAAAAGGAGGAGCTTTCTTTAATATGGTAATTATAACACTGATAAATATTTCGTGAAACACGACTCTGATTGGTTGTAAAACAGAAATCATTGAAACGTGATTGGTCATTGACTCCCATTTGGGGCATGAGTTAAATAGTCAATAAAACTAAATATATATGATCACACATAGAAATACATTATATAATGGAAATGGAAAGCTAATGACAAATGAGAGAAATTTTGAGGAAGTGGCTGAATTCAAATACCTAGGAACAATAATCACAAATAGGAATGAGATGCAAAAAGAAATTAAACATAGGCTAAATTCTGTAAATGCGTGCTATTATGCATTACAGAGACTTTTGATGTCCCAAATCCTTTCAAAAAACCTTAAACAGAAAATATATAAAACTATTATTCTACGAGTTATTTTATATGGATGCCAAACATGGACTCTTACTTTAAGGGAGGAAGTGAGATTACGAGTGTTTGAGAATAAAGTACTTAGGGCAATTTTTGGACCAAAGAGAGATGAACAAACAGGTGAATGGAGAATACTACATAACAATCAACTACATGGTCTTTATAGGAAGCCAGATATAATAAGAGCAGTTAAGGCTCGTAGACTGCGATGGGCAGGGCATGTAACACGCATGGGGAATGAAAGACTTGCATGGAAGCTTCTTGTAGGAACGCCAGAGGGGAAAACGCCCAGTTGGTAGACCAAGAATGAGGTCGGAGAATAACATTAACTATGATTTGAGGGAAGTAGATTACACAGGGAATGATTGAAAAACATTAGTTCAGGATAGGGATGTATGGAGAGCTTATGTCCGCGCGGCCATGAACCTACGGGTTCGATAGAGTAAGTAAGTATTTATTAACATGATGGGAATACTAACTTTGTTTTCTTCAATGTAACTATAACCTATAGGCCTATATTTTTTCTTCGATTTGTTAAATATTTTTTTCTGGGCTTGTCCAACGTTCATCGTATGTACAGATTTAGTTAACGGAGGACCACGGAAGATGTTCTTTTTTTTAGATTTCCTTGTAGAAAATGTGTGTTCTAAATATGCACAAAAGTATATTTTTAGTTTTTGCTTATGTAAATTTTTTTCGTGTTTACTTTGTTGTGTATTTTAAGTTGGCAGATATTGAAGTTGCGTAATAAAGGAAGTAACAGCTCTTACTGCGATCGTAAAACACTTCCTTTTCAAAATGTAAAGCGATGTTAGCATTTCATAAATGTTTGGTACAAGGGGAGAAACGGAAATATGTCGAGAAAGCTAGAAGCGTAGTTTGATATTAAAAATCAATACGATGTAGACATCCGTTTGTTTATCAATTCAAACCTAACTACTTTATTACCCCCACCCCAAATTCTGAATCGTTTTATAGGTCCAGATATGAATACAGGGTATTTCAGAACCACCGACCAAATCAAGCTCATAAAAAAATTGAGAAGTTTGGACAACAACAGTAATTTTCTTTAAAACTTAAATAAAATATTAAGTTATAAGTCGTCTCAGAGAGACCTCTAGTAGGCAACTAAGGGCCGTATGCAAATATATTGGTCTCTGGTGAGCTGAGTTTTCCGTGAGCACGTGCAAAGTTCCAATTAGCGAGTCGCTGACTGGTCATGCATGAAAGTAGTTATTTTTCGTAATATTGGCAAGAAATTACCCAGATTTCTCAGCGATAAGAGCACTTCCGTTATTTTCGTCTCTGCAAAGTCACCTCGCCAGGTAGCTTAGGAATTTCGTCAATTAATATAGCATTAACAGACTTTTGAGTACAACTTTCTCAGCAGAGAACGACTTTTACGGTCTAATGCGTTCATAGATACGACCCAAATGTATTACTTGGATAGAAATGGCCATTTAAATTTTCCTCAAGTGCTCTAATTTAGACTTTAGGTTCTTTTACGAGCCTCAAAATGTTCATATTTGGGACCCACGGCTTAAAGTACCTCCCGGAGGACTTTTCCCTTTTGGGTTTTTATATATTTATTTATTTATCACCTTTTACAACGGTTTCAAAGTCTTCCTGCTCCCAGTTAATCTACTGTAGTTCTCCTCTACGTCTATATGTCATTCCAATCTCCATCATCCATTCCTTTTCTTTCATGCTGCTCAAAACACCATCAGTCCACGTTATTTTTGGCCGCCTTCTTCTTCTACTACCAAGTGGCACCCATTCTTGTATTCTTGTTGGGAATCTGTCTTGTGTTATTCTTTTTACATGATCATATTATTTTAATTATGACCTGCCTCATGGATTTGTGGTCAGCGTTTCTGATTACTGTTCATGATATCCCGGGTTCGATTCCCGGTCAAATCACAGGAACTTTTCCTTAAAGAGAATCATTCCTGTGGTTGCCAATGGTCTGGAATTTAGGAGGTAAGAACTCTCCTGGTGCTTCTTTATCATTTATCACCCATCATATCATCGAGGTAACGTAACTCCCTCTTGTAGGCGCCCCAACTCCAGAAGTGGGTTAAAACTTCACCAATGTCAGGAGAGAACACACAAATGTTAAAATGACAACCTGAGGCATTTAATTAAAATAATATTTTAATTGTTTTGATGATCTTGAAGAAGATTTACGGACTGTAAGGCAGAGGTCTCGAGGCTTGAAGATCCCCGACGTTTCGACAGAGACTGCGTCTGGCATCCTCAAGGGTAGTCTGAGATCCTCAAGCCTCGAGACCATGCCTACAGCCAAGACAACCCTTGAGGATGCCAGACGCAGTTTCTGGCGAAACGTTGGGGAACTACAAGCCTCACGACCACGGCCTTACAGCCCTGAAATCTTCTTCAAGATCATCATAGCAACTCCGGCCGTGAAACCATAAGTCATTGCATTTTAATTGTTTGTTTGTTTTATGAAATACAGTATTGAAGTTTGAACATTCATAGTTTTTTTTTAATTTTGGGGTTTTCCGTCCTAAAAAAAATCAATCGGATCTACTGATTTTGAACCTGCGAAGGCAAGGAACTTAACCTCTAGACCAAGGAGATACCGATAGACCCAAAGTAGGGATTTTAAATTCTCTGATTACTCCTGGAATGGAGATCAGGCCGCCGGAGTAGAAATGCTGATTCCATCAACCATGGACCCTTATCTTGTGTACCTCCTGAAAGGCCTACAGACATCTTTTAAAATAAATCTAAATTTAAATTTGCTCTAAACTCGACTTCATTATTATCCAGTGTAAGGTATATATATTAATTGGTATTTCTCGTATAATGTATCATATTTATATAATAATAATAATAATAATAATAATAATAATAATAATAATAATAATAATAATATTTAATAATTATTATTATTATTATTATCGTATCATTATTGTTATTATCGTATAAAATGTTGTTTGTACATGACATTTACATTGCTACATTATTGTATCTTTAACTGTTTATAATTAGTATAGTGTATATCTATATTTGTCAAATATTTATTTTGTATTTGTGCTGGTTGAGTGGAAGAGAGGGCCTTATGGTCTTAACTCTGGCAGAATAAATAAAGTATTATTATTATTATTATTATTATTATTATTATTATTATTATTATTATTATATAAAGAATACATATTTTATAAGTTGAGGACGACGGATCTTACCTAAGAAGGTATATTTTAGCTTATTTTATGACTCTCCACCTCAACGGTTTTAACAATGAATTGTGTTAGTATTGTACCTCCTGAGTTGGTATATATATTAATGTTTTCAATATTTAACATGCGATGTCCTTCATTGATAACGTGTTTTGCATATCTTGATTTTCCTTCTGCGTGAATAAACAGAAGTTTTAACATCACATTTAAAGAACATTTTCGAGCCACAAAAGATGGGAGTGAAGGTTTTTTTTGAGAACTTATTTTATAGTATTTTATTACGTCTTAATTAGTGCCGGACATTGGCATCTTTTAAAAGAAATCTAAATTTATATTTGCTCTAACCTCGACTTCATTATTACCCAGTGTAAGGTATATATATTAATTGGTGTTTCTCGTATAATTTATCGTATTTAAATTATTATTTTTATTATTATTATTATTATTATTATTATTATTATTATTATTATTATTATTATTATTATTATCGTATTTATTATTATTGTTATTATCGTATAAAATGTTGTTTGTACATGACATTTACATTGCTACATTTAATGTATCTTTAACTGTTTATAATTAGTATAGTGTATATCTATATTTGTCAAATATTTATTTGTATTTGTGCTGGTTGAGTGGAAGAGAGGGCCTTATGGCCTTAACTCTGCCAGAATAAATAAAGTATTATTATTATTATTATTATTATTATTATTATTATTATTATTATTATTATTATTATTATTATTATTATTATATAAAGAATACATATTTTATAAGTTGAGGACGACGGATCTTACCTAAGGTACATTTTTAACTTATTTTATTTTATGACTCTCCACCTCAACGGTTTTAACAATGAATTGTGTTAGTATTGTACCTCCTGAGTTGTAAATTAGAATTTTAAGCATCCCGAGAATATATAAAAGACCAGACAATGTTAAAATAGTTGAAACGGTTGATGGAAATTGAACGAACCCTCCCAGAAATTCCATCTTACTAATAAAGTTGATATTTGAGCAGGAACATATCTTTCTGGGTGCTTGAGTTTTCTTCTCCCTCGTTGATCTGCAGTAAGCTGCTGCTGAAAATAACAAAAAATACTTAGTTCTCGGGTCAGTGAGACCAGGATATTCTGCTGGAGAGAGGACTGCGAGTGTCGCCTACCACTCGTGTGCAGAAATCCCGTGTTCTTATCTCAGAGCACTTGAAACTTTAGGAGAAGTCTCCTTCAAGTGCCTCCACAACTTGAAAGCATTACTTGATACACAACAAAATAAATAGAACGAAAAAAATACAAGGACCACATAGCTACTACTGTAGAAAAAATCTGAGCTTCAATCTTGTTGTAACAAGTGGCAAAGAAATAGTAGAAAAACATAATCACCTTAACGTTTCATCATCCAGAAAGGTCACTTGTCATATTTCTTCTTCTTCTTCTTCATCTTCTTCTTATTTTGCCACTACTACTAGGCCTACTTAGACTTTAAGAGAACCTCACAAACAAAACATAATAATAATAATAATAATAATAATAATAATAATAATAATAATAAACCCGATGCTATTCTTTTTGCAGACGATTTAGCTCTTCTGGCACTTTCCGAAAATGATTTGCAACGATCAATTTATAATTTACAAAAAATAGGTGCCAAATTTAATATGAAAATATCAATTAACAAAACTAAAATTATGACATTTCATGGGAAGGATCCCATACAAAGTAAAATCTGTCTCCAGAATAAAATTTTTAGAGAGATCTAATCAATTTAAATTTCTTGGATATTATCTCTCTATCTGGGATGAAAAGGATATCTCTGAAAAAATTACTAGTTATAATAAAGTTTAGGAATTATTAATCAAGTTATGAAACCATCCCTTGTACAAAAAAACACCAGATTACGTTTATATAACACTTGGCTAGATCAGTGTTGACCTATGGTAGTGAAGCATGGACACTAAGAAAACAACATGAAAGCAGAATAACGGCTTGTGAAATGAGATTCATGCGCAGAACAGCGGGTTACACCAGATGGGATCGGAAAAGGAACACCGATATCTTAAAATAATTGAAGACTACGCCAATTTTGGAATATATTAAACAGTACCAACTAAATTGGAAACACCATCTTGAAAGAATGAGTTCAAATCGGATCCCCAAAGCTGTTTATAATTATATACCAAGAGGACGAAGATCTCTGGGTCGTCCTGTGAAACACTGGAGGGAAAATTTTCTATAGGATCGTAACAGGCCTTGGCCTAATACTTGGAAGGAAGAAGATAATAATAATAATTTTATTTATATACAGAATTTTAATGTTTACACATCTTTCTGTGCCTAAAGTTTTATTCTTCTTCACTCGTCTCCCTCCATCCAGTCCATGTCCTCCAGTCCTCTTGCTCTCATTCCAGTTCTTATTTCCTGCATCCACGAGTTTCAAGGTCTTCCTCTCCTCCCTCTTCCAGATGGATACCATTCCAATGTTTTCCTGGGTAATCTTTCTTCTTGCATTCGTCGTATGTGCCCATACCAATTTAATTGCTTATACCGTATATAATCTACCATTGAATAACCAATATTCAGTTTTTCTCTTATGACAGTATTTCTTATTTTGTCTAAATTTGAACATCTTGCTGCTCTCCTCAAGAAATCCATTTCCATTGACATAAGTTTTTGTTCCAAGTTTTTGTTGAATTTCCAAACTTCAGCTCCATATGTGACAGTACTTCTCACTATTGAATTATATATTTGTAACTTATTTTTCCTGGTTATATGTCTGTTCCATAAGACTCCATTCATCATTGCTGTTATTGCTCCTTTATTTATTAATAAATAATAATAATAATAATAATAATAATAATAATGTTTTATTTATTCTGGCAGAGTTAAGGCCATAAGGCCTTCTCTTCCACTTAATCAGCACAAATACAAATAAATATTTGACAAATATAGATATACACTATACTAATTATAAACAGTTAAAGATACAATAAATGTAGCAATGTAAATTTCATGTACAAACAACATATTATAAGATGATAACAACAATAATTCTTACGATAATAATAATAATAATAATAATAATAATAATAATAATAATATAATCATAATAATAATAGTATAAATATGATACATTATACGAGAAACACCAATTAATATATATACCTTACACTGGGTAATGATGAAGTCGAGGTTAGAGCAAATATAAATTTAGATTTCTTTTAAAAGATGCCAATGTCCGGCAGCCCCTTATTTCTTGTGGTAGGGAATTCCAGTTGCGAGAAGTAAAGATAGTATATGACATGGAGTGATGTGATGTCCTATGTTGCGGTATATTAAGCAAGAGACTATGTTATCTTGTGTTAATGGTTGGAGGATAGATACTGGGAACGAGATGATAAATAATTGGGAGTGGAGGTATGTAGGATCTTAAATAAGAGAATCAGACAATGCGATTTTCTTCTCTCTTTTAGATGTAGCTATGACAATTCGTGGAATAATGGAGAAATGTGATCGTATTTTCGAACATTAAATATGAATCTGATACACATATTATGGACACGCTGCAGTTTGTCCGACAATCCGTCACTTATGTCAGTTAGTAGAACGTCACAATAGTGAAAATGCGGCATCACTAAGGTTTGAATTAAAATTCTTTTAAGAGTTGTATGAAGAACATTTTTGAGACGTTTTAGGGAATTCATTGTGGAGAGAATATTTTTAGATGTTTGTTTTACTTGGGCATACATACATACAGGATCATTTTAGCGAATTCTGAAAGAATAAAGCAGAAGTTGTTCTCATGAAATTATTTTTGTGGATATTTTTCTACCTATCTTCATTGCTCCTACCTAGTAACAGATACCGAAAATGACAAAAAAAATTATATAATTAAACGAAAAGAAAAAATTAACGTCTGAACCGATATTTCAATCCG
The DNA here is from genome assembly GCA_030220185.1 of Diploptera punctata. Lineage (NCBI taxonomy): Eukaryota > Metazoa > Arthropoda > Insecta > Blattodea > Blaberidae > Diploptera > Diploptera punctata. Next base: position 754,149 of record JASPKZ010001224.1, read on the forward strand.
AGACCTCTAACTTCATACGTTAGCGCGACACCATCTTCGCCACTCAGGTTCCCAGCGCAAACATCAATTTTTATTTCCTTGTGCACAATTCTGCATCATAATAGGCAGCGGGACATGACTCGCAGTGCCATCTTATTGGTTCTATAACAAGAAAGAATTTTTAATGACTATTTAACTCATGCCCCAAATGGGAGTCAATGACCAATCGCATTTCAGTGATTTTTTATTTACAACCAGTCACAGTCGTGAATTTAACAACTAAAGTTTATCATAATTAAGAAAGCACCTGTTTTTAACATCCTGTATAGGCCATAGCATTATTTTGCAGTGACTGACTCTAAGAAATACGGCTACCAGATTGTATATATAGTGCATGAAAGTCAACACATAGCGCATGCGGGAGTTAATATAAAAACATTTGTAGCAATTGATTATACCACAAAAAAAAAAGAAACCACTGTTTGCACTTTCCTAAATGTATTTTTCCCCAGGCAATAACATTCCAGAAAAAATATAATTGACATATTTACATCATAGGACATCAGAAAAGAATTAATATACAGTTTGATGTGTTTCATTTTTCCTCCACTAGAATGCATTCTTACAATATTGCGTTCCTTTGGCAATAAATAATATGATCTGAACAAAAGAAGCAAATTAAGCGTACCAATCGTTTCTCATTTGTTTCCAAACATCGCCGTTTACATTAAATATATAAATATTTAAAAATAACTAACTTATATTTAAATAATGATTTGTGAGTAAATAGCTTAATTTTATTCGTTAAATAGTCCTAACAAATGCCACTCTTGATTTCAAAACTCTCTAAATAAATTCTTGTTTTCAAACCTCGCCGTTTACATTAAATATATAAATATTTTAAAATGCTCGTAACTATATTTAAATAATTATTTGTGAGTAAATAGCTTAATTGTATTCGTTAAATAGTCCTAACAAATGCCACTCTTGATTTCCAAATTATCATAAGTAATGCCACGAGTGATTTCCAAATTATCGATAAATTCACGACTCACGAAGTGAGGAGTGAATTTATCTAGAGAATTTGGAAATCAAGAGTGGCATTTGTTAGGACTATTTAACGAATAAAATTAAGCTGTTTACTCACAAATCATTATTTAACTATAGTTATTTTAAAATATTTATATATTTAATGTAAACGGCGATGTTTGAAAACAAATGAGAAACGATAGGTACGCTTCTACTGCTTCATTTGTTTATCACTGCAACCAGATCATACTATTTATTGCCAAAGGAACGCAATATTGTAAGGAGGAGCTTCTTTAATATGGTAATCATAACACTGATAAATATTTGGTGAAACACGATTCTGATTGGTTGTAAAACAGAAATCATTGAAACGTGATTGGTCATTGACTCCCATTTGGGGCATGAGTTAAATAGTCTAAATAAATTCACTCCTCACTTCGTGAGTTGTGAATTTATCGATAATTTGGAAATCGCTCATGGCATTACTTGTGAATATTTTTTTGTACTGCAACACATATGGTATAAATCTTGATAAGAATTAGTTTATATATTGGTGAGTGCAGGGAAATATGCAGAAGACGGTGCAAGATGCTGTGCGAAGATTAATGTCTGCATGGAAGTGTCAATATCGCGCTCCAGATGATGTATCCTCCGCAAAACAGCGTTATTGATCACTTGGGGGCTGTATCTATCCATCACTTGACGCACGCTAATCCACAACTGGACAGCCACTACCACCACAAAAAAACTCAAATATTCTTCAGCAAAAAAAAACCAATAGAAAAAAATTAGCTTTATAATGAAGCTAAAACTACAAGTAGTTCGTTCAGTTGACAGCATTTGTGATGCGCAATCGTGGTCCTGGGTTCAAAGTTTCGGTCCTGGTGAACTAGCTTGTAGTTCCAAGATTCAGAGGTTCAAATTTGGATGTACCGATTTATTTTTCATGGCGAAATAAAAATTCTAACAAGAGAACTGTCAAACATTGAATGCCGAAACTTACCTTAAAATATTTCCCAAAAAAGTTGGCATGTTCAAGGCCGTGTCCAAACAAATAACTACTGTTTTAATAATAGTTTATCTTACCTGGAGGCTGAAATGAAGATGCTGAGAGCAATTGCAGGATTCCAAAGGACCGATAAAAAGAAAAACGAAGATATAAGAACAGAACTTAATATATTTAATCTCTGTGAAAGAATAAAATATCAAAATGCCTATCTTCAGCACGTATTACGAATGAATGAACAGCGCATACCAAGAAGAATGTATTTATAAACCAAAAGGGAGAATAATGTTGGGAAGACTAATGAAGAGATGGAAGGACCAATTCGACCTATAATGAGATCGGAACAGGCCTATGGGCTTAATCCTTGTTGCTGCTGATGATGATCTTACCTGGAGTCCACCGCTGTGGTCTCGAGGTAGCGTGCTGCCTTCTCACGCAGCGGGACCGGGATCGATCCCCGGTCGGGACAGTTTTTCTGAGTGAGGTTTTTATCGGGATTCTTCCTCACCTGTAAGACAAATGTCAGCAAAACTTTAAGGCCCAAACGGTCCCCGAAATCATGTGGCCATCATCATCATCCTTATCATCACCATCATCTTCCTTCACCGGTGTGGAAACTAACGGGAAACTACCACACCTACAATTCACTTGTAAAGCTGCAAGCATAGCATGAATATGCTATGATTGCAGTGAAGGACCTGCCTTCGGGCAGAATTACTATGGATATATATATATATATATATATATATATATATATATATATATGTCCACCGCTGTGGTCTTGAGGTAGCGTGCTGCCTTGTCATACAGCGGGCCCGTGTTCGATTCCCGGTCGGGACAGACACTCCTGGCTGAGATTTTGTCGGGGTTTTTCCTCACCTGTAAGACAAATGTCAGGAAGCGTAAGGCCCAACGGTCTCCGAAAATCATCCGGCCATCATCATCACCATCCTTCACCGGTGTGGAATGCAACGGGAAGCTACCACACCTATAATTCCCTAGTAAAGCTGCAAAGCGTACAATTAAAAATGCTATTATTGCAGTGAAAGACCTGCCTTCGGGGCATAATTAGTATGGATGGATATATATATATATATATATATATATATATATATATATATACATATCCATCCATAGTAATTATGCCAGAGGGCAGGTCTTTCACTGCAATCATAGCATTTTCATGCTATGATTGCAGCTTTACTAGGGAATTGTGTAGGTGTGGTAGCTTCCCGTTGCTTTCCACAACAGTGAAGGATGATGATGATAATGATAATGGTAAGGATGATAATGATAAGGATGATGGCCATATGATTTCCGGGACCGTTTGGGCCTTAAAGTTTTCCTGACATTTGTCTTACAGGTGAGGAAAAACCCCGATGAAAACCTCACCCAGAAAAACTGCCCCGACCGGGGATCGAACCCGTGCCCGCTGCGTGACATGGTAGCACGCTACCTCGAGACCACAGCGGTGGACTATATATATATATATATATATATATATATATATATATATATATGTAAAAGTACAATATGCATAACTAGTCACAAAATGGAGATTTAAAATCCCCTACCCCGCTGGGAATAGATTCTGAATTACTGCACTGGACTACATCGCTGCAATTGTCTGTAATTGTGTAGGCCTATGTTTAAGATTTCTTGCTAGAGCTAAGAAAATTTGTTGACCGCTGTATAGTACTGTTAGCGATTAAATTGTCATGACAGATATGGAATCTCAGTTCCTTGAAATAAGAAGAGATAAAATTACCAGTAAGAAGAAGATAAATTTAGAATCTTGTTAAAAGTTAATTTCAGGGAAGAACTTTAGATGTCAACTCTAATTCTGAAAAATGAATTTCCATTAGAGTTCGGACTTGTGTTTCCACACATCTAGCTCTAGTTATTGCAACCAATTGGATTAAATGATCCGCCACTTGATGTCACAGATGGCGGTTCACATTTTGAATAGCTTTGTCCTCAAAGTACTTAGATATTCCCATATAGCAACCTCTGAGGTCATCTTGTCTTTATCGCTCGGAGCACAAGTGCTGATGGAACAATATTTGTATATACAGTGTTATCTTCACCATTCTAACATTTCGAATTCGTTCCAAACAAAACTAAATTCCATGTTTCAAAGTCCTTTAAGGAGAGGTGATCATGATGACTAGTATAAAGTAACTCTTAGCCCTTAAATTCGTAATGTATCTTTTTGGATACATCAGTTGGTTCAATTAATTTAATATTTTAAATAAATAAGAAAAAACGAACAAAAAACCCTTAAATGTGTGTCTAATTATACAATATACATAATAATAACAGTTATACATGATTCCGTTTTCACTGCGGTCCACCACATTTAAATAACTAACAAGAAGACATTTTAATCCGGCTAGTAATATTATTAAAATCCAATTGAATTTTCAAAATTTTAAATTACATTCAGATCAGCTAAATCCGAAAAGAGCCGTTTCTGATTGGAATGTCGACTGGACTTCTCGCTCTTGCTATTTTGAGCGGTTGGCGGCTTCTGCGGTGGTGGCAGTCTTCCTCCTGGCGGCTCAGTGGGTCGGCTGGATCATCAGTGACGACCAGCATCTGGAAGACTTGTTAATGTCCGACCACTGGATCTTTGTCTCCTGATCTGCGTCTGGTCAGCGCTGGCGATGGATAAAATCACTCTCCATCATCATCAACGAGAGAAACTAAATCACAAGAGCTAAAGAGGGAAGGAAACCCCTAAAATAGCTAGAAGTTGGTTTCATGGGCAGATTTGATTCCCTTCCTAGCTGTCGAGGACGCTTCCAGAAAACTTGACAAGATCTGAAGGAGAATACATATTTGAAAAGTGTTCCTACTTCTATTACAAAGTCGAGTTGAAAATCCAGCCGGAGGTTTAGTGATGTGCTCTGTCCTGGAGTAGCGTGGCTCATTCCACAATGCTGGATTTCCGACTCTCGGCTTGGAAGCAATGTGGTTTCTGATGCCCTGCTTCAGGTCATCACATCCCTATCTCTGTCCAATTTTCATCACCATTCGCACACAAACGCTAGCGCCGCCAAATAGGCTCGGGTTAAGTGAACTACAACCCCGTAATGGTAGCCACTATTAACTTAGCTGCCAAAGAGCCCTAGTGGGTTCTAACATACGCAGCACACTGGGCGAAGCTAAACTTCGCCTTATCCAGTCCAGTCCGGCGTTTTGACAATTTAAGGGCTAATAATAAAACTATGTGGATTCTTTATAACATGTGACGTGAAAATGTTTTCTTAAGTTGCAATCATACAACATGCGCCAACAAATGCACAGCAGTTTTCACTATGCAGCGAACATATAGGCCTTCATGATATTTCTTCTTCTTCTTCTTCCAGTCAAGTCTTAGGCCTATAGGCCTGTTACGATCTCACAGATGAATTTTGTATCCAGTTTTTCTTTGGACGGCCCAGAGATCTCTTCCCTGTTGCACAATGACGAAGCATGGCCTTGGGAAATCCATATGAACTCATTTGTCGCAAATGATTCATCCTGTTGTTCTGGTATCTACGTATGTAGCTATTTAATGACCGGTTCTAAACGTAGTTCCTTCAAGATGATATAATTGCGTTTGTGATCCCATTTGGTACATCCTGTGAATCACATTTCACTAGAAGTTATCCTGCTCTCTTCTCCTTTCCTCAAAGTCCATGCCTCACTGCCGGAGCAAAGTGCAGGTCTTGCTAAGGGCTTGTATAATCGTACTCTGGTATCTCTCTGGACTAGCAAAGGTTTCATTAATGAATTTATTATTGCCATTGTTGTTTTATTAAAATTACTAATTTTATTTGCTATGTCTACTTCATCCAACTATGTTAATCTATATCCAAGGTAAACTTTTATATTACATGGAAATTTGAATTAATTTCGCCGTACTGGCTCATGTAGTAGCATACCTGCATGATTACTAGCAGGTCACGTTTTCGATACCTTGCGGGTTAAAGTAAAGTAAAGTAATCCCACTACAGGCCTCAGGAGGCCCTTGGGCAGTAGGAGGTTAACGCTCCCACTATTTCTGGACAATCGGCACTTCATGTCAGCCGGGTTGTCAGCCCTGCGTGACGGCCGCCTTTACCCCCAGAACAAGCGTCTGGTACTCATTTCCGTTAGAGGCTGAGTCGACCCCAGGGCCATAGTGCCGCCAGAAGGTTTGGGTCAGTTTAAAAATCCTGACCCCACCGGGACTTGAACCCTCGACCTTCCGGCTTGTAGCTCAGTGCCTTAACCACTACGCTACGGCGTGCGGTTAAACATTTTAATTGTAAAGTTAATTTAACTAAATTATTTTAATTTTAAAATGTTCTATCTCGGGGCCGGAAAATGTGGTGGTTGTAGAATTTTTAATTCATAGATTATGCACCAGATTCCTGCATTAATTGCAACTCCCTCCGCAGTATTTCCGATTGAGGGTCTTTCCACTTTTCGGCGGTTGCCCTTTTACCAGCCGGCTGCTGACCCTTCACATCCACATGTGTCAATCACAGAGGTAGATGATCAACAGCCAGTGTAGGGGTGACATGTGGTTAGCATGTAGAGTCCCCCAGCCGTTATAGCTGGTTCCTCAACCTGGAGCCGCTACTTATTGTAGCTACCCAATTGCCTCACGATGCTGGGTGGGCACCGGTCCCATACTGGCCGAAATACCATGAGAAAATGTCTTCCCCCATGGAGACTCGAACCAGCGCAAGTCCCGTAGCTCTGCGCCAAGGCTTCCTACCTTAACCGCTCGGCTACGGCGTGGGACCCGCAGTGTTTAAGTTGAGAAAGCACATAGTACTGTTGATAGCGATTCGTTCACAGAATGGGGAGTTTTAAGTCTGGTGGCCCATTTGGTGCTTTTCGACAGGATTAGGTTACGTGCCGGCACAGTGTTTCACTTTCTGGCACCGAAATACAGGCTATCTATCTATCTATCTGTCTAATCTATGTATCTATCTATCTATCTATCTATCTAAATGTCTAATGTAACTTGTTTAACTTTAAATTTTCAACATGAAAATATCTGAAAATAAAACCAAATCCATGGCAATCACTGGAAAGGGACTTTCGAGAGTAAAAATAATAATAAATAATAAACCAATAGAACAAGTAACACACTTCAATTATTTAGGTAATAATATATCACAGTTTCATAATCAAAAAGATGTGGAAACAAATTTAGAAAAATATAACATTAAATGGTATAATTAGGAGAAATTTTGGAAAACAAATGAGGAAAGATATCCAATTGAGATTTCATAATGCCATAGCCAAACCTGCTGTACTATACGGAAGTGAATGCTGGACACTTCGAGCAAAAGATAAATCCCGCATTAATAGTTCACAAATGAGATTCCTCCGATCACTAACTGGAGTAACATTAAAGGATAGAATGAAAAGTGATGAGATAAGGATGCAGTGGAATAGTAGAGTTGAACATATACAAAATTATCAGATTAAATGGTTCCAACACGTCCAGAGAATGTCCAATTCCCGTTTACCAAAGATGATTTACCACCTCAACCCTAAAGGCAAAAGAGACCTCGGAAGACCCTTCAACCGATGGAATGATCAGTTGTTGTAGTCGCAGAACGGGCATCATCACCCAATACTGCATTCGGAAGAAGAAGAAGAAGAAGAAGAAGAAGATTTTCAAATAAAGAAATGAAATATAGTTACGAATAGAATGATGTCTTTTTTAGGACAAAATAAGGATATTCTCATGTTTCTACGTAAGAAAACACTAGAAACCAACGAATTATGAAAGAGGCCATAAAATATATCAGCACTCAAAACAAATTGTGGTCTGGTAAGTTTTTATGTCTACATACATTCGCTCCATAAAAATGAATGATATTTCTTTTATAACTCCGGGAACAATCTCGTCGTAACAAATTATTCTGAATAAAAAATAAGATTTAAAGAGTTTTATTCAATGTTGTTCCTTCTACTTCACTTACTGAAGTTATTAACAAGGGAACATTCCGCACTTCCCGACCAAAATCGTTACGAAACACTAGACAAAAATAATTCTTAATTATAAACAATCAGTTACCGTTAAAACTGTTCATATAATTAAAAGTATATGCTCAATAGATTTTAGAATGGATATCCCCAGGAAGAAAGAGATTGGCATATCCTGAACAAGTCGAAAGAATGATAAACAGAAAACCTGAAAGGAAGGTAATTGGAAGAAAAAGACTGCTTTAAAAAAATGGAAATTGGGAATAGATAAACAACGTCAAATCTGGTAATGTGTAAAACATAATAATAATAATAATAATAAAATAATAATAATAATAATAATAATAATAATAATAATAATAATAATACCTTTCTTCTGCAACCTGCTATATTTGGATCTCGACGAATCTCCTTGCAGCTATTTATCTATGTGAGTCTTGTGTACAGATAATTTGATGTATTCGCCATGTGCGATTCCGGACACCAGGAATCAAGAAGCATCGAGACGTAGGATGCAATTTTCTTCTATGAAATAAAAATAGGACTCAGAATTGAAACCAAAGAGAAACAGTACTGATGGTAGGATATATGAAGAAGACGCAAGAGAGCGTAGAATCCAATATGAAATATCTTTGCTCCAGTGACCACAAAAAATGTGTCCACAGTGTTAATTTAATTTATTTCCAGAAGACAGATGTTTTCTCTTCTACAAAATGAGTTACAGGACTTCAACCACATACACGGTTGTCCTGTTGCTCCTGCAACTATCGGAATATGTGCAAAGTAATTTTCATCGCTGTCGGCCACGGTGGTCTAGTGGTTACGTTCCTTGCCTTTAGTCCCGAGGGTCGCGGGTCGATGGACTTTTTTTTAGGATAGATAAGATACACAATAGAGAAATTATGGACAAATGTCATATTCGAGACATAACCAAATTTATTACAGACTAGCTAATACCCGGCGTGCGCTGCTACGCCTAAATAAATGAAAATTAATGTGCTTTTATGTTTAGTTGAATAAGTAAAAGGAAAAATAATTATAAAGTTATATTTTTTATATCTTCCGTGCTGATTACCCGGCATTGCCCGGGAATCTACTTATCCCGATCTTCTTCATATAAATGAGCTGAAATACCAAAATTAATGTGTTTTATGTTTAGTTAAATAAGTGGTAGGAACATTTATATCGTAATTATTGTAAGATTCCCCGGGTTGATTACTCGGTGTTGCCCGGGAATCTATTTATCTCGATCTTCTTGGCATAAATCAGCTAAAAGACAAAATTCGTTATTGTGAGTTATCCGTAAAAGAATACCCGCCATGTGCTGCTATGCTTGCACAGGAATTTACGTACTTATCCCGAACTTCTTGGCATCAATGAAAGACAAAAATGGTTATTGTGAGTTATCCGTAAGAGATAAACATATGCTGTCGCCGACTTTTTTGTACAGTTTTTTAGATATTCAATTCTGTGTACATTAATTTTGTGTATTTGTTATGGTTTAGGCAGCGTAAGCCATTTAAGCGTCCAAAGAGTTACTTTTTTCACGTTTTCCACTATATAGGGCAATTTTTAACGGTGTAGGAGTTGAGTAACTCAACTCTCTTATAGCCTATGTTCATCCCGGGAATCTCCTGAACATTTGCAAAAAGCCGCATCAAAATCGGATCAACGGTATGGCCGCGCATAAAGTACGAACAAAGAAATATTAATTTTTAAATAAGCCTATATTAGATAATGACAAAACATGGGGACTGAATATAAATTTACAGAAAACTGAATATATATGTGTTTGTGAAAGGATGTGGATGACCTCATACTTGAAACAGGGAAAATAAAGTGTGAATTTTTTTTTTAATACCTTGGGTCAATAATTACAAGTTTAGGTACCTGTGAGAGAGATGTACAGACTAAAATTGTAATGGCAAAAAATGCAACTAAGACATTACATGGAATAATTTGGAATAAAAATATTACAAAGGAAACTAAAATGAAAATTTATAAGAGCATAATACAGAATATTTTGTCATATGGAATTGAAACTTGGTCTTTGACAGAATTACAAAAGAATAAAATTAGAACACTTGAATTTGATTATTTTACAAGAAGCCTCCAAAAAAAACAAGACAGGATAAAATAAGAAATGAATTCCTTTGGAGAGAAATGAATGTCACCACATCTGTTGTTAAGAGGATTGAAAATCAAACTCTTAACTGGTATGGCCATGTACAAAGAATGTAAAATGAAAGATGGGCAAAAAATATATACCAGTGGTCACCCCCTGGAAGAAATAAACGTGGCAGACCAAGACGGAAATGGAAAACCTACGTCAGAACTATAATGGATGATAGGAATTTCGAAGAGGGAGATTGGAATGATAGAGATAAATGGAAACTGAAGACGGCAAACCTATAAGTGGGGGAAAGCCGAAGAAGAAGAGATAATGATAATAATACTTACTTACTTACTTACTTACTTACTTACTTACTTACTCACTGGCACTATCAAACCCGTAGGTTCATGGCCGCGCGGACATAAGCTTTCCATACATCCCTATCCTGAGCTAATGCTTTCCAATCATTCCCTGTATAATCTACTTCCCTCAAATCATAGTTAATGTTGTTCTCCCACCTCATTCTTGATCTACCAACTGGGCGTTTTCCTTCTGGCTTTCCTACAAGAAGTTTCCATGCACGTCTTTCATTCCCCATACGCGCAACATGTCCTGCCCATCGCATTCTACGAGACCTAACTGTTCTTATTACATCTGGCTTCCTATAAAGACAATGTAGTTCATTGTTATGTAGTCTTCTCCAATCACCTGTGTTTTCATCTCTCTTTGGTCCAAAAATTTTCCTAAGAACTTTATTCTCAAATACTCGTAATCTCCTTTCCTCCCTTAAAGTCAGAGTCCATGTTTCGCACCCATATAATATAACTGGTAGGATAATAGTTTTATATATTTTCAGCTTAATGATAATAATAGTAATAATAATAATTCTGAAGATTTATATATTTTATACAGATTATTTATGTTTAATAATGCAACGAAGATTATAACAGGAATTATTATGAAGACGGTATGCACGAATCTAGGTATCATGAAACCGAAACGAGCCAATAGGCTTAATCCCTGGATGATTATTATTAATACTATTATTATTATTATTATTATTATTATTATTATTATTATTATTATTATTATTATTATTATAGTTGTGGACGACTGTGTTTTATAAGGTAAAAAATGTTGTATTGTTGAAAGAATTTTAACTTCAACGTTCACACAGGATTATTAAAAGTAGGCCTACAACTGTTTGTCAAAAATGTTAAAAAATTGTGACCTCTATTTCAGAAGAATAACTTGTCATAAGTAATGTCACGAGTGATTTCCAAATTATCGATAAATTCACGACTCACGAAGTGAGGAGTGAATTTACCTAGCGAATTTGGAAATCAAGAGTGGCATTTGTTAGGAATATTTAACGAATAAAATTAAGCTGTTTACTCACAAATCATTGTTTAACTATAGTTATTTTTAAATATTTATATATTTAATGTAAACGGCGATGTTTGAAAACAAATGAGAAACGATACGTACGCTTCATCTGCTTCATTTGTCTATCACTGGAACCAGATCATACTATTTATTGCCAAAGGAACGCAATATTCTAAGAATGCTCTCTAGTGGAGAAAAAATGAAACACATCAAACTGTATATTAATTAATTTCTGATGTCGTATGATGTAAATATGACAATTATATTTTTCTGGATTGTTACCTGGGAAAAAATACATTTAAGAAAGTGCAAAGAGTGGTTTCTTTTTTTGGTGGTATAATCAATTGCTACAAATGTTTTTATATTAACTCCCGCATGCGGCATGTGTTGACATTCATGCACTATATATACAATCTGCTAGCCGTATTCCTCACAGGCTCAGTCGCTGCAAAATAATGGTCAGACCTGTTCAGAATATTAAAAAGGAGAAGCTTTCTTTAATATGGTAATTATAACACTGATAAATATTTCGTGAAACACGACTCTGATTGGTTGTAAAACAGAACTCATTGAAACGTGATTGGCCATTGAGTCCCATTTGCGACATGAGTTAAATAGTCACTGTAATCTAAGAAAGTTGTTTGAGATGTACTGCAGACACATTGTTAAAGGATATTGGAAAGGAGCAATATCTGTTTTTATGAGCAGAACTCCGGTTTGATGTAGACAGCTCCTCCGGGAAACACTGTATCTTAATGCTACTGCTGGTGCTGCTACAGAAATGGCTCCGGAAAGTAACGTAATTGTGCAGTGGTGGTGATGTGGTTCTGCAATGGAACTCAAAGTTCCGCGGTTTCCTCTCTCTTCCACGTACACATCGCCAAAGTCAGTGAACTTTACTTTAAGGTTGTAGCTTCGGAGTTCATTTGAAGCAACTAGATTAGTTGGATAGAAGGATATTTCGCATGTGCTTAGAAATTAATTGTAAACAATTGTTTTGGTGTTTATATGATGAAAATCCATTATGTTTAGTGATTAAATAAAATAAAACTTATATTTTATTATTAATCTACCAGTTATATTATATGGGTGCGAAACATGGACTCTTACTTTAAGTGAGGAAAGGAGATTACGAGTATTTGAGAATAAAGTATTTAGGAACATTTTTGGACCAAAGAGAGATGAACAGACAGGTGAATGGAGAGGACTACTCATCAATGAACTACATGGTCTTTATAGGAAGCCAGATATAATAAAAACAGTTAAGTGTCGTAGACTGCGATGGGCAGGACATGTTGCACGTATGGGGAATGAAAGACTTACTTGGAAGCTTCTTGTAGGAAAGCCAGAGGGAAAACACCCAGTTGGTAGACTAAGAATGAGGTGGGAGAATAACATTAACTATAATTTGAGGGAAGTAGATTATACAGGGAATGATTGAAAAGCATTAGCTCAGGATAGGGATGTATGGATAAGTTATGTCCGGCGGCCATGAACCTACGGGTTCGATAGTGCCAGTGGGTTAGTAAGTACGTAAAATTTATATTATGATGCGAGGTTGGGAAGTGGTTTTTACAGAAGCAAGGAAAATGTTTAAAAACCGAGTGATAGCGTGGTTTTTAATTTCCGAGATTCTGTAAAACTCTTCAGAAACGTGCGTTGTACATTAATTTTTGCGCGACGGTGTTTTCAAAATAATAAACAATAGTAAAATATCATCTTTGATGGAAATATTTGCGTTCATTACAAACAATTGATTAACGTTAACAGTGTGGGCAATGTTTAATAGTTGATATTGCAGGAGGCCGTGACAATAATTTAGTCATAAAATGGTGGCAAGTACGTATTTATTGTTTTATATTGTTTCAATTAAAGTTCAGTTCATTTAAAATGCAGTGATTTGTAACTCAACCTTTTGTATACTTTTTGTGTATACATTGTATGTAGTATACATAGAGATTAGTGGTTTTACTTCCCACATGTGGTTTGTAATATGTAATATTACAGTATAGTTATTTTATTACGGTATAGTTATTAAGTTGGCAATCCCGAAATGAATGAAGTTGAACTTTCAGTCATGGTCGCCATTGCTGTAAGTACGACAAAACACACTATCGGGAAAAAAATGTTTATACGATTTTCATACTTATTTTAATACAAATTCTTTACAGCTGTTTCAGTAAAGTAAAGTAAAGTGATCCCACAACAGGCCTCAGGAGGCCCTTGGGGTAGTAGGAGGTTAAGGCTCCCACTTTTTCTAGACAATCGGCACTTTATGTCAGCCGGGTTGTCAGCCCTGCGTGACGGCCGCCTTTACCCCCAGAACAAGCGTATGGTACTCATTTCCGTTAGAGGCTGAGTCGACCCCAGGGCCATACTGCCGCCAGAGGGTTTGGGTCAGTTTAAAAATCCTGACCCCAACGGGACTTGAACCCTCGACCCTCCGGCTTGTAGCTCAGTGCCTTAACAACTACGCTACGCTACGGCGTGCTTTGTACTTCTTCGGATGAATTTGAATAAGGTACAAGGTATTGGAACAGTTGTAACGAATTTGATTACTCGTAAAATAAATATGAAAAAAATACTAGATTGAAGTTTTATAAAACATTGGCAGTTCTTGCATTACTTTATGAGAGTGAAACTTGGGTAATGATCAAAAAATTACAAAGCAGAATACAAAGCGTAGATATGAACTTCCTTAGAAGAACAAAATGCTGCACAAGATTGGATCGGATAAAGAATGAAGGTATAAGAACAGAGTTAAATATATGTCCATTGAATGATAGAATCAAACAACATAGAGATAAATGGTTTAGGCATGTAGAAATAATGAAGATTACCAAAAGCAGCATTTAACTACAAGCCAAGAGGTTCAAGGATTGTAGGAAGGCCAGTGATAAGATGGTCAGAACAACTAAAAAAAACTAAAAAACTATCTAAAAGAAAGGCAAACTGAACATATATAAAATTTATTTAACTTTCACAGGGAAAGAACACTATGAGGTTTAATTTAATAATTAAATTAATGTTTTTATTACCTCACCTCATATCCTTTTTCTTCTATACTGCAGTTTCGGAGCTTATCTCCATCGTCAGTAGCCTCTGGTCGACCGGTGTTGTCGTTTCTTGGCTGTTTCCTTCTTACTTCTATCGGTGGACCGATGAACCTCTGGATTAGGTCAAAATTTGCGGGAGTTTCAAAATTCATGAGTTTGTCTTTTTTGTTTTTTTGGATATGGATTTTTTTCCCAGACTGTGAGTGAAAAATCCATATCCAAAAAAGACAAACTCATGAATTTTGAAACTCCCGCAAATTTTGACCTGATCCAGAGATTCATCGGTCCGCCGATAGAAGTAAGAAGGAAACCGCCAAGAAACGACATAACACCGGTCGACCAGAGGCTACTGACGATGGAGATAAGCTCCGAAACTGCAGTATAGAAGAAAAAGGATATGAGGTGAGGTAATAAAAACATTAATTTAATTATTATATATAAAATTGTTGTTTTATCATCATCATCACTCCAATGATTAGACAGACAGTTGCCCGTTCCGACTTCATAATGCATCAGCCCAAGTTTTCTAGGTCTTCCGACATTACGTCTTCCTCATTCTTGATAATTTCTTGCTAGCAATAAATGTTATTCTACCTGTTATATTATAGGCTATGATTGCGAAACATTTGCTCTTACTTTAAGAAGGAGAAAGCATGACGAGTATTGAATATAATTCGTAGGACAATTTTCGGACCAAAGAGAGATGAACAGACAGGTGAATGGAGAAGACTACTCTCTACAGGGAGCTGCATCATGTTTATAGGAAATCAGATATAGGCCTAATAAGAACAGTGAAGTCTCGTTGGCCACGATTGGCACGAATGGAGAATCAAATTGGGGCATGGAAACTTATTGTAGGAAAACCAGAATGAAAACTTCCAGTTGATAGATCAGGAATGAGGTCTGCGTTGGGCAGGACATTTGGCACGAATGGGGAATAAAAATGGATGCATGTTTACTTACTGTAAGTAAACCAGAGGGAAAACTCCCAGTTGGTAGATCAAGAATGCACAGAATGGATTTATTTAGTTTGGTGGATTTAAGGTGTCCCGCGCCGTAGCCGAGGGGTTAAGATAGGAAGCCTTGGCGCAGAGCTACGGGACTTGCGCTGGTTCGAGTCTCCATGGGGGAAGAAATTTTCTCATGGTATTTCGGCCAGTATGGGACCGGTGCCCACCCAGCATCGTGAGGCAATTGGGTAGCTACAATAAGTAGCGGCTCCAGGTTGAGGAACCAGCTATAACGGCTGGGGGACTCGACATGCTAACCACATGTCACCCCTACACTGGCAGTTGATCATCTACCTCTGTGATTGACACATGTGGATGTGAAGGGCCAGCAGCCGGCTGGTAAAAGGGCAACCGCTGAAAAGTGGAAAGACCCTCAATCGGAATCGGATTTAAGGTCATGTGGCCTACTCTTCCACTCACCTGGACAAACATATGTTACATTTAAATACAAAAAATTACAATAATAGTCATACTGAACAATTAATTATCTGTCAAACTGAACAATAATGGAAATAATGTCTAATAATACAATAAAATTAAATACAATTAAAATTAAACTAATGAAAGAATGAATACAGAAAGTAATAACTGCTCGAATCTACTGTACATAAAAAAATTACAAAAAAAGTAATAAACTATAAATAATTAATCAATCGCTTATATGTAAGGCATTAGGTAACTATATTTACAAATGTTAAAACTATTTTTATCAAATAATGAACAAAAAATATTTAAAAAGTCATCTTCGTGAGTTTTTTTGTTAATGATTTTATTACTGCCGGACATTGGCATCTTTTAAAAGAAATCTAAATTTATATTTGCTCTAAACTCGACTTCATTATTATCCAGTGTAAGATATATATATATATTAATTGGTGTTTCCCGTATAATGTATCATATTTATATTATTATTATTATTATTATTATCATTATTATTATTATTATTATTATCGTATCATTATTGTTATTACCCTATAAAATGTTGTTTGTACATGACATTTACATTGCTACATTTATTGTATCTTTAACTGTTTATAATTAGTATAGTGTATATCTATATTTGTTGAATATTTATTTGTATTTGTGCTGGTTGAGTGGAAGAGAGGGCCTTGTGGCCTTAACTCTGTCAGAATAAATAAAGTATTATTATTATTATTATTATTATTACTATTATTATTATTATTATTATTATTATTATTGTTATTATCTATATTTGTCGAATATTTATTTGTATTTGTGCTGGTTGAGTGGAAGAGAGGGCCTTATGGCCTTAACTCTGCCAGAATAAATAAAGTATTATTATTATTATTATTATTGTTATTATTATTATTATCTATATTTGTCGAATATTTATTTGTATTTGTGCTGGTTGAGTGGAAGAGAGGGCCTTATGGCCTTAACTCTGCCAGAATAAATAAAGTATTATTATTAATTATTATTATTATTATTATTATTATTATTATTATTATTATTATTCAATTTGTTTCTGAAAGATGGTAAAGTTTGGCAGTCTCTGGCATAGGGTGAAAGGGAACTCCATGTTCTAGCAAGAGAAACTGTAAAAGATTTCGAATAATAGGTAGTATGATGAGGTATATGAAGGACAATGTGCTGATGGGGTCGGGTATCTAATTTATTTGTATCAGAGAGTCTAATGAGGTGGAATGATAAACTTAACCATGATTTGAGGGAAGTAGATTATAGAGGAGGTGATTCGAAAACATAATAATAATAATAATAATAATAATAATAATAATAATAATACTTACTCACTGGCACTATCAAACCCGTAGGTTCATGGCCGCGCGGACATACGCTCTCCATACATCCCTATCCTGAGCTAATACTTTCCAATCATTCCCTGTATAATCTACTTCCCTCAAATCATAGTTAATGTTATTCTCCCACCTCATTCTTGGTCTACCAACTGGGCGTTTTCCCTCTGGCTTTCCTACAAGAAGCTTCCATGTAAGTCTTTCATTCCCCATACGTGCAACATGTCCTGCCCATCGCAGTCTACGAGACTTAACTGTTCTTATTATATCTGGCTTCCTATAAAGCCCATGTAGTTCATTGTTATGTAGTCTTCTCCATTCACCTGTCTGTTCATCTCTCTTTGGTCCAAAAAAATTCCTAAGTACTTTATTCTCAAATACTTGTAATCTCCTTTCTTCCCTTAAAGTAAGAGTCCATGATTCGCACCAATATAACATAACTGGTAGAATAATAGTTTTATATATTTTCAGTTTAACGTTTTTTGAAAGGAGTTGGGATATCAAGAGTCTCTGTAATGCATAATAGCACGCATTTCCAGAATTGAGCCTATGTTTAATTTCTTTATGCATCTCATTCCTATTTGTGATTATTCTTCCTAGGTATTTGAATTCAGCCACTTCCTCAAAATTTTCCTCATTTGTCATTAGCTGTCCAATAATAATAATAATAATAATAATAATAATAATAATAATAATAATAATAATAATAATAATGTTTTATTTATTGTGGCATTATCTCAAGGTAGGGCTGTATGGAGAGCTTATATCCATTCAGCCATGAACCTGTGGGTTCTGTTAGTGCAAATGAGTTAGTTACAGGCCCTAATTTCGTCTTCCGACACGACTGAGTTTGAAGAATTCGTACACCAGATTTGGCGTTTTTTTTGGCACCCTGTAATAAGAGAGTTTTCTGTATGTGATCAATGTAGAGTCCATTGTCCTGTACAGTAGTGGCACTTTGCATCCTCGATGGCCGCTCCTCTGCATTAAAGTGGTGAATGAAGTAGGTCAGGTTTGCTCGTTGTGCGCATTAAGGACACATCAGGGAGTGCTGTAGTAGAGGTCAATTTAATTCTACGTAAGGGACATGTAAGAGTTTGGTGTAGATATTGCTCTCAATCTCTGTGGGTTACACAACCAGGTTGTAGCCAAAGGATTGTCATACAGGAAGTGGATACAGGCTTCGCTTATCTCTGTTTATAAACTTCAGGAAGTCTTTCATATCTTCTCCGCTTAATAATATCTGCTCTTATCGTCCAATCGTTACATCCCTGGAGAAGTATATATTAGTATGTAAACGCTTTTTTTTCTAAGTTAAAAAAAATAAAACTTAAAATATAGACTCTCTACAGTTAGGGTTCCCTAGATTAAATCCTAAACAACGAACAACAAAAAATCACATTTTAAAACATTTATTTATCTAATAGGCCTATATAAAAATAAACGTATGTTTGTTGATTTGTTTGTTTGTTTGTTCGTACTTTATGCGCGGCCATACCGTTGATCCAATTGTAATGGGGCTGTTTGCAAAATGTTTAGCAGATTCCCGGGATGAACAAAGGCTATAAGAGAGTTGTGATACTCAACTCCTACACCCTTAAAATTCGGCCTTTGTAGTGGAAAACGTGAAAAAAGTAGCTCTTAGGAAGCTTAAATGGCTTACGCTGCCTAAACCATAACAAATACACAAAATTAATGTACACAGAATTGAATATCTCAAAAAGCTCTATAAAAAAGTCCGCGACAGCATATGTTTATCTCTTACGGATAATTCACAATAACCATTTTTGTCTTTCGTTGATGCCAAGAAGATCGACACAAGTACATAGATTCCTGTGCAAGCATAGCAGCACATTGCGGGTATTCTTTTACGAATAACTCACAATAAGAATTTTGCCTTTTAGCTCATTATGCCAAGAAGATCGAGATAAGTAGATTCCCAGGCAACACCGGGTAATCAGCACGGGGAATCTTTTAATTACGATATACATTTATAATTATTTTTCATTTCACTTATTCAACTAATCATAAGAAGTACATTAATTTTCGTCTTTCAGCTCATTTATGCCAAGAAGATCGGGATGAGTATATTCCCGGACAACGCCGGGTAAACAGCACGGGGTATCCAAAAATAATTACGATATAAATTTTTCCTTCTACTTATTTAACTAAACATAAAACACATTAATTTTCGTATTTCAGTTCACATATGTCAAGATGATCGGGATAAGTAGATTCCCGGTTAATGCTGGGTAATCAGCACGGGGTATCTAAAAAAAGCACATTCATTTTAATTTATTTAGATGTAGCAGCGCTTGCCGGATATTAGTTAGTTTTCGTATATTTATTTATTTTACTTGATGGAGTTACGACGTAAGGTATCCTCTTCTATTTCACCAGGGTTAAATTATACATTCTGCCCAAAAGCAGGTCGTTCACAGCAAACTCAGCATTCTCCAGTCGCTCCTTAATTCAGCCTTCCTTCTTGTATCCGCATAAAAAACCATTTATTTTAATATTGTCTATCAACTGATGTCTTCTTCTGCCTCTAATCTTCTTTCCGTTGACCATTCCTTCTAGGGCATTCGTCAGTAGGCAGTTTCTTCGTTAGTATATTAACCAATTATGAATTATCTATATGTTGATTAATAATACATAATACGCAATATAGGGTTGACAAGGAAAGAACGAAAAACGATATTAATAATGATGATAATAATAAAAACATTTTAAAATAAATAATAAACTGTTGGATAAAATATTATTTGCCGATGATCCAGTAGTGATTTCCAGTTCACAAGATGATGTACAAAGAGGTATTTTTAATTTGGAAAAAAATAAGTGCCAATTACAATTAAAAAATTTCAAAGAATAAAATTAAAATTTTAACATTTAAAGCACATGTTACCTTAAGAGCAAAAATAGTAATTGATAATTCAGTTTTAGAGCAAGTGAACAGTGTTAAATATCTAGGTTTCAATTTATCATATGTTAAAATTGAAGATATTAATGACAAAATAGGCCTAAATAAATTTAATCTAATGTGTGGCACTATTAAAAGAACCCTTAAAAATACAAGAAAATAAACAAAATTATGCGAGATTATGGATACACAGTTATGAGAAAGTTCATGATGTGGCCAATAATGGTAGTAATAGACGATTAGATACTATTGCATTTAGACTATCTTCTAAAACTGTTATGATATTAGATCCCAGAATCCGTTTTCAGACTCACAGTGGATAAGCATATTTGGAAAGACACAAAAAATATATTGGTAAATCATTGGTGGAATCTGTTGCAATGTATGGAAGTGAGGTATGGACAATCAATAAGTACTACAGGAATAGACTAATAGCTCTAGAAATTGTTTATTTACGCAGAAGTGCCAGAAAATCAAAATTAGAACATGTCACAAATAAGGAAATTAGAAACATAATGGAAGCAGAAGAAAGTGTAATTGAAAGAATTGAGGAGAAGGAATTAAAGTTGTTAGGATATGTTTTAAGAATGGAAGATGAGCGATGTCCGATGGCAACCGACCAGAAAAAAGAAAAGAGGGAGACCAAAGTTAACACGGAAGCAAAATATGAAGACATTAATGTAAAGCAAGAGGGCTAAGCATTGAAGATGCCCAAGATCGTAGGCTTTGGAGGTTTGGCACGGGAAAACGGCAGCAGCTGTACATAACCCGAAAATAGATAGATAGGTAGTAACCGACATTTTGGAAGACCAGCTGAATACCAGAATTGTAACAGGAATATAGGTACAATTCCTCTATCCTCTAACATCAGTATTCTATAATTTATATTTATATTTATAATTATTTTTATAGATAACATAGAAATGCCTGTCACAGGTTCCTCTGAATAATTTTGAAAAGAAGTTAGATGGGCAGTGAATAACCTGTTTGGTGCTTGTAAAACAAGTGAGAGAGAGTATTGGTTCAATCGATAGTGACACCTGTTCGGTATTGTTCCCCTCGTTGGAACATCGCAAGTAAGGGATGAGCAGTTTTTTTTTTCACAATGAAAAACCCAGTCGCTTGTAGTGTTTCTATTATTCAAACCTTCTAATGCATCTCATAAGTGAATTTGAAAAGCTGCCAATCATTAAACACGCGAATTACGTACACAGCTAATTTCTATATAGGACTTACTCCCTTTCTTCTAATTTTACTTACTTTAAATCCTCAGTTCTGAAAAAATAGCTTTTATACTTTACAGGAACTCTTGCCGTAACAAATTCTCTCAAAAAACATTAAACTCAAGATATAAATATATTATTAATATTATTATTATTGTTATTATTATTTTTTTGCAAATGTCCCAGATTGTCTTTCGACATTCCTGGTGTTCTCTCCTGGCGTGGGGTACTTGTAACCCACTTCTGAGGTTGGGGCGCCTGGAAGGCGAGGTTACGTTGTCCCGATGATATGGCGGGTGATGATGATGATAGTGGTGCGCTAGGAGAGTCCCTAATCCTAAGCTTAATCTAAGATGAATATGAATGATGATTGCGATGGCCATATGATACACGGACTCTTATTTTAAGAGAGGAAAGGAGATTACAAGTATTTGAGAATAAAGTAGCTAGGAAAAATTTTGGACCAAAGAGAGATGAACAGACGGGTGAATGGAGAAGACTACATAACAATGAACTACATGGTCTTTATAGGAAGCCAGATATAATAAGAACAGTTAAGTCTCGTAGACTGCGATGGGCAGGACATGCGACATGAATGGGGAATGAAAGAGCCACATGGAAGCCACTTGTAAGAAAACCAAAGGGATAAGTCCCGTTATTAGACCAAGAATGAGGTGGGAGAATAACATTAAACATGATTTGAGAAGAGTAGATTATACAGGGGATGATTGGAAAACATTAGCTCAGGATAGGGATGCATGGAAAGCTTATGTCCGCGTGGCCATGAACCTACGGGTTCTAGTTGGTTAAAAATTAATCACCGCAAGAACTACATTAGTTAAACTAAGCGATTTCCTCGGAAAATCGAATTTTATGTCTAATTTTGCTGGTGTTTGGAATATATAATTTATTTTGTTAATTAAACAGTATGTATCCAGTTACGTTGCGAGAAAACAAACATGGCAGCTTCTAGGCTATTTTTTAACTTAGATTTTCACACAAACTGCCACTTTTAATGGTTTTATTTCGATCTTTTTTTTTTTTTTACAGAATATCTTAGTTTCATTTCAATGTAATATTTTGAGTCTTGTTGCGAGAAACCTAAAATTGCGGCCGTAGGAGCGATTTATATATTTTAGTTTCAGGTTAACCTGCACTCCTTACTATATAATTTTGATGAATAAAGAGGTATTGAGGAATTGAAAATGATCACAATATTGTTGATTAATTTAGTTTGTACCTAATTTTTATTTTTCCTTAGAACTTTATTCTCAAATACTCGTAATATTGTCTCCTCCCTTAAAGTAAGAGTCCTTGCTTCGTATTCAAATAATATAACTGGAATAATTACAGTGTTATATATTTTCAGTTTAGGCCAAATATTTTTTTGAGAGAGGTTGAGGCTACAAAAGTCCCTGTAATTACCATTTATAATGGTAATAATAGTAGTAATAATAATAATAATCGTCCCGCGCCGTAGCCGAGTGGTTAAGGCAAGAAGCCTTGGCGCAGAGCTACGGGACTTGCGCTGGTTCGAGTCTCCATAGGGGAAGAAATTTTCTCATGGTATTTCGGCCAGTATGGGACCGGTGCCAACCCAGCATCGTGATGCATTTGGGTAGCTACAATAAGTAGCGACTCCAGGTTGAGAAAACCAGCTGTAACGTCTGGGGGACTCGACATGCTGACCACATGTCACCCCTACACTGGCTGATTATCATCTACCTCTGTGGTTGACACATGTGGATGTGAGGCCAGCAGCCGGCTGGTAGGCTAAGGGCCTTGTAGGCCTGTCGCGCCGGGAGTTAAAAATAATAATAATCATCATCAGAATCAAGGATTAGACCTGCTGGTCTGTTCCCATCTCATGTTAGAATTGGTCTATCCATCTTTTACTGGGTCTTCCAACATCTCTTCGTCCTAGTGGTTTGTAATGAAGAATATATTTTGAAATTCTATTGTTATCCATTCTATTGACGTGGTCCATCCATTCATCTCTGTATTGTGTAATTCTATCTAATAGTTTGAATGAATTCAGCTATCTTCGTATATCCTTACTTCGCCTTTGATAATTTATTGTATACCCAGCTACACTCCTTAGAAACCTCATTTCTGATGATTCTATTCTTCGTTCCTGGTTTTTGGTTAAGATCCAATGTTCCGATTCATATAGTACTATTGTAACCGCCATTGTTTTATAAAATTTTAAAAGTATATCCTTTCTTAGTAATAATAATATCATTAATATAATTATTGTTTTTATTGTAGGCCTAGATAATAATAATCCAACCATAGTAATTCTGCTCGAAGGCAGGTCCTTCAATGCAATCATAGTATTTTCATGCTATGCTTGCAGCTTTACTAGGGGATTGTAGGTGTGGTAGCTTCCTATTGCTTTTCACACCGGTGAAGGATGATGATGATGATCATGTTGATATGGATGATGGTGGCCATATGATTTCGGGGACCATTTGCCTTACAAGTGAGGAAAAACCCCGATAAAAACCTCACCCAGAAAAACTGCCCCGACCGGGGATCGAACCCGGGCCCGTTGCGTGACAAGGCAGTCTAATAATAATAATAATAATAATAATAATAATAATAATAATAATGTCCACCGCTGTGGTCTCGAGGTAGCGTGATGCCTTGTCACGCAGCGGGCCCGGGTTCGATCCCCGGTCGGGGCAGTTTTTCTGGGTGAGGTTTTTATCGGGGTTTTTCCTCACCTGTAAGACAAATGTCAGGAAAACTTTAAGGCCCAAACGGTCCCCGAAATCATATGGCCATCATCTTTATCATCGTCATCCTTATCATTATCATCATCATCCTTCACCGGTGTGGAAAGCAACGGGAAGCTACCACACCTACACAATTCCCTAGTAAAGCTGCAAGCATAGCATGAAAATGCTATGATTGCAGTGAAGGATCTGCCTTCGGGCAGAATTACTATGGATGGATGAATAATAAAAAATAATAATAATAATAATAATTATTATTATTATTATTATTATTATTATTATTATTATTTATTATTATTATTATTATTATTATTATTATTATTATTATATTGGAAACAAGAAACTCGTTGAGAAATCCATGTTTAAAATGACAGAATGTAAGACGAGAATGTTGAAGTGGAAAATGACGAAAGGATGTCGGTCTATGAAAGAGAGAAGAAAAAAAAACACACACACAGAAACGAAATAATATAGCAGTCAAAGGACATACTGTACGCCTATCAAACATTGAAACAAAACCAAAGCAGAAAGATGCATCCTATTGAGGGTTTTCTGTTCTGAAATATGGAAGACATTGATACCAAAGGGAAAAGGGGAATAGAATAGAAGGCAGTGATGGACAAAATCCGTTGCCAGTGACAGACATATAGACACGAATTCAATATACGGATGTCTCCTTCCCACGGTAAATTGTTGCTATTTCTGATCTTCATTGTCTCTTTTGTTTCATAAGGACATATTTTGAAATTTAAAAAAATATGTTTAAAATTCTAATAGGCCCCTATACTATCACACCTAAGTCATGTTTCTTTTCAATCTTATTGCTTTTATTATTATTATTATTATTATTATTATTATTATTATTATTATTATTATTATTATTATTAACAAAACAACTAATTTATAAATCCATGCTAGAAAGTATATGAATCGGAAGTTTAGGCAATGACACAACATGTCAAGAGAATAACATTAGTTGAAGTGGGTTTTTGGAGAAGAGCTGCCAGAAAATCTGGATTGGAAAAAATTAGAAATACAGATATTAGAAAATGGATGAATGGAGAAAGAAATATAATGGATGAGATTGAACACAGAAGGCTAAAATAGTATGGACACTTAAGAAGAATGCAGGATGGAAGACTACCAAAGGCATGGGAAATTGAAAGAAGGAACAGAAAAGGAAGATCAAGAACAAACTGGAAGAAAAACATTCAAAATTCAATGTGGAAATTTGGTGTAACAGATGAAGACACAGAGGACAGAGAACGATGGAGAATTTTAATTAAGGGAAATTTGTGAATGTTTGTTACAAACTGATAGACTATAAGTCCGTAGTCATTTATATTTTATTTTTAAATTCATGTTAATTACTAAGATTGGTTGGAGAAAACCCTCAATTATGAAGAAAATTCACAAAATGAATTAATGATTTTTTTTCTGATCGGAGGGAGCTGGCCTACCGCATCAACCCATAACCTGGAGGACCAGGGCTTTTTAAAGGTATCCATCCTTATATAAATTGCTTTCACTACAGCTAAGAATCCACAGGAATTGCCTATAAAAGAGGAAGGTCAAAACGCACATGGTGCAGCACTGTAATGACAGAAATTGAACAATAAAGGACAGTTGGGATGAAGTCAGGAATTTAGCAAGAAACATACTTCGGTGGCTTTCGTAAAACTCCTATGATTCAAAGAGGAGTAACAAGAACTACTGCTCTAGTAGTAGTAGTAGTAGTAGTAGTAATAGTTAAAAAATGAAGTGAGAGAATAACCAACCATGCTTTCAAGGAGTGTATTATTTAGAGAATATCTGGAAAATATTAGGTCGGGAACGGAATAAATAATCAGGTTATGATTTTGCACTTATGAACGTCCAGTTTTGATAGTGTCAGTGAGTTGCAGGGCGATACCTTATCTACTCTTAGAGTGTTCCTAACATAAACAAATGTCAATTGTATCCTTCCGTCATTCGCGCTACAATTACTATCACATTGACAGGGAGCACGTGTGAAGTATATAAGACATGTGATGTTGATTGGGGTAGATTACAAGAAAGCTGGTGAGATTTTTCACTGAACTTGTGAAATACATTTAAAATAGCTGTTTTTTACCACTAGTCAAAGGTTTGCCAGACTTGTGTTTTAAAAATTTAGATAGTGACAAAGCAACAGAAGACTCGACACCTTCAGCCATTTTGTTGCATCAGAATCGACTGAAGCATAACTCAAATGTATCATCCGTATGTAATAAACTGTTTTAATTTGTAATAACACTGGTCAACATTTTTGTCTCGTGAGTACCAATAGTTGTACTTAATGCAGTTTTCTTTATCGTGTTTTCAAATATGTATTCGGAATTTCTCCATCACCCACATTTTTTATTTAAATTTCAATTAATGGATTTAAATAATTATTTTTTAATAAACGTTTTTTCGTCCTTTTGTCCATTGTAAAATAAAACCAAATGAGCTAACTCAAGAGATTTCAACTATGGAAAAGAGATATCAAAGCAAATGGAATCCTAATATGCTGGCCGATTATTGTTGACCATCCAGAGGGATGCTCCACAGGTGAAATATAGCAGAAAATCGTCATTTCTTACCTTCTAGGTGAGTCCGAATGTTCGAATATTGTGTAGTTACGAATGTAGAAAATAAATATTAAAGTGTTTGAAAATATAAATTCATGTCTCTTGGAAACCTTGCGTGATGGAGAAAAACCGATATCATATTTAAATTCAGGAGAAAATATACTATCAGAATCACATATTTTTCTTTCTGAGACAAAATAAAATTTTTTTTTTTTTTGCTCAGTATTATTGATTAGGTATATTTTAGAATATTTTCTATGTTTTGAATATCATTATTTTCATTCACGACGAATAACAAGTACATTCTGAGGACATATTTTAAATTTAATGAAGGGAACTACTTTTTTCGCGTACTTATTGCTTCTACAACGTACGTCGGTGTCCATAACCAATGAAAAGCGAGCAGGTCACGTGATTTAGTTTCGGTGAGAGTTTGTCTAATAAAGTCCTACTACTACTACTAGTTTCGGTGAGGATCACTTTTAGAGCGGATAGCCTTAAGTTAATTAGTTGAGTTGCTCTCCCATTTACTTTAAGTTAAGTTTAAGGTAAGACGGTAGACCAGAATTTGAAAAAAAAAAAAAAAAAAAAAACTAGGAAGTTATATCTTACCACTTGTTCTATTGATTTATTTTCTAATATTATCTTTGTCCGAACTGGATGAGTACCCTTGAAGGCCATTGTTTTTTTTATTTTTGTAATGATATTTCCATGTTGTATTTGTTTGATATTTTAATTTAGTTTATATGTCGGCCGCGGTGGACTAGTGGTTATGCTCCTAGCCTCTGGTCCCAAGGATCGCGGGTTCAAACCCGGGCCCGGGGTCGATGGATTTTTTAGGACGGAAAAATCCAAGGAGCAAGTCCTCCGGGAGGGACTTCAAGCCGTGGGTCCCGAGTCTGAAGATTTTCAGGTTCGCAAACGATCCTTAAGCCTGAATAAAAAGGACTCTAAGCAAAATTTACCGAATTTTCCCGTCCTAGTACTACCTTGGTTTCCTAGATGTCAGTATGAGGCGGAACGCTGACCACGGACCACTCAAAATGACATCTATACGAAAACAAGTGTAACTAAATTAGTATGGTTCAAATACTTCCCTGTAGGGGGAGAGCGCCTAAATCTCTGTAAAGGGAAAACATAGGCTTACAATACAATACAATATAGCATTCTTTGTAGTTTGCTATTAAAATCTGGTCTTCTGCAAAGGCTACTGTTTTTATTACTATATTTCCTAAGTTAATTCCCCCAGTCGTCATTTGCTTCCATGATCTTATCATGTTTATTTGAAAAAGTATTAAAGTTGAAAGTTTTCTTCTGGAAACTCTATTACCATCTCCACGAGAGATGTAGACGATGTAGAGAAGACAATGAACTGCACTATGTATGCAGAATAATAGAAAATGGTGTTGTAGTGGTTTGAATATTCGGAACTGGAAGACAAATAGTTTCTGGTGGTATGAGGGAGGGTTTTCGAAGCGATGACACCCCTTGTCAGAGGGGGAGCGTTAGTGTATTGATTGGTCGACGCTGCCACTGTCAGTGATACAAACATGGCGTCTCCATGACGTCATTCCTCTGGGTTATGTCAACAACAAATAGGTCATCATCTCTGAGTATTCTTTCTTCTTCATTTTTTTAAATGGAAATAATAGTGGTTTTGGAGAATATGCTTGCGTGTTGGAACGAGCCACAAGTTGCAAACTACTGCCAAATTCTTCGATTATCTTCTTGATTGTCTTCGATTACATCCAGTGCTGCCAACCTAATGTCATTTGCGTCAGTTATTGTCCCCTAATGGTTACCATTTTCGCCTCTAGTTCGGAGTGTCGTGTGTTGAAACCTCGCCCGAGGCAATGGATTTTTCAAAGTCTCATCATCATCATATTACCTTCACGAATTTAGGCCATTTGTTGACCTGTTTTGGCCTCAAGAGAAACACCATCCTAAAGTCTTTTGAGTGGACGTCCTGGTCTTCTTCTTCCTGCAGGTTGATATCTTAACATTTGTTTGGGTATTCTGTGATCTTCCATTCGATGAACATGTTGCATCCATCTTGACGTATAATCAGAAATTTTGTTTTCTAAAGGTTCCATGTGTAATTCTTCTAAGATGTCTTCATTTTTTTGGTGATTTTTTCAAAGTCTAAAAATTCTAAACATGAGTTGCTTCGGAAGGGAACGGAAACCTTGCGTCATTTTCTCTAGATCAGCGGTTACCAACATTTTTCGACTCGCGAGCCCTTTCACAACAATCTGAGTTCGGGGAACCACTGACTTTTAAATATACATGTATAGAGTAGGCATGCATCATCATCATCATCATCATCATCTGCATTCATGGATTAGGTCTGTTGACCCGTTCCGACTTCAGCCCATCTCTTTCTAGGTCTGCCCACATCTCGGGTGCCTTTAGGTTTGTATTTTATTTGTTTTGGATATCTATCTTCATTCATTCTATCTATGTGTTGCTTCCATTTTTGTCTATATGTATCTATTTTATCAGTTATTGCAAATATTTCAAGTTCCTGTCTTATTTCTGTGTTCTTGATTCTGTCTTCCTTAGTGCACCCTTTAACAGATCTCAAAATTTTCATTTCTGCTGCCGTTATCCTACTTAGATCTTGTTTTTTATGTATCCAGGCTTCTGAACCATAGAGCAGTACCGGTACTGCCAACGTTTTGTAAAATTTCAATTGGGTCTCTCTTGTTGTTTTGTTATTTAGTGATCGTTTTATCGTACCACATATTCCCTGGAATTTTGCTATTTTATTAGTTATATCATTATCATAATTAAATGAAATTTCACATCCTAGGTAACTGAGATGGTTCACCTGTTCTATGATTTTGTTTTCTATTACTATTTTGAATCTGATTTGATTCTTCCCTTGGAATTCCAAGCAAAAGGTTTAATAACCTTAAATTAACTTAACCCTTAACGGATAAAACCTAACGTAACGTTTAAAAGTTGCATAACGTGCAGACCTAGTTGTAACGAAATTCATTCCTAACATTTTTACATAGGCCTAACTATAAATCAGGCATTCGCGGTAGATATGAATTTCTTGTGGAAATAATGTGATAAATTCCAGATCTTACACATATGTATCAAGGAGGCATTTATAGGGTTAATTTAATTTTAAAATAATAATAATTAATATTATAACTGGAATGAGAACAAGAGGATTGGATGACATGGAGTGGATGGATAGAGACGAGTGGAGAAGGAAAATAAAACTTCAGGCACAGAAAGATGTGTAGATATTGAAAATGTGTATAAATAAATACATTATTATTATTAGCTATTCGTCACGGTTTAGGCTTATTTACTAGCCTGTTCCGGCTGCAAATTGCTGCTGTTTCCATCTTTTCTTTGGTCATCCCAAACTTCTTCTTCCTCGTGGTGAATAGCTGTATGCTGCTTTTGGTATTCTATTCTCTGTCATCCTTGCCAAGTGTTCTTTCCAGTTTGTTCTGTATTTCACTATTATTGTGTTTAATTCCTCTACTTTTAGTTGTTGTCTTATTTCTGTGTTATGTTTTTTGTCTGTTCTTTGATATCCTGCTATTGGTCTGAGGAATCTCATTTCAGCAGCTTGTATTCTGGCAGATTGTTGTGTTGTCACTGTCAATGTTTCGGATCCATAAGTAATAATAGGAACTGCCACTGTTGTTATTAATATTATTGTTATTATCATCATCATTATTATTATTATTATTATTATTATTATTATTATTATTATTATCTCTATTAGGTCTTTTAGCATTGACATTTTTTTCTGATGGGAGGGAGCTGGCCTACCGCATCAATCCCCAAACTTGAGGACCAGGGATTTTTTCAGATGTCCATCCTTAGATCAGATGCTTTCATTAGAGCTAAGAGCCTGATCTGCACTTTAGGAAGAATTTAACATGAAAATATACTACCAAAATCTGTTTTGAAATATAAACCTGAGGGAAGACGAGGCAGAGGAAGACCTAAAACCTCCTGGAGTCAGGGAATATGTTTATACACGAAGGAGAAACATCTACAACCAGGAGATTGGATGGACCGACAAAATTGGCCATTAGGAATCGGACGATGTCAAAGACATTAATCAACCGATGGTCTATCTATCTATTATTATTATTATTATTATTATTATTATTATTATTATTATTATTATTATTATCATTATTATTATTATTATTATTATTATTATTATTATTATTATTATTATTATTATTATTATTATTATTATTATTATTATTATTATTTTTAATACAATAATCGGAAGCATTATTACCTATGGAGCTGATGTGTGGGCTTTAAATGCACAAATGAAAACAAAAAAAATTACTCGCCACTGAAATGGACTACTGGAGACGTGCTGCAAGAATATCCAGAAGGATAAAATCAGAAATTCATATATAAAAGAAAAATGCAGGTACAATGTTCAATATTAGATTCTATAAAGAAGAAACAATAAAATTGGTACGGACACATTAGAAGGATGGAAGAAGGAAGACTACCTAAGATAATCATGGATTGGGAACCACAGGGAAGGAAAAAGAAGGGTAGACCAAATATTACATGGATTCAGGGAATCAATGAAACTAAGAGGGAATGGGAAATAGAAGAAGATATATGGATGTACAGACAAGAATGGAAAAATGTGTTGAAACAAATGTGTAGTTAACTGTGAACATGGGTACCGGAAAAATGTATATTCATTGTAAAAGCCGGAATAATAAAAAAATATTATTATTATTATTATTATTAGTATTAGTATTATTATTATTAGTATTATTGTTATTATTATTATTATTATTATTATTATTATTATTATTATTATTATTATTATTATTATTATTATTATTATTTTTATTATTATTATTATTATTATTATTATTATTATTATTATGAAAGTTACAAAGCATGAAATGTGAAAAAATGTAGATAGAGATTAAGTGAAGTTTATAGTTAGATGACGTGGATATCGTGGCCAATAACTGTTGAATATTGGATGGAGTGTTAGAAGCGCCAGTAATGCTATTTTACAACGGGCAGGATTTTAGAAGGGAGAGAGAGGGTGGTTACTATAAAACACGCAGTTCTTTCTGGTTTGATTGTCAATGGAGATATTATGTAAATGATAAACCCTTAGGCAAGGCTTCTCATCTGGGCCCCTCGCTACAAGTGAATGCCAGCTCGAAACAAGCATTCTCTTTTATATGCATCCTTTATTTTTCATCTCTTTCTTCCTTCATTAGCTCCTTCTTAATTTAGAACTCTGATACCCCTTCACTGTTTATTGCTGCAAAAATTGCTGTCTCGGGAAAATCTTGCTAGTTTATCTTCATGTTTTAAACTTAATCCTTTAGTTATGATCTC
Organism: Diploptera punctata; assembly: GCA_030220185.1. Classification (NCBI taxonomy): domain Eukaryota; kingdom Metazoa; phylum Arthropoda; class Insecta; order Blattodea; family Blaberidae; genus Diploptera; species Diploptera punctata. The sequence goes on from JASPKZ010001224.1 coordinate 786,324, forward strand.
GTTGTTGTGTGTTTGTTTGTTTTAGTCCAACGAGAGACGAATAAACAGGTGAATAGAGAAGACTTGGCCTAAAAGCTATCCTCTCTTACAGTGTTCCTTATCAAAACAAAACCATGTGACTTGCTCGCTTTCCATTGGTTATGGACACCGACTTACGATGTAGAAGCAATACGTACGCGAAAAAGTAGTTCCCTTCATTAAATTAAATATTTGTCCTCTGAATATACTTGTTATTCTTCGTGAATGAAAATAATAATATTCAAAACATAGAAAATATTCTAAAATATACCTAAACAATAATTAAACTTAATATAGTTTATTACATACGGATGACATCTTAGAAGAATTACACATGGAATCTTTAGAAAACAAAATTTCTGATTATAAGTCAAGATGGATACAACATGTTCATCGAATGGAAGATCACAGAATACCCAAACTAATGTTAAGATATCAACCTGCAGGAAGAAGAAGACCAGGACGTCCACTCAAAAGACTTCTGGATGGTGTTTCTCTTGAGGCCGAAACAGGTCAACAAATGGCCTAAATTCGTGAATGTACTATGATGATGATGATGATGATGATGATGACATACGAATGAAGTGTTTGAGCCATCCTTGAGTCGATTCTGATGCAATAAGATATCTGAAGGTACAGGGTTATGACGTAGTAGGCCCTACTATTGGACGATAGCGAGGAGATACTAAACGCCAACATACACACACACTACTGAGTAACACTAAGAAATTGGGATTGGAAGTAAATATCAATAAAACTAATGAAAATAATAACATTCAAAACACAGAAAATGTTCTAAACTATACCAAATAGATTATTACATTTGGATGATGTATTTGAGTCATGCCTCAGTCGATTCTGATGCAACAATATAGCTGAAGGTGTTGAAATATTTTAACCCATGTCCGCATTTCTTGACGGTTGTATTTTTACGGTGAAAGATCGTCACTCTTCGGACCAAGGTACTTTTTCAATATTATTATTATTATTATTGTTATTACTAGAAAATTATTACAAGAATATAGTTTATGGGGTTTAAAGATCAATATGAATAAATCTCGATATATGACAATAGGGGATCTTCCTCAAGATGCAACAATATAGCTGAAGGTGTTGAAATATTTATTTGTACTTGTGCTGGTTGAGTGGAAGAGAGGGCCTTATGGCCTTAACTCTTCCAGAATAAAGTATTATTATTATTATTATTATTATTATTATTATTATTAGTATTATTATTATTATTATTATTATTATTATTATTATTATTATTATAGTATGTGTTGCTGTGTCGCCATCTAAATTTTTAAAACACAAATCAGCACACCTTTCACTAGCGGTAAAAAAAACAGTTATTTTAAATGTATTTCACAAGTTCAGTGAAAAATTTCACCAGCTTTCTTGTAATCTACCCCAATCAACATCACATGTCTTATATACTTCATACGTGCTCTCCGTCAATGGGACAGTAATTGAGGCGCGAATGGCGGAAGCATACAATTAGTGTTTATGTTATGATCACTCTAAGAGCGGATAAGGTGCACATAAGAATGAGCTACCTTACTCTCAGTGAAAGAAGAGGACATGACAACGACTTTTCAGGACGACATATATCGCAAAATTCGTGTACTCAAGTACTGGTTGCGGCTAATCCAAGGTAAACAAACAATGCTCAGAGAAATTTGTTAAAACCACCAAATTAGGAACGCAAATGGGAAATTCTGGGCAGACGAGCTTCAGAGAGAACTCCAAAAGATTGGGATGGGTTGGGTATGGGAAAAAGGGACTGAAAATCGCAAGAATGTGTTGAGAAAAATTAGGAGATACTTAGATATAAACCGACAAAATATTTTGGCCGAATGTACGGGAAAACTATCACTATTTTTGCAAAGAGACCTAAAACAAGTTTGGGGAAAAGAATCTTATATACTCAATATAGGATTTAAAGAGAGATCAGGGCTTGCTTGGTTCAGGTTAGGGGCATGGAAATTTTTAAAAATTAGCGACGATCACGATATGCGAATATGTCCAATGTGCGGGAGCTTTGAAGACGAGATACATATATTAGAAAAATGTAACGATTTAGAATATTGGAGGCATCAGTTATTACCGGAAATATTTCTAGATTCAAATCGTGAAAGATTGGCATGCTGCGAGTTACTGGTAAACCCAGAAAATTGGATAAACTTGGGTAGATTTCTGGACAAAACGCGGAAAATAAGAACAACACTTATTCAGGAATAAATAAATATGTTAGCAAATTGCAATACCATTAATTCTTGATAATTCTACATAACTAAGTTAATGTATAATGTAATTGTATTGATGTCTAATTTTAATATTATTGTTTTCTTTTTTTTTAAACATCAACTTATTGTAACGGACTGTCAACAGCACGTACAGCTTACTGCCCGTGCGATCCATATTTGTAAATAACATTGTATGTATCTTACTTTTAGTGTAATAAAGTCCTTATGTATGTATGTACTGCGAAAAGCCGGGGGGGGGAATGAGTTTGCATGAATTTCTTAAATATACTTTGGGACAAATGTTAATATATCTTCTTCCAAGGTGTCAATAAATATATCTGCCCAAGCCGCCGCTAATAGAGAGATCATTGAACAAAGGCGACATGCCGGAAAAATCCTCATTAGCCGACATCCTTGACGTTCACAGACTTCAAATATAAAGCGGCTTCATCGCATTTCATCCCTCGGCCCGGCCCTGAGTCCGCCACGAGACTTCGAGGATTCAATTTCTGAGAAAATTAGTACACACATCAACAAAATGTATGGTTAAGACTGTAAAAGAGGGTAATAATAATAATAATAATAATAATAATAATAATAATAATAATAATAATATTAATACTTTATTTATTCTGGCAGAGTTAAGGCCATAAGGTCCTCTCTTCCACTCAACCAGCACAAACACAAATAAATATTTGACAAATATAGATATACACTATACTAATTATAAACAGTTAAAGATACAATAAATGTAGCAATGTAAATATAATGTACAAACAACATTTTATAGGGTAATAACAATAATGATACGATAATAATAATAATAATAATAATTATTATTATTGTTATTATTACTATTATATAAATATGATACATTATACGAGAAATACCAATTAATATATATACCTTACACTGGATAATAATGAAGTCGAGTTTAGAGCAAATATAAATTTAGATTTGTTTTAAAAGATGCCAATGTCCGGCAGCCCCTTATTTCTTGTGGTAGGGAATTCCAGTTGCGAGAAGTGAAGATGGTATATGACATGGAGTGATGTGATGCCCTATGTTGCGGTATATTAAGCAAGAGACTATGTTGTGATCTTGTGTTTAAGTTATGGTTTGAGGATAGATACTGGAAACGGGATGATAAATAATTGGGAATCGAGGTATGTAGGATCTTAAATAAGAGAATTAGACAATGCGATTTTCTTCTCTCTTTTAGATGTAGCTATGACAATTCGTGGAATAATGGAGAAATGTGATCGTATTTTCGAACATTAAATATGAATCTGATACACATATTATGGACACGCTGCAGTTTGTCCGACAATCCGTCACTTATGTTAGTTAGTAGAACGTCACAGTAGTCAAAAAAGAATACACAATTCTATATATAGTGAGCTTAGAATACTGTTTAAGGAGGGGGTGAGGCAAGCATAAGAGATTGTTGTAAGAGATATGTTAGAAGAGAACCATAAAGTATATATAGCTATTGCCAATTCCGCTGCGCGATAACGAAAGTACGTAAACTGGTCTGATAGGTAGCAATAGACGGCAGAAACAAAACCACATGCAGTGTATTTTCTTCTGTTTTCAGGGCGACCTCATTCAAGCGTCGGAAAAAAATTATTACAATTGTAGACTTACCTAGCAGTAGGCCTAAATGATGAACTTTAGCATATTTCATAGAAAGGAGTTCTTCATAAGTAATGCCACGAGTGATTTCCAAATTTATCTAGAGAATTTGGAAATCAAGAGTGGCGTTTGTTAGGACTATTTAACGAATAAAATTAAGCTGTTTACTCACAAATCATTATTTAACTATAGTTATTTTAAAATATTTATATATTAATGTAAACGGCGATGTTTGAAAACAAATGAGAAACGATAGGTACGCTTCATCTGCTTCTTTTGTTTTATCACTGCAACCAGATCATACTATTTATTGCCAAAGGAACGCAATAATGTAAGAATGCTCTCTAGTGGAGAAAAAATGAAACACATCAAACTGTATATTAATTCATTTCTGATGTCGTATGATGTAAATATGACAATTATATTTTTCTGGATTGTTACCTGGGAAAAAATACATTTAAGAAAGTGCAAACAGTGGTTTCTTTTTTTGGTGGTATAATCAATTGTTACAAATGTTGACATCTGTGCACTATATATATACAATCTGGTAGCCGTATTTCTTATAGGCTCAGTCACTGCAAAATAACGGTCACACCTGTTCAGAATATTAAAAAGGAGGAGCTTTGTTTAATATGGTCAATATAACACTGATAAATATTTCGTGAAACACGACTCTGATTGGTTGTAAAACAGAAATCATTGAAACGTGATTGGTCATTGACTCGCATTTGGGGCATGAGTTAAATAGTCATATTTAACACTTTGATTAGATTAGAATAGATTTATTTAGCCTGGTGGAGTTAAGGCCATGTGTCCTCTTCCACTCACCAGGACAAACATATATTACATCAGAATATAACAATCTCAATTAACTCTAATATTAAATACTAAATACAAATTTGATCAAAAAGATAATATCTATTATATTACGATCTATAATGCAACCAGTTAATGTTAGTTATAATTAAGACTAAAACTAATAATAAAGTGTATACAAGCAAGACATATTAAATTGTCCCTGTCTAATTCTATCAGTAACCCTTACTTTCACAATTTATTTTATAAGATACATTAATTTGATTTATTTATTACTAGCTAATACGCGGCGTGCGCTGCTGAACCTAAATAAATGAAAATTAATGTGCTTTTATGTTTAGTTGAATAAGTAAAAGGAAGGCCTGTGAAAAGATGGACAGAACAACTGTGAGGCGGAACAGGCATTTTTTCCTAGCCCGTGAAGTGAAGAAGAAGAAGTAAAAGGAAGAATAATTATAAATTTATATATTTTTTTTAGACCTACACCGTGCTGATTACCCGGTATTGCCCGTGAATCTACTTATCCCGATATTCTTGACATAAATGAGCTGAAATATGAAAATTAATGTGTTTTATGTTTTGTTAAATAAGTGATAACAAAAATTTAGATCATCATTACTTTTATCTACCCCGTGCTGTTTATCCGGCGTTGTCCGGGAATCTACTCATCCCGATCTTCTTAGCATAAATGAGCTCAAAAACGTAAATTAATGTACTTCTTATGATTAGTTGAATAAGTATAATGAAAAATAATTATAAATATATATATCGTAACTATGCTAAGACTCGTATTTTCGAAAAACGTTAAACTGAAAATATCTAAAACTATTTTTCTACCAGTTATATTATATGGGTGCGAAACATAGACTCTTACTTTAAGGGAGGACAGGAGATTACAACTATTTGAGAATAAAGTTTTTAGGAAAATTTTTGGACCAAAGAGAGATGAACAGACAGCTGAATGGAAAAGAATGCATAATAGTGAATTACATGGTCTTTATAGGAAGCCAGATATAATAATAATAATAATAGCTTTATTTTACCTGGCAGAGTTAAGGCCTTAAGGCCTTGTCTACCACTCAACCAGGTATAATAAGAACAGTTAAGTCTCGTAGACTGCGATGGGCAGGACATGTTGCACGTATGGGGAATGAAAGACATGCATGGAAGCTTATTGTAGGAAAGTCAGAGGGAAAACGCCCAGTTGGTAGACCAAGAATGAGATGGGAGAATAACATTAACTATGATTTGAGGGAAGTAGATTATACAGGGGATGATTGGAAAGCATTAGCTCTGGATAGGGGTGGATGGAGAGCTTATGTCTGCGCGGCCATGAACCTACGGGTTCGATAGTGTCAGTAAGTTAGTTAGTTAGAGGTTATGTATTCCGATCTTACTTCCAGGCGATTTCTAAGCCGGCTATATAGTTATAAGTAACATATCTTTACTGTTAATTCTCTTTGGGCTTGGGAAAAATCAATAACAGATGATTGTATGAGAAATAACTATTAACAATAATGCGGATTGATTACAGAACATTAGACCTAATACATTTTTTAGAGCAACATAACTTTTTTTGGTAATTTTTCAAATTTTATTTTGGCATTACTTGCTGTACCATATCGATCGTAAAAATTGCACCGTGACCTGAAATACTATTTATTAAAATTTTTAGAAAATAACCGTACAAAAGGTTTTCATATACCATGAACCTACGGGTTCGATAGTGCCAGTGAGTAAGTAAGTAAGGTATATGAATTCAGCCACTTCTTCAAAATTTCCCTCATTTGCTTCAACTGTCCATTTCTCTTACATAATTTAGGTCTGTTTCTATCAATGACCATATGTTTAGCATATAACAATATATTTTATATCATTTACATTTATCAAAATGTCAATATTTTGGACTTTTAGTTTAAAAAAAATAATACTATGACTATTTAACTCATGCCCCAAATGGGAGTCAATGACCAATCACGTTTCAATGATTTCTGTTTTACAACCAATCAGAGTCGTGTTTCACGAAATATTTATCAGTGTTATAATTACCATACTAAAGAAGGCTCCTCCTTTTTAATATTCTGAACAGGTCTGACCATTATTTTGCAGTGACTGAGCCCATAAGAAACACGGCTACCAGATTGTATATATAGTGTATGGATGTCAACGCATGCCGCATGCGGGAGTTAATATAAAAACATTTGTAGCAATTGATTATACCACCAAAAAAAGATATCACTGTTTGCATTTTCTTAAACGTATTTTTTCCCAGGTAACAATCCAGAAAAATATAATTGTCATATTTACATCATACGACATCAGAAATGAATTAATATAGTTTGATGTGTTATTTTTTTCTCCACTAGAGAGCATTCTTACAATATTGCGTTCCTTTGGCAATAAATAGTATGATCTGGTTGCAGTGATAAACAAAAGAAACAGATGAAGTGTGCCTATCGTTTCCAATTTTTTTTCAGACATCGCCGTTTACATTAAATACGTAAATATTTTAAAATAACTATAGTTAAATAATGATTTGTGAGTAAACAGCTTAATTTTATTCGTTAAGTAGTCCTAACAAATGCCACTCTTGATTTCCAAATTCTCTAGATAAATTCACTCCTCACTTCGTGAGTCGTGAATTTATCGATGATTTGGAAATCACTCGTGGCATTACTTATGATACATTTTTACGCTTACTGTAATAATGAAGTATTGCAGAATACGCGCCGTTCACACTAGGTCGTACCCTCGGTGTACTGTGACCAACGATCGTTCCATCTCTCAGAGGAGAGCCATATAATCTAAGGCTAACAGAGAGAGGCTCTCGAAACTTGAGAGATGATTTACAGTTTTGATGTTGGCAATACCCTGTCTCGTAATGTTGCGATATAACACATTATACAAAGATGATGCAATTCTCACGAGAGAAAATATATATCTGTCCCACTCTTGTATCCATTTCGATGTTTCTCTACACTCAGAAGTAAAATTTTAGAGGTGCTACGTGGTATTTGGGTTTATAGCCCTCGATATGTCGGTAAAAGTGTAGGAAAAAATCCCTTTTTTAAGTTTATTTTATTTCTTACACGATGTAATGTTATGTTTCCTTGTAACTTCAAAGAAACATAAATTGACACTTTTGTAAAACTGTAACGCCTGTATAATTCGACAACTTTGGCAGTAAAGATGTTTTTATTTGTGCAAAGAGCACAAATAACTGTCCAGGGTGTAGGGATGGACCCTTTTTTTTCATTTACTTAGTTAAAAACATTTTCAACATAAAATTTATGTTTGACTATTGATTAAAAGACAAGAACAAAGATTGGAAGCAGCTGAGATGAGATTTTTAAGAAATATAGCAAGATATACTCTGCTGGATAAGAAAAGAAATGAAGATATAAGAAAGGAACTAGATATTTTCAGACTTCCAGACCGAATAATTAAATATACGTATAAACGACTGGAAAGAACATATTGATAGAATGCCAGAAGGAAGATTTTCAAAATTATTGCTAAATTATAAACCGCACGGAAGGAGAAATGTTGGACGTCCACACAGAAGATGGTCTGAACAATTTTAACAATTCTAGCTTTCGTGAAACCGGAGCGAGCCAAAAGGTTTAACCCCTGGTTGATGATGATGATGATAATGATGACTATTTACCTCATAGACCGATAAAATTCTCTCTTCCTGTTTTCCTGTTGTTAAAACTGCCTTATCCTGTTCGTAATGAGAGATATCTCTACACATTAACTTCTTTGACAAGGATATCGATTCAACAATGATTTGTATACCGCCGTATATGAAAATATTTCGTAAGGTTATTTTCTAAAAAATTTAATAAACAGTATTTCAGGTCAAGGTGCAATTTTTACGATCGATTACGGTACATCAAGAAATGCTAAAAGAAAACAATTTCAAAAATTACCAAAAGAAGTTCTGTTGCTCTAAAAAATGTATTATTATTAATAATTATTTCTCGTACAATCATCTATTATTGATTTTTCCCAAGCCCAAAGAGATTTAACAGTAAATGTATGTTATTCATAACTATACAGTCGTCTTAGAAATCGCCCGGAAGTAAAATCGGAATACATAATCTCTAACGAACTAACTCACTGGCACTATCGATCCCGTAGGTTCATGGCTGCGCGGACATAAGCTCTCCATATATCCCCATCCTGAGCCAATGTTTTCCAATCATCCCCTGTATAATCTACTTCCCTCAAATCATAGTTAATGTTATTCTCCCACCTCATTCTTGGTCTACCAACTGAGCGTTTTTCCTCTGGTTTTCCTACAAGTACCTTCCATGCACGTTTTTCATTCCCTATTCCTTGGCAGATGTCCTGCCCATCGCAGTCTACGAGACTTAACTGTTCTTATTATATCTGGCTTCCTATAAATACCATGTAATTCACTGTTATGCAGTCTTCTCCATTCACATGTCTGTTCATCTCTCTTTGGTCTAAAAATTTTGCTAAGAACTTTATTCTCAAATACTCGTAATCTCCTTTCCTCCCTTAAAGTAAGAGTCCATTTTTCGCATCCATATAATATAACTGATAGAATAATAGTTTTATATATTTCCAGTTTAACTTTTTTGAAAGGAGTTGGGAAGTCAAGAGTCTCTGCAATGCATAATAACATGCATTTCCAGAATTGAGCCTATGTTTAATTTCTTTGTGCATCTCATTCCTGTTTGTGATTATTGTTCCTAGGTATTTGAATTCAGCCACTTCCTCAAAATTTCCCTCATTTGTCATTAGCTGACCATTTCCATTATATAATGTATTTCTACGTGTGACCACATATTTAGTTTTATTGCTATTTATTCATTGTCAAACGCTACTGCATTAAAATAAATACATAAATATGGTGATAATGCCAATATGAATGATAACTAAATATAAATATTTGTCCAGCCCTGGAAAGGAGGACGATGGCAGCATTTTAATAGAGAAGGGATGTTCTTCACGCCCATAGTGAATTCAGATCCCTAGCGTAAGTGTAACGTAGTGGCTGGTGTAATATATTCTGCTTTAAAGTTAAGCAGTAGACACCTTTACATCCGACCATAACCATCTTTCCTTACTTACTTCAGAGCGGGGGATTCTTTATGGTATTGCAGCCTGGATTCATATGTTTCAGTTAGGCAGCCATCCTTACCACTTGTCCTGAATTATTAACATGCCTTATGTTTATAAATCTTTCTCATCTCCGAGAAAAATGTAATTTACACTCGCATTCCTGTCTTCTTTTATTTTACAATCTTTTTTATATTGACATCACTAAAAAAGGCAGAAAAACTCATAATAATGATAATAATAATAATAATAATAATTTTTTATTTATTATTCCGGCTTTTACAATGAATATACATTTTTCCGGTACCCATGTTCACAGTTACCTACACATTTGTTTCAACACATTTTCCATTCTTGTCTGTTCATCCATATATCTTCTTCTATTTCCCATTCCCTCTTAGTTTCATTGATTCCCTGAATCCACGTAATATTTGGTCTACCCTTCTTTTTTCTTCCCTGTGATTCCCAATCCATGATTATCTTAGGTAGTCTTCCTTCTTCCATCCTTCTAATGTGTCCGTACCAATTTAATTGTTTCTTCTTTATAAAATCTAATATTGAATATTGTACCTGCATTTTTTCTTTTATATATGAATTTCTAATTTTATCCTACCTGGATATTCTTGCAGCACGTCTCCAGTAGTCCATTTCAGTGGCGACTAATTTTGTTTTTCATTTGTGCATTTAAAGCCCACACATCAGCTCCATAGGTAATAATGCTTCTGATTATTGTATTAAAAATAGTTTTTTTTTGTTTCTTTGAAGATATGATTGTCCCATACTATTCCATTTAGGGCAGATATAGCATACTTTCCTATATTGATCCTGTTTCTTATCTCTGTTTCTTGTTTTCCATCTTTAGTAATTTTAATTCTCAATTACTTATAGCCTATTCTTCAGTGTATTTAATTGTCCCTAAATTTTCTTCTAGTATTAAATCTTGAGGAAGATCCCCTATTGTCATATATCTAGATTTATCCATATTGATCTTTAAACCCCATAAACTATATTCTTGTATTAATTTTCTAGTGAGGTATTCTATATCTTCAAATTCTTGAGCCAATATCAATTGGTCATCTAATAATAATAATAATAATAATAATAATAATAATAATAATAATAATAATAATAATAATAATAATAATAACTTTATTTTGTTTGACAGTGCTTAACGTATTTTCCAGCAATCAACGAGATTAAATAAAATTTACAATAATTAGTCAAATTACAGTCAACAATAATGAATGTTATGTATAAATTATATTTATTAATTATAATGATTACATGGTATGCCTACAATATAACTATTTACAATATAAGTTTATTTATTGTTTATTTAACGAATAAAATGTATATAATGTAAACATTGCCGTTTACATTAAATATGTAAATATTTTAAAATTATTATTTTTAAATAATGAGTAAACAGCTTAATTTTATTTGTTAAATAATCCTAACAAATGCCACTCTTGATTTTCAAATTCTCTAGACTATTTAACTCATGCCCCAAATGGGAGTCAATGACCAATCACGTTTCAATGATTTCTGTTTTACAACCAATCAGAGTGGTGTTTCACGAAATATTTATCAGTGTTAAATTTACCACATTAAAGAAAGCTCCTCCTTTTTAATATTCTGAACAGGTCTGACCATTATTTTGCAGTGACTGAACCTGTAAGAAATACGGTTACCAGATTGTATATATAGTGCATAGAAGTCAACACATAACGCTTGCAGGAGTTAATATAAAAACATTTGTAGCAATTGATTATACCACCAAAAAAGAAACCACTGTTTGCACTTTCTTAAATGTATTTTTTCCCAGATAATAATCCAGAAAAAATATAATTGTCATATTTACATCATACGACACAAGAAATGAATTAATATACAGTTTGATGTGTTTCATTTTTTCTCCACTAGATAGCATTCTTACAATATTGTGTTCCTTTGGCAATAAATAGTATGATCTGGTTGCAGTGATAAACAAAAGAAGCAGATGAAGCGTACCTATCGTTTCTCATTTGTTTTCAAACATCGCCGTTTACATTAAATATATAAATATTTTAAAATAACTATAGTTAAATAATGATTTGTGAGTAAACAGCTTAATTTTGTTCGTTAAATAGTCCTAACAAATGCCACTCTTGATTTCCAAATTCTCTAGATAAATTCACTTCTCACGTCGTAGTCGTGTATTTAATGATAATTTGGAAATCACTCGTGGCATTACTTATGGTAAAATGTTTTTCTTTCGAGAATAAAATTACAAATTCATAATTTCCATATTACACACACACACACACACACACAATAATTACACAACATGTTTGCAGCATTATGGGAAAAAAAGATTCCATGTTGGATGTAACAAGTTTTAATTAATAGATTATTTTTTATATTAATTCATTAAAATTTTATATGTATGAATTCTTATTTATAAATGTAATTAAAAATTTTAAACAACATGTTAGAGATTTTTGTACATTTATTTTAGATATTAGTTTTTTTTACGTTCGTGAAAGTACACATGTATGGACGATCAAATATGTTTTTATTTTACGGGAAAGACTGATTCATTAGCTTGATACGAATGCATTATAGTGACATTAGCAAATAGTGTTCAATTACCATTATGTTACGCTGGTGGCTCCACCCTTCTAGGCCACCGAATTCGGATCTTGTGACTCTCCACGTGGGGTCATGGGGCACCCATGCAGAGCTATTATATTATATTTAATTATAAATTATATTAGATCATATTTATATTAATATTATATTATATTATATTATATTATATTATATTATATTATATTATCTTATATTATAATTATATTATTCATATTATATTATATTATATTATATTATCATTATTTATCTTATATTATCTTCTCTTATATTATCTTTATTATCTTCTATTATATATTATTATATTATATTATAATTAATTATTTATTATATTTATTTATTATATTATATTTTTATATATATTTACTATATTATATTTTTCTCTTCTATTTCTTATACTATATCTATTCTCCGTTCTCTTATCGTATCTTCTCTTCTTCTATTCTCTTCTCTTCTTCTTCATATTCTCTTCTATTCTCTTCTCTTTCTTCTCTTCTCTTTCTTCTCCTCTCTTCTAATTATCTTCTCTCTCTATTCTTTCGCCTTATCTTATATTTCTTCTCTTCATCCCTCTTCTCTTCTCTTCTCTCTCCTTCTCTTCTTTCTCTGCGCTTCTCTTCTTTCTATCTCTTCTCTTTATTCTCTTCTCTTCTCTTCTAATTTTCTTTCTTCTCTTCTCTTCTCTTCTCTTTTCTTCCTTCTCCCTGCTCTTCTCTGCTCTTCTCTTCTCTTCTCATTCTCTTCTCTTCTCCTTCCTTCCTCTTCTTTTCCCTTCTCTTCTCTTCGCTTCTCTTCCTCTTCTCCTATCATCTTCTCTTCTCTTCCTCATTATCTTCTCTTCTCTTTATTCTCTTTTCTTCTCTTCTCTTCTCTTCTCTTCTCGTTCTCTGCTCTTCTATTCTCTTTCTTTTCTTTGTTGTGTTGTCTTTTCCTTGTCTTGTATGTTATTGTCTTGTCTTTTCTTTTCCTTTTTTTCTTGTTTTGTCTGTTCTTTTCTTTTCTTTCTTTTTCTTTTCTTCCCTTTTCTTTTCTTCCTTTTCTTTTCTTTTCTTTCTTTTGCTTTTCTTTTCTTTTCTCTGTCTTTCTTTGCTGTCCCTTGTCCTTGTCTGCTCTTGTCTTTTCTTGTCCTTGTCCTTGCTCTTGTCTTGTCTTGTCTTGTCTTGTCTTGTCTGTTTCTCGTCTCTTCTCTTCTCTATCTCTTCTCTTTCTTTCTCTTCTCTTCTCGTCTCTTCCTCTCTCTTCTCCTTCTATTCTCTTTTTTCTTTCTTCCTTCCCCTTCCATTCCCTTCCATCCCTTACCCCTTCCCCTTCGCCCTTCCCCTTTCGGGGCTTCCCTTCCTTCCCTTCCCTTCTCTTATCTTCTACTTCTCATTCTGTTCTCTCCTCCTTCTTCGCCCTCTTCCTCTCCCCGCCTTCTTCTTTCTGCTCTACTTTCTGGCCCTTCCTCCCACTTCCCTCTTCTTAATTTAACAAGAAACACGCTTAATGGTTTATATACGAAAATTTTGAAACTTCAGCAGTTTGAACGATTTTTAATCAAGTTTCAGGCGAACTCTTATTCTAATAGCGCTCACTAAAAAACACTATCGAATCCGTAGTTCATGGCCGCAAGGGCTTAAGCTCTCCATACATCCCTATCCTGAGCTATTTTTTTCGAATCATCCTCTGTATAATCTACTTCCCTCATTCTTGGCCTGCCTATTGTGCATTTTCCTTTAGTTTTCCTACAAGGAGTTCCATGCCCCTATTTCGTTCCCTATTTGTGACACATGTCCTGTCAATCGGAGTGAACAAGACTTAATTGTTCATATTGTATTATATTATATTATATTTTATTTTATTATATTATATTGTATTGTATTGTATGTATTGCATTGTATTGTATTGCATTGCATTGCATTGCATTGCATTGCATTACATTACATTACATTACTGTATATTATATTATATAATATTAGTCCACCGCTGTGGTCTCGTGGTAGCGTGCTGCCTTACCTCGCAGCGGGCCCGGGTTCGATTCTCGGTCGGGACAGGCTCCTGGGTGAGACCTTTCGGGTTTTTTCCTATCCTGTAAGACAAATATCAGGTCCCCGAAAATCATCCGGTCATCATCACCATCCTTATCATTATCATCATCATCCTTCACCGGTGTGGAAAGCAACGGGAAGCTACCGCACCTATAATTCCCTAGTAAAGCTGCAAAGCGTAGCATCAAAATGTTATGATTGCACTAAAGGACCTGCCTTCGGGCAGAATTACTTAGGATGGATGGATATTATATTAGTCCAACACTCTGGTCTCAAGGTGGCGTGCTGCCTTGTCACGCAGGGGGCTCGGGTTCGTTTCCCGGTCGGTACAGTCTCTTGGGTGAAGTTTTTTTTCGGGGTTTTTCCTCACCTGCAAGACAAATGTTAGGAAGCTTAGGGCCCAACGGTCCCCGAAAATCATCCGGCCATCATCATCATCCTTCACCGGTGTGGAAAGCAACGGGAAATTATCACACCTATAATCTCCAGTAAAGCCACAAAGCATAGCATGAAAATGCTATGACTGCAGTGAAAGGCCTGCCTTCGGGCAGAATTAATATGGATGGATATTACATTAGTCCTATATTATATATATATATATATATATATAAATTGCTGCCGCTAGTGCGTTAACATACACCTGCATTAATATATATATATATTTTTTTTTGGACCATACCCAAGCATGATTTACTGTTTACTCAGAATCACTGGAAATGTATTTTCACTGCGAGTGAATAAATAAATACATTATAAATAAAAAACAAGTAAATTATAAAAAAACCTAATTTTGAAACCATGTTTGTTCTAATGCGCACTGGTCAAGTAAGGTTAATGGCATATGTTGATGGTCATAAACTGCTGTAAGCTACAGGAACTAATTCTGAATTAAGTTCTTTCTCTTAATATGAGAGATGAGGGAATCATTTAATCCTACAAATGAAGATAAAATATTGATAGCTTAAAATCTTGGAAAGGGATTAACACAGCTTGGTAAAATGTTGCATATTTTATGAACCTGACCACTGTCTAGAGTGAGGTGAACGCGACCACTTTCCTTCTGCTCCTGGAATAATTAATACAACCAAAAAGGGGATTCTTGTAACCTATTGTGTTCCGTACTGTTTAAGCTGTTAAGTGAACTTTTGAGTATTCAAGCACAAGGTGTTATGTAGAGCATTTATAATCGTATTATATGACTGTATTTAGAATGTATTTATTTATTCTGGTGCAGTTAATACAGTGTGAAAATCTCTTCCACTCAGCCAAGAAAAACACATATTAAGCCACTATGCGCCGCCTCTGTAAAAGTCGTATTTTGATAAACAGAGGACATGGTAGAAATATGATGAACTCTTAGTTTAAGGGACAGGAAAATATTAGGAGTATTTGAAAATATAGTTCTTAGAAAAAATATTCAAGATTTCAAATGATATGTGGAACTATACATCATCATCATCATCAACAAGGATTAAGCGCAATGGTCTGTTCCGATCACATTTTATAGGTCGAATTGGTCCTTCCATCTCTTCAATGGTCTTCCCAACAGTCTTCTCCCTTTTGGTTTATAATTATACATTCTTCTTGGTATGCGCTGTTCATTCATTCGCAATACGTGCTGACGATAAGCATTTTGACAATATTTTATTCTTTCACAGAGATTAAATATATATTAAGTTCTGTTCTTATATCTTCGTTATTCTTTTTATCGGTCCTTTGGTATCCTGCTATTGCTCTCAACATCTTCATTTCTGCAGCCTCTATTTGTTTACTATCTGCCTTTGTTAACCCTTAAATTAAAAATGTATCTTATTGGATACATTGATTTCATTTATTTAATATTGTTTTTAGATCCATAGAAAAACAAACGAGTAAAAATTACTTAAATTTATGTCAAATTACGCAATAATGTATAATATCACAGTTTAACATGAATTTATTTTCCTTGCGTTCCGGAACATTTAAATAACTGGCACGAGAAAATATTGTACTGACAATTTAAGGGTTAATGTCCAGGTTTCACATCCATACATAAAACATTAAAGAACAAAACAAGAAGAGATACTAGATTGAAGTTTTATAAAACATTGGCAGTTCCTGCATTACTTTATGGGAGTGAAACTTGGGTAATGGCCAAAAAATGACAAAGTATAATACAAAGAGTAGAAATGAACTTCCTTAGAAGAACAAAAGGCTGCACAAGAATGGATCGGTTAAAGAATGAATATATAACAACAGAGCTAAATATGTATCCATTGAATGATAAAATCAAAGGATAGGGCCTATAGAGAAAAATGGTTTAGACATGTAGAAAGAATGAACGTAACAAGATTACCAAAAGCAGCATTTAACTACAAACCAAGAGGTTCAAGGAATGTAGGAAGACCAGTGAAAAGATGGACAGAACAACTGTGATGCGGAACAGGCATTTTGCCTAGCCCGTGAAGCGAAGAAGAAGAAGAATATAAATTATTTGAATCAAAGAGAAATGAAGAGACAGGTGAATGGAGAAGACTCCATAACAGTGAGTTACCGGTACATAATATTTATAGGAAACCGTGTACAATAACAACAATTGGACTATATTATACATCAAACGGCTAAGCGCCATAAAAAAAAAGAAAAAAGATTATGATGTCATATGTTGTACGGACACCTTTAGCGCCAAATCTTATATCCTTATTATTAAAGAAAATGTAAACGCCATTAGTCCTATCAGATATTCTTATTTTACATTAAATGGCTATAAAACCAGATCTTTATAAATGCTAATCAGCATCATGCAGCTAAGCGTCAAATATTCCCGTCTTAGATTGTTGATGCATAACTGTCAAACAAGGATAATAACTTGCAATATCCAGCATCGCTAGTTCGACGATGCAATAAATAATGAAGATTGACTTAAACTTTATACGCATTTTTCTCGAAACTTAGATAATGGCGCATATCCGGTTGATGTATAACGCCATCCAATTAAGTCTCGTAAACTGCGACGGCCAGGCAATGTGTCACGAATAGGGAATGAAAGAAGGACATGGGAATTCTTGATGGAAAACCTGAGGGAAATATCCCAGTACGCTCAAATACTTGCGAACTTTTCTCCTCTATTCAAGTAAGAGAACATGCATCGCATCCATATAACACTGAGCAACAAAAAATAAACTTTTTTTTTGTCTCAGAAAGAAAAATATGTGATTCTGATAGTATTTTTTCTCCTGAATTCAAATATGATATCGATTTTCCTCCATCACACAAGGTTTCCGAGATGCAGGTATTTATAATTTCAAACACTTTAATATTTTCTACATTCGTAACTACACAATATTCGAACATTCGGACTCGCCTAGAAAGTAAGAAATGACGATTTTCTGCTATATTTCGCTTGTGGAGCATCCCTCTTCATGGTACAACAATAATCGGTCAGCATATTAGGATTCAATTTGCCTTGATATCTCTTTTCCATAGCTGAAATCACCTGATGAAATTGTTCCCCGTTTTATTTTACAATGGACAAATGGACGAAAAAACGTATATTAAAAAATAATTATTTAAATCCATTAATTGAAATTGAATTAAAAAATGTGGGTGATAGAGAAATTCCGAATACATATTTCAAAACACGATAAAAAAAACTGCATTAAGTACAACTATTGGTACTCATGAGACAAGAATCGTATTGGCTAGTGTAATCGGAAGAATAAACTTTTAATGTATTCTTTAATTTTTTCCAGAGAATTGGGATGATGAGAACCCCTCCCTTTGTTGCGTAATAGCATACGCTTTCACAGTAGCAGTCATAATAATACAGGCTTATCACTTTGTACACCCCTGTCACCTGTGTAAATATAAACATAATTAACGTTGAATTTGAAACAAATAGTTGGCGTATCAGAATAAACATAACACGTTTGTTCAATATGTGTCGTCATATCGATAATGAAACGTCATTGCCAAACATCACGTGACACAAACAACCAATAATAATAATAATAATAATAATAATAATATTTTTTATTATTATTCCGGCTTTTACAATGAATATACATTTTTCCGGTACCCATGTTCACAGTTAACTACACATTTGTTTCAACACATTTTTCCATTCTTGTCTGTTCATCCATATATCTTCTTCTATTTCCCATTCCCTCTTAGTTTCATTGATTCCCTGAATCCACGTAATATTTGGTCTACCCTTCTTTTTCCTTCCCTGTGGTTCCCAATCCATGATTATCTTAGGTAGTCTTCCTTCTTCCATCCTTCTAATGTGTCCGTACCAATTTAATTGTTTCTTCTTTATAAAATCTAATATTGAATATTGTACCTGCATTTTTTCTTTTATATATGAATTTCTGATTTTATCCTTCCTGGATATTCTTGCAGCACGTCTCCAGTAGTCCAGTAGTAGACTAGTGGTTATGCTCCTTGCCTCTGGTCCAGAGGGTCGCGGGTTCAAACCCGGCCGGGGTCGATGGATTTTTAGGACGGAAAAATCCAAGGAGCAAGTCCTCCGGGAGGGACTTTAAGCCGTGGGTCCCGAGTCTGAAGATTTTCAGGCTCATAAAAAAATCCTTAAGCCTGAATGAAAAGGCCTCTAAGCAAAATATACCGAATTTTCCCGTCCTAGTACTACCTTGGTTTCCTAGATGTCAGTATGAGGCGGAACGCTGACCACGTACCACTCAATATGACATCTATACGAAAACAAGTGTAAATAAATAAATAAGTGTAAAGTGTAGGGGGAGAGTGCCTAAATCTCTGTAAAGGGAAAATATAGGCTTACAATACAATACAATACATATACAATACATATTAGATTTAAATGTATTTATTTTGTCATTAATATCTTCCTATAATATTTAATATTATTCTCATACTTCGTTCTTGGTTTATCTTTTGGCGCTTTCACTCTGAATTCCTATAAAAAATTCCTGCTCGTCTTCCATTTGCTTATCGCAACCAACAAAATATAACTTTTTTTGATTATGTGTGATTTCCATAAGAATCATGCAACTCACCATTATGTAGTTTTGTTTGTTTACCTGCTGTTATTCTTTGGTCCGAAAATGTTACTAAACAATTTATCTTCAAATCCTCCCTTAACCCATTCACTTCAGGTTTAAATGCTCAATGCATTTCCCCAGAAACCGGATTTTAGTTAGCGTAAATTTTGTCTATTTTCAGACATTCAATACAAACAAAAGATAACGGTACTTGAGATTACAATAAGGTTGAAGGCCAGAACACATTCCTCTACTATTTATAAATGTTAACAAAAGAATACCATGCCAAGGGATGTACAACATATTGCAAAATATATAACAGCAGAGTTTAGCGAGTGAACCTCGTCTTCTGAGTTGAAGGTCATTTAACTGGCGGCGAGTTTACCTCGTCGTTTGAGGCGAATGGATTTAAGTAGTCATCCATGTAGCATAATTGGAAGAATAACAATTGTGTATATTTTTAATTTAACCATTTTAGAGAGGAGTTTGGTGAAGAAGTATTTCTATGGTATAGAATAACTGAAATTTTCAGAGTTGAGACCATTTAAGTTATTTCTGTATAACATTCATTATCTAACTAATTAACTATCTCACTGGTTCTATCGAATCCATAGGTCCATGGCCGCGCGGACATAAGCTCTCCATACATCCCTATCCCGAGCTAATATTTTCCAATTATCCCCTGTATAATATACTTCCCTCAAATCATGAATAATGTTATTCTCCCACCTCATTCTTGGTCTACCAAGTGGGCGTTTTCTCTCTGGTTTTCTTACAAGAATCTTCCATGCACCTCTTCCATCCGCCATATGTGCCACATGTCCTGCCCATCGCAGTCTACGAAACTTAACTGTTCTTATTATATCTGGCTTCCTATACATATAATTTAGCTACACTCAGATTCAACCCAGGAAGTTACTTTGTGTTTGGACTGGGTTGCCATTTTAACAGTATTTTCTTGAGAGAAAGCCTTATATAAAACTGAAGATTGCAACACAGCAGGTACATAGTTGTAAGTTGTAGCCGTTCAAACCACCCCCTCTTAAAGAAAAAAACAGTTACCACTTGTCACTGAGCTCGTGCGGATCTGTACTATCCTGTGGAAAATGTCGACTCTCATGTTTTCTATAAAACTAGTTTTCATGCTATAAAAGGAAACTATGTTTTTTTTAATGTATAGTACATAGATTTGGAAAAAGTACTGCTAACCTTGCCCCTCCACCCCTCCATAACCAACAAATACCGTTATTATGAATTTGGCAACATTTACCCTCTGTACGTAGGGGGACACTGGCATAGCCCATAAGGTCTGTAGTAACTTCCTGGGTTGAATTAGAGTCTAACTATTATGTAGTTTTCTCCATTCACCAATCTGTTCTTTTCATTTTGGCCCAAAAATTGTCCTAAGAACTTGATCCTCAAATACTCATTTCTTTATGTAAAGTTAATTTTTCAACTTTTATAAGATTCATGATGTGTTCCGTTGAGGTATTATACAAAATGAAAATATAAAATTATGGAATATTCACCTGAAAGGTCCGTCTCCTCAACTTAATTAATTATTTAACTGTAGCGCTTTCGGGACTAGTCCCATCATCGGCAGGATTCAAAACTGGTGTTTCACTGAAGATCTGGTAGAGGGGGTTACATATATGGGTTCGTTTGTCGGTTGGTGTTTCGATTTATCAGATTTGTCGTTGTTTGTGAGCTTGCTTTCATGATTTCCATCTCTTCGAGTACGGTTTCTCTTTTCTCTTCTTCGCTGATTAGTATTTCCTCTTTGCATTACTGTTAGGGTGTTTTCAATATTTAACATGCGATGTCCTTCATGAATAACGTGTTTTGCATAGCTTGATTTTCCTTCTGCGTGAATAAAATCTCGAAAATGTTCTTTAAATCTGACGTTAAAACTTCTGTCCTTCCTATATAAAATTTGTTGCAGTCCTTACATGTCAATTTATATACTCCTTTGCTGTTGAAAATGTTATTTTCTTCAATGTTATTGTTTATTGTGTTGTTTAATTTGTTATTAGTTCTGTATGCTATTTTTAAGCTTGCCAAGGTACTTATATTTGAATTGTGCCACGTTTTCAAAATTTTCCACTTTTCTTGTTACTTATTTCAGCGTCCATAACGAAAATAATTTTAGGCCAACCAGCTTTTACTAATATTCACTTATGATATGACAATACTCTTCCTTGTCAAAACACAGCAAAATGCATGTTAAAATTGATTTTTCGTCATACTATTAAAAAAAATATTTTGCAACCCTTGCAGACCACTAACCCACCCCCATTGTGAATGACCGACGCACTCCACGTTTTAACACCCTGTTTTTGACATCATATTACGTCAGAGAGTGAGGATAGTGCATGACACATACCCAACGGTTCGTGCTTCAGCACGGGGGGAAGGGGGTGAAAACCACTTACAATACAAACCAGCTAAACTCATGTCACTACGATGATTTGCCCTGTCATTCTCTACTAATTGTTGCAAACATTGCACTGCTTCCAATTTGCGATAAAAAAAAAAAATCTGTATATACACAAATTTGTGGCACTTCTACCACACTGCATACAGAGTGAAGCATTAAAAATCTTAGGGCTGCATGCAAATAGATTAGTCTCTACACAAATTACTTCCAATCACTGGTGAGCTGACTCACTGTGAGCAAGTGCAAAGATCAAATTAGCGACCCACTAACTGGTCATGCATGAAAGACGTCGGACACTGAAAATTGATGAAGCTGATAATTGAAATGCAAAAAATATATTAGTGAATGATAAAATATATAGATTTAGAGGAAGAGAAAGGCAGACAGAGAGAGAGAGAGAGAGAGAGAGAGAGAAAGAAGGAAAGAAATAGAGAGAAAGAGAGAGAAAGAGAAAGAGAGAGAAAGGGAAAGAGAGAGAGAGAAAGAGAAAAAAGGAAAAAGAGAGTGAGAAAGAGAGAAAGAGAGAGACAAAGAGAAAAAGGGAGAGAGAAAGAGTAAGATAGAGATAGAAAAAAAAGAAAAAGAGAAACAAAGGGAGAGAGAAAGAGAAAAGAGAGAAAGAGAGAGAGAGAGAGAGAGAGATGCATAACTGAATGTGTGGGAATTTATATTTCTATATAGGCCTATATTTTTTTAGGGAATTTTGGTTAGTGTAAAAATTGTACATAGCAGCTGATAAAGTGCGAGGTTGGAATTTTGAGGTAATGTGGGATGAATGCAGCTCGGATGCTATTCGTGATTGGAGAGGGAGAGCTGCGGTTTATAAAAAAATGTTTGATTTATTTATATTTATTTTTTACTCCATGTTTCTGTCACATATCATTTCAACTCGCTCAGATCTGTATTGGTTTAATTTCATCTGATTTCGTCTCTCTCTTTTTTAACTTATTTTTGTTTACTTAATTAATTAACAGAATAATATGTACATCTAAAAAAATCTATAGGCCTACTGTAGAAAGAATGAATGTAACGAGATTACCAAGAGCAGTATTCAACTACAAGCCAAAAGAGGTTCAAGGAATGTGGGAAGGTCAGCGAAAAGATGGACAGAACAACTGTGAGGCGGAATAGGCAATTTTTTTCCTAGCCCATTAAGTGAAGAAGAAGAAGAAGAATATATACAATACCAGCTAATACCCGGCGTGCACTGCTATTCCTAATTATTTATGATTTTAAAAATTTCCTTTACGATCAACTCCTACAGCTAATGGTTTTAAATTGTAATAGATAGCGACTAAAAAATCGTCGTACCTGAAAACTTGTAGGCCTATGTACGAATAATGACAATTTATTCACTTACAATACATTATTATTTCACATAATTTTTTGCACTTAGATTAAAGCAAGTTTCATTACAGTATAACCCTCGAAAGGGGACCCTGAAACATCGGACTTTCTGTACGTACGAATAATGCCTATAGGCCTACATTATATCGAAGCAAACACGGCTGTCACTAGAGTAAATTTTTAATATTAGCTTTTAGCGAATTCCCAAAGAATTAAAGCTATTGTGGTTGTTCTCGTGTAAATAATAATAATCATCATCATCACTCCAGGGATTAGGCAATTGCCCGTTCCGACTTCATAATGCATCAGCCCAACGTCTTCTAGGTCTTCCACGTGCTTGATAATTTCTTGCTAACAATGGATATCTCTCCTTACTCATTCCATCCATATGATCAATCCATTTCTGTCTGTAATTCGTGACCTTATCCAATAAAGGCTGTACTTTCAATTCTTCTCTTATATCCTCATTTCTTATTCTATCAAGTCTTGTACATCCTTTTACTTGTCTTAGGAACCTCATCTCCGCCATCTGTATTCTATCCTTCTGTTTTTTCACTGGAGCCTAAGTTTCACATCCATACAATATTGTGGGAACCGCCATAACATTATACATTTTTATCTTGGTTTCTTTTCTAATTTTATTTTTGAATGTGTAAATTATGTTTTTATTTATTTCCTGTAATTCCTAAATGGAACATAGGGCAGCAGAGAAGTTCCTCCAGCGTACCCTGCTTCCAGCCAGTCATTTCACTTGTTTCCAGCTTTTCCCTCTTTCCCTTGCTTCCTCCTCTACTGACCGCTTCCAAGTTTTCCTAGGTCGTCCCTTGTTTCTTCAACCTTGCGGATTCCAAACTAGTAAAGTCTTGTCGATGGCTCCGTCTGGTTTTCTCAATGTGTTGCCTATCCAATTCCACTTTCTTTGTTTTATTTGACAACGTACGCCTATTGGAGATTGCTTGGTTTTTCTCCACAGTAAATTTCTCATGTAAAGATTTTTGAAAATGTTTTACAGATCTTCACTGCTTTCATTTTTAAATAAGCTGGCATGTGAAATCGAGTTTCTCGAGTTGAACAAAAGAAACATACACCCAGTAAACCAACAGATTTGGACCCTAATTTCAACTTGTTAATAAATTCGCTTAGTTTACTCTCCTCGATTCTGTTAAGACACACTTTCTTTACTTACATAAAAAACGGCAAACTGTAAAAATCTAAGTGACAATAAAGGAAACGTCAAATTCAAGTCGTCGCAAGGAGTCTAAATGGCACAAAGAGTAGGGTGCGTGTAGGTAAACAGTTTTCGGACACTTTTGTAATCCAGAATGGGTTGAAGCAAGGAGATGCTCTATCTCCTCTACTATTTAATTTTGTACTAGAGCATGCGATTAAATCTTTAGAGAATGGGGTAGGCTTACAACTCAATGGTATTAATAAGCTGTTAGTTTATGCTGATGATGTAGTACTACTGGCCGATAGCGAGGAGATACTAAAGGCCAACACGCACACACTATTGAGTAACACTAAGAAATTAGGACTGGAAGTAAATATCAATAAAACTAAATATATGGTCACACGTAGAAATTCATTAAATAATGGAAATGGACAGCTAATGACAAATGAGGGCAATTTTGAGGAAGTGGCTGAATTCAAATACCTAGGAACAATAATCACAAATAGGAATGAGATGAACAAAAAAATTAAACATAGGCTCAATTCTGGAAATGTATGCTATTATGCATTGCAGAGACTCTTGATGTACCAACACCTTTCAAAAAACGTTAAACTGAAAATATATAAAACTATTATTCTACCAGTTATATTATATGGGTGCGAAACATGGACTCTTACTTTAAGAGAGCAAATGAGATTACAAGTATTTGAGAATAAAGTACTTAGGAAAATTTTTGGACCAAAGAGAGATGAACAGACAGTTGAATGGAGAAGACTACATAACAATGAACTACATGGTCTTTATAGGAAGTCAGATATAATAAGAACAGTTAAGTCTCGTAGATTGCGATGGGCAGGACATGTTGCACGAATGGGGAATGAAAGACTTGCATGGAAGTTTCTTGTAAGAAAGCCTGAGGGAAAACGCCCAGTTGGTAGACCGAGAATGAGGTGGGAGAATAACATTAACTATGACTTGAGGGAAGTAGATTATACAGGGAATGATTGGAAAGCATTAGATCAGGATAGGGATGTATGGAGAGCTTATGTCCGCGCGGCCATGAACCTACGGGTTTGATAGTGCCAGTGGGTAAGTAAGTAAGTAAGCAAGGAGTCTACTATTTTCCCGAATGAATATCCTTCCTCACGTGCACCTGAGATACAACCTTGCTCTACCGAACCTGAAACCAACTAGTCCGGTGCATCAAATTGTCAATTTACCTATCCTGTACACTAAATCCAAATAAACCTGGGATTGAGCCATTTCTCCTCTCAAATTGTCTCCCAACAATGGGGCTCCTATTCAAATTAACCTACGATTGAGCCTTATCCCCTCTCACTATACACCATTAAATAAGTTGAGAAATTCAAGACACAGACAACGTATTCACTTTAAAACAAATAATAGAGAAGCGAAGAGAATTCAAATTAGAGACGCACGTCCTCTTTATAGATTATAAGAAGGTCTTTGATAAAGTGTCTAGACCAACATTATGGATCATATTAAGTGGAAAAGGAATTCCACTACACTTGATAGCACTAATTAAGAAAATGTATGAGAAAATAAAATAAAAATAAATCAAAGGGAACCAATACATATAACAGGAGGAGTTAGACAAGGTTGTCCACTATCAACCACGCGTTTTAACATTTATTTCGACGACATGATAAGATCATGGAAGCAAATGACGACTGGGGGAATTAACTTAGGAAATATAGTAATAAAAACAGTAGCCTTTGCAGATGACCAGGTTTTAATAGCAAAACCAGAAGATGAACTACAAAGAATGCTATATAAACTAAATGAAATATCAAAAAAATACAACATGGAAACATCCTCACAAAAATAAAAAACAATGGCCTTCAAGGCCGCTCATCCAGTTCGGACAAAGATAATATTAGAAAATAAACCAATAGAACAAGTAGTAAGATATAACTTCCTAGGTTGCGAAATGTCATACACAGCAGAAAAATATATAAATAACGAAATAAATAAGTTTAATTATATAACAGGTACGCTAAAAAGAACTTTGAAAAATAAAGCCAGGAAAGACTCTATAATGAAATTATACAAGACAATAGCAGTGCCTATTATTACTTATGCATCCGAAACATGGACAGCGACAACACAACAATCTGCCAGGATTCAAGCTGCTGAAATGAGATTCCTCAGACCAATAGCAGGATATCAAAGAACAGACAAAAAACATAACCCAAAAATAAGACAAGAACTAAAAATAGAGGAATTAAACTCAACAATAGAGAAATACAGAACAAACTGGAAAGAACACTTGGCAAGGATGACTGAGAATAGAATACCAAAAGCAGCATACAGCTATTCACCACGAGGAAGAAGAAGTTTGGGAAGACCAAGGTAAAGATGGCAAGAGTAGCAATTTGAAGCCTGTACAGGCTAGTAAATAAGCCTAAACCGTGAAGAAGAAGAAGAGAAATTCAGTGCTTTACAAATGTTAATTTGACATTAAAATGGTACATCATTGTTAGTATTCGTTTAAAAAACCGAGTAAATTAGGGTTGAAACGGTTATAATTCACATGTGCGCCATTATGTGTCGAACGGATGAGAGATTATCTTGGACATTAGCACTATTTCCGCGCGATCTGTTCAAGGAATCAGTGCCGTGTCAACTCATTACAATCACCAACACTAACAATGAATTGATTTATCGCGATCCACCACATCCTGGCGATTATCCAATACTAATTAGATTTGTCCAATCCACACATATATGTTTATACAGTGTGTTTAAAAGTATAGACCTATTCTAAAATACATATATTTATTATTATTATTATTATTATTATTATTATTATTATTAATTACTAGCTAATACCCGGCGTGCGCTGCTACGCCTAAATAAATGAAAATTAATGTGCTTTTATGTTTAGTTGAATAAGTAAAAGGAAAAATAATTATAAACATATATTTTTTTAGATACCCTGTGCTGATTACCCGGCGTTGCCCGGGAATCTACTTATCCCGATCTTGTTGACATAAATGAGCTGAAATGCGAAAATTAATGTGTTTTATGTTTAGTTAAGTAAGTAAAAGGAAAAATTTATATCGTAATTATTTTTAGATACCTCGTGCTATTTACCCGGCGTTGTCCAGGAATCTACTCATTCCAATCTTCTTGGCATAAATGAGCTAAAAGACAAAATTCGTTATTGTGAGTTATCCGTAAAAGGTTAACCGCCATGTGCTGCTTTGCTTGCACAGGAATCTACGTACTTGTCTCGATCTTCTTGGCATCAATGAGAGACAAGAATTGTTATTGTGAGTTATTCGTAAGAGATAAACATATGCTTTCGCAGATTTTTTTGTAGAGCGTTTTCAGATATTAAATTCTGTGTACATTAATGTTGTGTATTTGTTATGGTTTAGGCAGCGTAAGTCATTTAAGTGTCAAAAAAGCTACCTTTTTCACGTTTTCCACTGCAAAGGGCGATTTGTAAGGGTGTATGAGTGAGTATCACAACTATCTTATTGCCTACGTTCATCCCGGGAATCTCCTGAAAATTTTGCAAAAAGCCCCATCACAATCGGACCAATGGTATGGCCGCGCAAAAGTACGCACAAGCAAACAAATAAACATTCATTTATATATATAGTCCACCGCTGTGGTCTCGAGGTAGCGTGCTGCCTTGTCACGCAGCAGCCTTGGGTTCGATCCCCGGTCGGGGCAGTTTTTCTGGGTCAGGTTTTTATCGGGGTTTTTCCTCACCTGTAAGACAAATGTCAGGAGAACGGTCCCCGAAATCATATGGCCATCATCCTTATCATTATCATCTTTGCCATTATCATTATCATCATCATCCTTCACCGATGTGGAAAGCAACGGGAAGCTACCACACCTACACAATTCCCTAGTAAAGCTGCAAGCATAGCATGAAAATGCTATATTGCAGTGAAGGACCTGCCTTCGGGCAGAATTACTATGGATGGACCATTATTTTGCAGTGATTGAGACTGTGAGAAATACGGCTACCAGATTGTATATATAGTGCAGTAATGTCAACACATGCCGCATGCGGTAGTTAATATAAAAACATTTGTAGCAATTTATTATACCACCAAAAAAAGAAACCACTGTTTGCACTTTCTTAAATCTATTTTTTCCCAGGTAACAATCCAGAAAAAATATAATTGTCATATTTATATCATACGACATCAGAAATGAATTAATAGACAGTTTGATGTGTTTCATTTGTTCTCCACTAGAGAGCATTCTTACAATATTGCGTTCCTTTGGCAATAAATAGTATGATCTGGTTGCAGTGATAAACAAAAGAAAAAGATGAAGCGTAACAATCGTTTCTCATTTGTTTTCAAACATCGCCGTTTACATTAAATATATAAATATTTTAAAATAACTATAGTTAAATAATGATTTGTGAGTAAACAGCTTAATTTTATTTGTTAAATAGTCCTAACAAATGCCACTCTTGATTTCCAAATTCTCTAGATAAATTCACTCCTCACTTCGTGAGTCGTGTCCCGCGCCGTAGCCGAATGGTTAAGGCAGGAAGCCTTGGCCCAGAGCTACGGGACTTGCGCTGGTTCGAGTCTCCATGGGGGAAGACATTTTCTCATGGTATTTCAGCCAGTATGGGACCGGTGCCCACCCAGCATCGTGATGCATTTGGGTAGCTACAATAAGTAGCGGCTCCAGGTTGAGAAAACCAGCTATAACGGCTGGGGGACTCGACATGCTGACCACATGTCACCCCTACACTGGCTGATTATCATCTACCTCTGTAATTGACACATGTGGATGTGAGGCCTGCAGCCGGCAGGTAGGCTAAGGGCCTTGTAGGCCTGTTGCGCCAGGAGTTACTTCGTGAGTCGTGAATTTATCGATAATTTGGAAATCACTCGTGGCATTACTTATGAAAAATTGATCCAAACAATTAAAATATCGAGAGAAACACACCCTGTTACAATTGTAACTGTTAATTAATTACTGTTATTAAGATAACAGTACAAACTGTTTAAGCTACCCTGTGAACTGTCAAATTCATGTGTCCATTTGGTGTGAGTAAGTATTGTCAACAAATCACAGCTGATTTATTATGTGCAGGGATTCTGCCTCAATACCATATCACATCGATATGTAGGATGGAAGCCAAAGCGTTGGTTCTGCATCCACAACAGGTATCGATTGTTTCCTCCAGATTGCGCTTCACGCCCCATTACAACTACAGCGTTTCATAAATATCCTACATTTTCCTATCGTTTAATGCAACTTCTTATTTCCCACATCATTAATTCATCCCTTCATCAGTAAAGTTGATAGCGTTTCGTACGCTTTGAAGCTTCGATGTTTTCATCAGACCACTAGCCACTGTCTCTAGTTATTGGCTCTCTTGTATTCCATCATTATATTGCACCATTATTTTAATATTCAGGACAAGAATTTTTCTTCTCTTCTTCTTCGGCTTTCCCCCACTTATAGGTATGCCGTCTTCAGTTTCCATTTATCTCTATCATTCCAATCTCCCTCTTCCAAATTCCTATCCTCCATTATTGTTCTGACGTAGGTTTTCCATTTCCATCTTGGTCTGCCATGTTTATTTCTTCCAGGGGTGACCATTGGTATGTATCTTTGGCCATCTTTCATTTTTCATTTTTTGTACATGGCCATACCATTTAAGCGTTTGATTTTCAATCCTCTTAACAACAGGTGTGGTGACATTCATTTCTCTCCAAAGGAATTCATTTTTTATTTTATCCTGTCTCGTTTTTTGGAGGCTTCTTTTAAAATAATCAAATTCAACTGTTCTAATTTTATTCTTCTATAATTCCGTCAAAGACCAACTTTCGCTTCCATATAACAAAATATCCTGTATTATGCTCTTATAAATTTTCATTTTAGTTTCCTTTATAATTTTTTTGTTTTCCAAATTACTCCATGTAATATCTTAGTTGCATTTTTTGCCGTTGCAATTTTATTCTGTACATCTCTCACAGTTACCTAAACTTGTAATTATTGACCTAAGATATTTAAAAAATTCACATTTTTTTTATTTTTCCTGTTTCAAGTATGAGGTCATCCATATCCTTTCCCAAACACATATATTCTGTTTTCTGACAAGAATTTTTAAGAATTATGAAGATCGATTAAACATAGTACGAGATAACACACACACACACACACACACTCACACACTATTGAGTAACACTAAGACATTGAAACTGGAAATAAACGTCAATATAGCTAAATGGGGACCTGAATATCAAAACATGCTGTGCCCATTTTTTAAATTTTCAGGAAAAGCATGAAACTGATTAATCTAGTTGATATTTGAAATTTTTATTCCGATTTTTTTATTGTTATGTAACACATGTTAAAAGGTATATTCTAAGATAAAAACCAACAACCAGGCTGTTGTGTTGTCCTTCTAAATCAAATTTAAAAGATGGACTTAGTATGATTTAGCATCAGAATTTTGGAAAATTGCAAAAAGTAATAATAATCTTCTTAATATATAAAACTGAATGTTTGTTTGTTGTACTTTATGTGCGGTCATACCGTTGATGCGGTTGTGATCGGGCTTTTTGTAAAATGTTCATGAGATTCCCGGGATAAACATAGGCTATAAAAGATTTGTGATACTCAACTCCTACACCCTTAGAAATCGCTCTTTGTTTTGGAAAACGTGAAAAAAGTAGCTCTTTGGACGCTTAAATGGCTTACGTTGCCTCTGTCCTCTCTGTCCATCCATTTATCTTCATCCAATCCTATGATATTCATAGCTGCTTGTACCCCTTCTATCCAAGTTTTCTTCGGTCTTCCTTTCTTCCTCCTTTCCATTGGGATCCATTCCATAACAATTTTAGGCAATCTTTGGTCTGGCATTCTTTTGACATGACCATACCACTGTAATTTTTCTTTTCTATAATGTCTATGATATCCGGCTCCTCTTGTACACCCATAATTTCCTTTATTTCTTTATTTCGTATTCTATCCATTCTAGATTTTCCAGCTGATCTCCTTAAAACGTTCATTTCTGTACTTAAAATTCTTTTCGTTTCCCTGGTAGGAATTTGCCAGACTTCAACACCATATGTTAAAATACTCTGAATTATGGTTTGATATATTTGTAATTTTCTAATTTTTTTGAAATATTTTTGCTCCGCCAAACAGAGTTTAAAGCATTTATTGCTTGTTTTGTTTGAGCGATTCTATTTTTAATTTCCACTGTGTTATCGCCTGAATTACCTAAATTTGTCCCTGAATAAGTGCATTCAATACTGGGTTTTAGTTCTTCTCCTTTGTTGAAATTTATATTTTCCATTTCTTCTCCTATACACAGATATTTAGTTTTCTCAATGTTTATATAAAGTCCCCATTTTTCATATTCTTCTTTTAGTTTTTTAGCCATATATTCTATGCCATCGTGGTCTTGTGCTATTACTACCTGGTCATCTGCAAAATTTAGTGAATATACATGTGTATTTTGGATTGGTATGCCCATTTTTTGACATTTTTTTCCTCCAGTCTCTCAGTACTCGTTCGAGATAAATTTTGAATAGAGTTGGAGATAAACTGCAACCCTGCCTTAAACATTTTGTAATATTAAATCACTCTGTTATATGATTTTCCAATTTTTATTTTCGAAATAGATCCTTTTTCTCTATTTATTTAAATTTATACTATGTCATTGATTATTTTTTCTGTTTTTTTATGTATGTTGTACATATTATATTTAATTCGTTAAATCTAGAGTAAATCAAAATACATTATAAATAATAATTGCATTGTATTTATAACTTGTAATCGTTTATTTTTAGGCCAATTGTAATTTAGATGTAAGACTATTTTTAGTACTCTTTAAAACCTGGTTGAGTGGCCGACAAGTTCCTAAGGCCTTAACTTTGCCACATAAAATAAAGCTATTATTATTATTATTATTATTATTATTATTATTATTATTATTATTATTATTATTATTATTATTATTATTATTATTATTACATAAAGGACAATGGTTTTACTTCCCGCACGAGGTTTGTAATGTGTAATATTACAGTATAGTTATATAGGTTGGCAACCCCGAAATGTAGGAAGTTGAACTTTCAATCCTTGTCGGCATTGCTGTAAAAGTACAGCAAAACGCACTATTGCGCAAAAAAGTTATCTTGTTATATTTCTATCTATCTATCTCCATGGAGAAAAAAATTTCTCATGGAATTTTGGCCAGTGTGGGACCGGTGCCCTCCCAGCATCCTGAGGCATTTGGGTAGCTACAATAAGTAGCGACTCCAGGTTGAAAATACCAGCTATAACGGCTGGGGGACCCGACACGTGTCACCCCTACACTGTCTTATGATAATAATAATAATAATAATAATAATAATAATAATAATAATAATAATAGCTTTATTTTACCTGGCAGAGTTAAGGCCTTAAGGCCTTGTCTACCACTCAACCAGGTTTAAAAAAAATACAAAAGAAAAGTCTTAAATCTAAATTACAATATATATATATATATATATATATATATAAACGATTACAAGTTATGAATACAATACAATTAATATTTATAATGTATATGATCGTCTACCTCTTTGATTAATACATGTGGATGTGAGGCCAGCAGCCGGCTGGTCAGCCAAGGACCTTCTAGGCCTGTCGCGCTTGGAGTTTTTTTATATCTATCTATCTTCGGGTTTTTACAGCTGGTGCCGTTTTCCCGTGCCAAACCTCCAAAGACTACGATCTTGGGCATCTTCAATACTTAGCCCTCTTGCTTGCATTACTGTCTTCATGTTTTCCTTCCATGTTAACTTCGGCCTCTCTCTCTTCCTCCTTCTGGTCGGATGCCATTGATATAGTTGCTTTCGCTATCGCTCATCTTTCTTTCTTGAAACATGTCCTAACCACTTTAATTCCTTCTTTTCAATTCTTTCAATTATGCTTTCTTCTGCTTCCATTATATTTCTAATTTCCTTATTTGTGACATGTTCTAATTTTGACTTTCTGGCACTTCTGCGTAAATAATCCATTTCTAGAGCTATTAGCCTATTCTTGTAGTACTTATTGATTGTCCATACCTCACTTCCATACATTACAACAGATTCCACCAATGTTTCACCAATATATTTTTTTGTGTCTTTCCAAATATGCTTATCCCACCATATGGAATTTAACAATTATATTATTTTGCTACTCAATTCAATTATATGTTTTATGTTCTCTTCGCCTATACCTTCAATGTTATCCATAATTATTCCAAAATATTTAGTTTGTTTGAGTTTTTTTATATCTTGTTCTAATTCAAGTGACAAAGGTCTTGGTCTTGTGGCTAATTCCAATAAAAATCTTAATGACATATTTACAACTTACCTACGGAATTAAATTTCTTTTGAGTATCCAATAAATGTGTTGGTTCCCGACATACAATAGTGTTTGGTTATCTTGAGAATTTGGAGTAATGGCTCATAAAGACAATGCGATTAGCGGGTGCTCCTGATATCTTTCTGCTGCCGACATTTTACTGCCAGTAGCATATCCGTCTGTCTGCAAGAGATTTCCCATCTTCCTTACTCTCAAATTTGTCTCTGACAAATAATGTGATAACACAGAAAATAATAAAATTTATATAGACTCTATCTTTTACCACAATTTATTAGCGAATTTCGAACAAATGGAGCTATTTGGATTGATCTCACGAAAATATTGTTGAACATTTTTTTACAAATCTTCAGCGATCGTAACTAGTAAAAATTGAAAATAAGCATGTCTGAATTGTATACATAGGTTTATGTATCAGCCTAATGGGCTAGTGGTCAGCATTTCTGACTATAGTATGAGGTCCGATGTTCGATTCCCGGTCAGACTATAGACATTTTCCCTTAAAGAGAATTATTCCTGTGGTTGCCCATGGTCTGAAATTTACGTTAAGGACTTCCTGGTGCGTCATTATCATTTATCACCCATTTGAGACAAGATTTTTACTTGCCGTATGTCACTTTAGATGTATGTTTCACTGTTGGGAGACACTTGTGACAGGATGAAGGCCACTTGTGACAGAATTATCACGTAAGGATGGTTTAATTAGTGTCCAGGATAAGATACGTCCCGCGCCGTAGCCGAGCGGTTAAGGTAGGAAGCCTAGGCGCAGAGCTACGGGACTTGCGCTGGTTCGAGTCTCCATGGGGGAAGAAATTTTCTCATGGTATTTCGGCCAGTATGGCACCGGTGCCCACCCAGTATTGTGAGGCAATTTTGGTAGCTACAATAAGTAGCGGCTCCAGGTTGAGGAACCAGCTATAACGGCTGGGGGACTCGACATGCTAACCACATGTCACCCCTACACTGGCTGTTGATCATCTACCTCTGTGATTGACACATGTGGATGTGAAGGGCCAGCAACCGGCTGGTAAAAGGGCAACCGCTGAAAAGTGGAAAAGACCTTCAATCGGAATCGGATAAGATACGAGGACTAATTTGTTGCTCGGGACTAGCTCAGGTTAGGGTTCGGTAAGAGCTGGATTCAGACCAAAGGTTCACGCAAGGAAGACTAAAGGGATATGTTAATAGGTAAGTGACTGGAGGCTGCCGTGGAGTTAACACACTGAAAAATTTATTTTGGTACATGTACACACCAGTCGGTCCTCCGACTGCTTTCTTGACCTCCAAAGCGCAATGTAGGAGATTAATTAGTAATGTGCCCTGTTCAGGCTAACGAGTAGTGTGCGCCCTATTAGACTGAGGGCCAACAAGTAAGTGCGCCCATTAGACGTAGGGTTAACAAGTAAGTGCTGTTTATTTATTGTTTTATATTGTTTCAAATAATGTTCAATTCATTTCAAATGCAGTGATTTGTTTCGTATAACGTATATTAACACTACCTTTTGGATATTTTATGTATATATATTGTACTTAGTATACATAGAGGGCAGTGGTTTTACTTCCCACACGTTGGGTGTAAATGTAATATTACAGTATAGCTAATTAGGTTGGCAACCTCGAAATGTAGGAAGTTGAACGTTCAATAATGGTCGCCATTGCTGGTAAGTACGACAAAACGCACTATCGCGCAAAAATGTTTTATTAGAGCAATGGGATTTTAAGGTAGTTAATTATAAAATGTTTGGCGAAGTTAATTGTTATGGGGTTGTAAGGCGTGGGAGAGTGATGGTTGCGCAATGTCGTTAAAGTCTTGTTGAAGCAATCAAGTTGTGAGTTTGTCGCTGCAATATGGCGCGGGTTTTGTATGAAAACATAAATACATCAGGTGCAGTAGGAAGCGACAAGTGTGGGAGACACATGGCCCCGCCTTGCTCCCTGACAGGTAACACAAAATCATCTCGCGCTCTCTAAAAATAAGAGCAAAAACCACTCAACTCCTTTCCTTACAAACTCTACCAATTTGTATATCTTTATATTATTTTTAGTCTGATCATCTTACCTCAATATTAATGTTGATTTGTTCTTGGACATGTTTCAAAACAATTCTGTTTTATCGTCAGCTTGTCCAGACTGGTTTGATTTATGTTGCATTATGTTACACACCCTGGATGTCGATGTCAGCTCCATCCTGTGGTTGGCCAAAGAACCTCCAAACAATTAATAAAATATGAATTTTGAAATACCGGATGGAGCGTGACCTTGTTTGGAGGTTCTTTGGCCAACCACAGGATGGAGCTGACATCAACATCCAGGTTGTGCAACATAATGCAAAATAAATCAAACCAGCCTGGACAAGCTGATGATAAAACAGAATTGTTTTGAAATATGTTCAAGAACAAATCAAT
This sequence comes from Diploptera punctata, assembly GCA_030220185.1. Lineage (NCBI taxonomy): Eukaryota > Metazoa > Arthropoda > Insecta > Blattodea > Blaberidae > Diploptera > Diploptera punctata. The sequence continues at coordinate 822,523 of JASPKZ010001224.1, forward strand.
ATTAATATTGAGGTAAGATGATCAGACTAAAAATAATATAATTAAAATAATCTGAAAATATCACTTCCTAAAATTAAATATTATGGTATATCTTTCTTTCAATTCGTAATGTGTCCTGTCAGATATATTTTTCTGCTTCCTTTCATGGTCTAGATGAAATGGCCTGTTTTGGTCTCATTCCACCTGTCTTGGTCGTCCGAGTTCTCATCGTCCTCCTAAATGTATGGTATGGGTCTACATTGTGACGAACCAAACATTCCGGTTGATACAGTTAATTTTGAATTTCGGAGATCAAGTAAACCCCCATTTGTAATTGTCTGATTTCGCAGATTTGTTTGCTAATACCTTGCTCGGTTTATTTTGATACCATATGCTTAGTTTCGTTGCAAAGCATCGAAAATTGTGACCTCTAGAGTAATTTTTTAATTAGAGTTTCAGGTGAACTCCTACACCTGAAGGTTTTATAGCATAACAGATAATGGTTAAACATTCGACGTACCTGAAAATTTGTATGTACAATTTTTCATGAAGATTGGTTAAGCGGTTTAGAAATCTATTAATCTCAAATAAACAACACCCATATGTACACAGTATGATTAAAAAAACTTTTCTTAGGTTTTCCGCGTCATGGATTAAAGGCCGGCCTCTGACCACTGATTCCGACGTTTCGGCATGATACCACATGTCTATCAAGGAATGATATATTGGAGTCACTGGTATAGGTCTTATATAATTAAACTCAATGTGTTTAATTATATATGACCTAAATCAGTGACATCATCATTCCTTGACAACGGCATGTGGGATTTGAGTTTGATTATATAAGATCAAAACCAGTGACTCGAACCTATCATTCCTTGACAATTTAACTCATGCCCCAAATGGGAGTCAATGACCAATCACGTTTCAATGATTTCTGTTTTACAACCAATCAGAGTCGTGTTTCACGAAATATTTATCAGTGTTATAATTACCATATTAAAGAAAGCTCCTCCTTTTTAATATTCTGAACAGGTGACCATTATTTTGCAGTGACTGAGCCTGTGAGAAATACGGCTACCAGATTGTATATATAGTGCATGAATGTCAACGCATGCCGCATGCGGGAGTTAATATAAAAACATTTGTAGCAATTGATTATACCACCAAAAAAAAAAAAAGAAAAGAAACCACTGTTTGCACTTTCTTAAATGTATTTTTTCCCAGGTAACAATCCAGAAAAATATAATTGTCATATTTACATCATACGACATCAGAAATGAATTAATATACAGTTTGATGTCTTTCATTTTTTCTCCACTAGAGAGCATTCTTACAATATTGCGTTCCTTTGGCAATAAATAGTATGATCTGGTTGCAGTGATAAACAAAAGAAGCCGATGAAGCGTACCTATCGTTTCTCATTTGTTTTCAAACATCGCTGTTTACATTAAATATATAAATATTTTAAAATAACTATAGTTAAATAATGATTTTTGAGTAAACAGCTTAATTTTATTCGTTAAATAGTCCTAACAAATGCCACTCTTGATTTTCAAATTCTCTAGATAAATTGGAAATCACTCGTGGCATTACTTATGATAATGGCACGCGGGAACATGCCAAAACATCGGAATCAGTGGTCAGAGGCCGACCTTAAATCCATGACTGTCTGACTGACTGACTGAGTGGTGGCAATGACTGGCATTGCCCAGTGTGTTGCTTCTTTTGGAACCAGTTGAGGTCCCTTCGTGGCCGAATACCATTGTGTTGTTCATTATATGATTTAGTTTCTTAGCCTCTGCATATTTTGCGGCGTAAGTGTCTAGCCGTATTACCGTAGCAGGTATGCATGACATGAGGATGGTTCCTCACCAGAACAGGGTCATCATAAACCGAGCAGCCGGGCAAGTAGAGAGTCCGAAAGCCGGCGGCCCGGAATGAGCCACACTACTCTAGCTGGAATCCAGCACCCATCTCATGGTGGTGGACCATCTTCGGGTGTTCTGGTAAACAGTTTCCGGTGTAGAGCACGTCGCTGCAGCATCTGCCCTATATTGCGAACAATTGGATTGTCATGATTTATGATATGATTTAGCATATCATCGACTCTATATTCAATTGTTTTACCAATATAGGGCATCTGTGCCAGATTTTGAAGCGCTGTGATCCTCGTACGTAGCGGTGTTAAAAAGATGATTTTCAGACACTTGTTTTGTATTATTTGTACTTTCTTTTTATTGCTATCCGTTAGCATACTTCAGGCTGCACATCCATATAGCAACATGCAGAGGATCACAGCTTGATAGAAAGTTAGCTTGATCCTAGTAGATTGAATCCATGACGCGGAAAACCCAAGAAAACTTTCTTTATACTTATATCCGCGAGAATCTACAATATAACATATGATATATTGTAGATAGGCCTATATATATAGCCTATATAAAAGTTTATATTTTCTTGATATTTTTATTTTATCTAATATTATATTTCCCAATTATGGTAAAAAAGAAAATCTAATTTTTGACGCCTGGACACGGTCATCCGATACTCAATTTATTATGTTAGCTTATTTAAATGTGTCAGACTGCAGTGAAAACAAATACTGCGCATATGGAACTTATTTCCAGAAAAACTGCCTGTTGGCAATGGTTAACATATCTAGAGAAAAAACTATGTATCTGCTCTGGGGTTTGAACCCAGTTGAAGATCTTGGGTTCATTTCAGAACTCAGGTGCATATTTTTCACCCTAGTTAGGCCTATGTTAAATAATGCATTAACATATATTATGATTGCATACTGTTGTACAATTTGGCACAAATTTAAATAATTTGTGCTGATTAATTTATCCATTAATTTATTAAAACATGAAATAAATGAAACTAATATATCTTACATGATACTTTGAAAATATAAAGATTTAAAATACACAAATGGAACCACCGACTGATCATTACATTTAGGATTTAATAACGCGATTTTACTTCGACGTTAAACTAACTAACTAACCCACTAGCACTATCGAACCCTTAGGTACATGGCAGCGCGGATATAAGCTCTCCATACATCCCTATCCTGAGCTAATATTTTCCAATCATTCCCCTATAATCTACTTCCCTCAAATCATAGTTATCGTTATTCTCCCACCTCATTCTTGATCTACCAACTGGGCATTTTCCTTCTGGTTTTCCTACAAGAAGCTTCCATGCACGTCTTTCATTCCCCATTCGTGCCAAATGTCCTACCCATCGCAGTCTACGAGACTTAACTGTTCTTATTATATCTGGATTCCTATAAAGATCATGTAGTTCATTGTTATGTAGTCTTCTCCATTCACATGTCTGTTCATCTCTCTTTGGTCCAAACATTTTCCTAAGAACTTTATTCTCAAATACTCGTAATCTCCTTTCCTCCCTTAAAGTAAGAGTCCATGTTTCGCACCCATATAATATAACTGGAAGAATAATAGTTTCATATATTTTCATTTTTACGTTTTTTTTTAAATGAATTGGGAAGTCAAGAGTCTCTGCAATGCATAATAGCACGCATTTCTAGGATTGAGCCTATGTTTAATTTCTTTGTGCATCTCATTCCTATTTGATGTTAAAGCGTCTATTAATTTAAAATCAAAATAATACTTTTGTACAAGATCGATTCTCGTATATGGAAGAACAATTATTCGCTTCTCTCTTTTGTTAAAAAAATCTGCAATATTGTATTGAAAAATAAGCGCCAGTCATAAACAAAATTTCTAAATGATTTCTGATCATAAATTATCACAACAACAATAGTGTAATCAGTATTCATTATGCTTTTTTTTTGTTTTCCCCTGCAGTTACATAATTTCAATATATATGATTTGTCATGCATATTTATATTAATGTAATGTATTGATTTGTAGGAAATAATAACACACAGGGTGTTACAAAAAAACACCGACAACGGAGGTGATGTAGTACCTACATTGAGATATGTTGTTGATTTTTAATAAGGTACACATGTCCGGAAATGATGCGTTTTCACACTATGACTAGTTAATTACGTCTCAAAATCAAAGTATTTGTAAACATATTACTTGACAAACCTCACAGGTACGGAACCTGTGATACATGGCTTCGCAACGGAATGTGGCTGCAACATGACGGAGCTCCAGCTCTCTTCGATGCCAATGCGAGGAGACATTTGGAGACCACGTAATCCAAGTCGATGGATTGGAAGAGGGGGACCAGTCCCATGGCCTCCGAGATCACCTGATCATAACCCTCTCGACTACTTTTTGTGGGGCGACATGAAACAGTCTATCAGACTCTCGTAGGATCTTATAGCCCGAATCCACGCTGCTGCAGAAATAATCCAAACAAGGCCAGGCGTATTTGAACGTGTGCGCCAATCACTACACCGCCGATGTACGCTCTGCAATGAGATGGGAGGTGGATATTTTGAAAATTTGATGTGACTTCGACAGTATTGTCTAGTATTGAGTCTTGAAATCCAACTAACGGAACTCTTGAGAAGTTAGCTACTCTTAGTGTGAAAACGCATCATTTCTGGACATGGGTACCGTATTAAAAAAATGATGAACATACCTCAATATACCACCTCACCTCCGTTGTCAGTGTTTTTTTGCAACACCCTGAATATAATTCCGCATATTGTATTGTGGAATACAATAATATAATTGAAGTGATAGATGGCATTTTTTTTTGGGTATATTTTTTGTGTATAGAGTCAGGATTGTATCATAGCAAAATAAGAAGTTAGACTTAAGACTATCTTTTGTTTTGGTTTCACACACAAACAGTTGAATAGAAAAAGGATAAGTAACACTTGTTTTTTTTTTATCTTCGTTTCACACACAAACACTTAAATAATATAGCCTACTATCTGCATTGCAATATTATATTTTATTAAATAAAAATATTTATTTTGCTCATTATTTAATAATCAAATTAACATTCAGAAATTCCGTCACGCAGGAACTGCATAAACTATGAGAATTCCGCAGCAGTTGAATTTATGATCCGATTTTATAATAATAATAATAATAATAATAATAATACTTTATTTATTCTGGCAGAGTTAAGGCCATAAGGCCCTCTTTTCCACTCAACCAGCACAAATACAAATAAATATTCGACAAATATAATAATAATAATAATAATAATAATAATAATAATAATAGCTTTATTTTACCTGGCAGAGTTAAGGCCTTAAGGCCTTGTCTACCACTCAACCAGGTTTAAAAAAATACAAACAAAAAAATAGTCTTAAATCTAAATTACAATATATATATATATATATATATATATATATATATATATATATATATATATATATAAACGATTACAAGTTATGAATACAATACAATTAATATTTATAATGTATTTTGATTTACTCTAAATTTAACGAATTAAATATATAATATGTACAATATATATATAAAAAAACAGGAAAAGATTAATGACATAGTATAAAATTAAATAAATAGAGAAAAATTAATTATTAGACAACAGGAAACTGTATAAGCGTGACTTAAAGGTGCCAAGTGTGCGGCAACCCCTGATATACACTATACTAATTATAAACAGTTAAAGATACAATAAATGTAAGAATGTAAATGTCATGTACAAACAACATTTTATAGGGTAATAACAATAATGATACGATAATAATAATAATAATAATAATAATATAAATATGATACATTATACGGGAAACACCAATTAATATATATATATATCTTACACTGGATAATAATGAAGTCGAGTTTAGAGCAAATATAAATTTAGATTTCTTTTAAAAGATGCCAATGTCCGGCAGCCCCTTATTTCTTGTGGTAGAGAATTCCAGTTGGGAGAAGTGAAGATGGTATATGACATGGAGTGATGTGATGTCCTATGTTGCGGTATATTAAGTAAGGGGCTATGTTGTGATCTTGTGTTTAAGTTATGGTTTGAGGATAGATACTGGAAACGGGATGATTTACAGAATATACCTTTTTTATTTTTTTCCTTAAATTGGAGAAAAACATCATTTTTCGTGGTAGTTGCTTAAATTTACCAGATCGTAGTGAAAACAGAATTTTTTTCCACACGAACTTCTAATGGTTGAATTTCGTTATATTTTTTTAAGAGTATCTTCCTCTTTTCATTCCAATATTAGGCTATATACTGAGTTCCGTTATGAAAATTAGAAAAAATTGCTGCTGCTTGAGCGATTTTTAAATTTTTCTGTTATGGTCCGATTTTACTGGTTAACGAATTATTGTCGAAGATAATGTATTTACGTTTATTTGCCTACTGATGTCACAAGTGGCATGTAGTCAGCATACCGACCCTAGGAGACATCTAGTAGGCTAGAAAGGTATTATGGATGATGAACGTCAAAGTTTGCGTAGATGCTTTTTTCAGTGTTTAGGTTCTTTCATGAACCTGGACATGTTCAGAATCGGGACCTACAGGCTAAAGTCTCTCCTGTAGAACTTGTTCCTCGGATTTTTCCATCCTAACGCCTAAATTGTTTTCAAGCAAACTCGGCTAATATTAGTCAATTTAAAAACCAAGGTTGTACCAGCCTCAAGGCTATAGAGATGTGGGACTTTCTAGAAGACGATGGGATGATGAATTCTGAGAGCGGAACAGGCCGAGGGCCTACCAAGAAGATGATAAAATTAGCTTGTTTTAGGAATCCTAGCTACGGCTAGACTCAAAGGGTGGTAATGCAAGTAAGTAAGGAAAAAGCGACTTACTTCCTTTCAATAAGTTGGTAAGAGGCACTCGAAAGAGCATTAAGTTATAAGTTTATGATTTGTCTTTTATGAGTTGGTTCAGTGATCCTGTCCATATTCTGCATTGTTTGTAATGGTATCGCTCACACTTTTGGTCGCATATCTTGCATTCACACGAATCACTCGGTTGGTGGAATTTTGTATTTTTGCACATTTTGTGATGATATCCGTGTGTTGCTAAACCTATGATTCTGTGCCTTTGTGGTTGGTTACTTCCAGTCCACTCTCTGTTTACCATGGCATCTGAGGCGTAGAAATCTTCGTCGATCTCTTTTTCTCTCTGTTTCTTTTTTTCGATGACTTTCTTATATGGCTCCGTTGCTGGCAGTAGTATCCTTTGCCTCAGGTCCTCTAGGAAGAAGGTTTCTCTGACTCTCTAGCAAGAATTATTAAGACACAAATTCACAATCTTAACATAATAAGACCGAAAGATACATAATCATAACCAAAAATATAACCTATAAAACATTATGGTAAACCTTCAAAATAAAAAAAAGTGAAATATTTTAAGTAAAATTATAACATATTTAAATCATTAAGCATAAAGGCCATTACTTTCTTTTTAAGCCCTTAATTTATATTTGTCATGAACACTGTCTACAAAGTAGTGTTTATGTAGACTATTTAACTCCTGCCCTAAATGGGAGTCAATGACCAATCACCATTCATTAATTTTTTATTTGCAACCAATCACAGTAATGTTTCACCTCGAATTTATCAACGAAAGTTTATCATATTAAAGAAAGCACCGCCTTTTAACATTCTGAATAGGTCATCGCTTTAATTTGCAGTGACTGCCTCTCTTAGAAATACGGCTACCAGATTGTATATATAGTGCATGAATGTCAGCAGATAGCGCATGCGGGAGATAATATAAAAACATTTGAAGCAATTGATTATACCACAAAAAAAAAACAATTTTTGCACTATCTTAAACGAATTATTTTCCAGGAAATGATGTTGCACAAAAATATAATTGATATATTTACATCATAGGACATCAGAAATTAATTAATACGTGCAATGTTGATTATAAATTTCTCCACTAGGTGCATTCTTACAATATTGCGATCATTTGGCAATAAATAATATGATCTGCAGTGATGAACAAAAGAAGCAAATGAGGTGTATCAATCGTTCCTCATTTGTTTTCAAACATCGCCGTTTACATTAAATATATAAATATTTTATAATAACTATAGTTAAATAATGATTTATGAGTAAACAGCTTAATTTTATTCGTTAAATAGTCCTAACAAATGCCACTCTTGATTTCCAAAATTCCTTAAAAAAAATTCATTCCTGACTTTGTGAGTTGTGAATTTATAGATAATTTGTAAATCACTCGTGGCATTACTTATGACTATTTAACTTGTGCCCCAAATGGGAGTCAATGACCAATCACGTAACAATGATTTTTATTTACAACCAATCACAGTCATGTTTCGCCTAGAATGTACCAACTAAAGTTTATCATAATAAAGAAAGCACCTCTTTTTTAACATTCTGAATAGGTCATAGCATTATTTTCCAGTGACGTGACTCGCTAAGAAATACGGCTACCAGATTGTATATATAGTCCATGAATGTCAACACATACCGCATGCGGGAGTTAATATAAAAACATTTGTAGCAATGATTATACCACCAAAAAAAAAACACTGTTTGCACTTTCTTAAATTTTTTTTCTTTTTTCCAGAAAAATATAGTTGACATATTTACATCATAGGACATTAGAAATGAATTAATATACAGTTTGATGTGTTTCATTTTTTCTCCACTAGAGTGCATTCTTACAATATCGCGTTCCTTTGGTAATAAATAATATGATCTGGTTGCAGTGACGAACAAAAGAAGTAAATGAAGCGTAACAATCGTTTCTCATTTGTTTTCAAACATCGCCGTTTGTATAAAATATATAAATATTTTAAAATAACTATATTTAAATAATGATTTGTGAGTAAACAGCTTAATTTTATTCGTTAAATAGTCCTAACAAATGCCACTCTTGATTTCCAAATTCCTTAGATAAATTCGTTCCTCACTTCGTGAGTCGTGAATTTATCGATAATTTTGAAAATCGCTCGTGGCATTACTTATGATAAACAATTCTCTCTGAAGTACATTTTTGAAATCTTTGCGACACCCGGTATAGTGCACTTGAGTATAATCTGATATTTGTAAAGCGCGTGTACGTAATTTGAAAGTAGAGATACTTTGTGCATGATGGATTGCTGGATATTTTTTATGTGGTTTTAAGTTTACATAATTATAATAGTAATTAATTTAGTAAGAGATTTACCTCATAGATCACTCTGCTCGCCAGACATGTACGTGGAGTTAAGATGATGGAACGCTCAAGATTTACCACTAAACCATAAACCACCTGCTACTGTTTAATTACTTTAATGGAATGTTCCTAATACCACTTATAATCATCATTATCGCTCCCAGATTCATCCACGTGTGATCATAAACTTAATGTTAAAATTTAACAAAATCTAACTATTATTAATATTTTGCATACATATATGTGTAAGCCCTATTAGGTAAAGTATACCCACTACAGGCCTCAGGAGGCCCTTGGGGTAGTGGGAGGTTAAGGCTCCCACTTTTTCTGGACAATCGGCACTTGATGTCAGCCGGGTTGTCAGCCCTGCGTGACGGCCGCCTTTACCCCAGAACAAGCGTCTGGTACTCATTTTAGTTAGAGGCTGAGTCGACCCCAGGGCCATAGTGCCGCCAGAAGGTTTGGGTCAGTTTAAAAATCCTGACCCCACCGGGACTTGAACCCTCGACCTTCCAGCTTGTAGTGCGGTGCCTTAACCACTACGCTACGGCGTGCCCCCGTAAGCCCTATTAGTAGTGAAATTTACAGGGTGTTTCAAAATGATGGAGGGTTTTAAAGTTATGTAATATCCCGTATATGATATATAAGAACAAAAGTTACGTGGGATTAAAGAGAAACTCTTCGAGTTTTCATAACATACTTTATAAGTATTCGATGTGAGCACCTTTCGTCACAAGGCACACATTTAGCCGATAGTCAAATTGCACCGTATTGGTGCTGTATCGTACCAATGTTGTTGATAATTGCCTTGAGTTGGGAACATAGATTGCTCAAATTAACATATCTTTGCCCGGGCCCATAAAAGACAAAGTTTAATTCACATTTCCTAAATAAATTGTTAAGCGTGTAATATATTCTAAGCTGTACTTATTACAATCGTGGAAGTTTCAAGGAAAGAGAAAATCATATTCGCTTGAGAAAGCTTTGGAAGTTTATACTCATATCTGACATGACTAGCTACTGAATCAATAGCCATAAGTTAACTAAAAGCAGATATTTCATATTTAATAAGAGTCAAAAAACAGTCAGATATAACATTCAAATAATAAAAGATAATTAGCTTAACATTGAAAAATAAATTGAGAAAAGAAACAATAACCTTATCGGCCATCTAAACAAAACAATAATAATGAAACATACGTACACTCTATTCATTCACACGAGTCCCGCCAAGGGCTAGGGTACACGGTCCTTGTGGCCCTACCCTGGCCTAAGGGACCAATAAACAAAACAAGCTCCTCCGAGCTAAATCGACTTGACCCTCTGGTTAATAACAGATGATGACCTTGATGTTAGTAAGCGCAGCTTATTTGAGGGTTCACTAGGAGAGGGGAGGATGCGCGATAGAACACGGCGCATAACGAAAAGGGGGTATGTAGGAGAGAATTTGGCACTGTTCACTAAGATCAGAGAAGAAATGGAGACGCGATGACGTATTGGTTACGCAGTAACGTAATCCACGTATCTAAAACTTGATTTCGGTACAACTTTATTCCCAAACCTTGGTCAGCATATTTGGAGTAATGGATTCAACAGCAACAACAATCCTTCTTCTCAAGTCTGGAAGGTCGACGGGAAGTGGTGGTATGTACACATGGTCCTTCACATACCCCCACAGGAACAAATCACAAGGTGTGAGATCGGGAGACCGTGGAGGGTATGGGAATGAACCATGTCATCCGGACCGACGCGTTATTTGGTGTTCGTGGACGTCCTGGACTTTTCCTTTTAGTTGTTTCTAACTGTTTATACCATCGACGGATAATTTTATCTGTCGGAGGATCAATTCCAAATTGCCATCGGAAAGCTCGCTGCACTGCAACAATGGAACTAGACCTCGCAAATTGCAACACACAGAATGACTTCTGCACAGGAATCGCCATTTTTACAAATTTAACGCTGACGACGTAATAATGACAAGAAACAAATTACTGCATATAGGATATGAAACTTTCACAGTTTTTCTTTCATTATAGCAATTAATCACGCATCCAATTTCGTTTGTAAAGCTATACCAACTACTTAAAAACCCCGTCCATCATTTTGGAACACGGTGTACTGTTATCTTCAAAATTACGTAGATTTTGAATGTCAGTGCGCAGGACCCTTGGTAACTGGCGTAAAAATTACAAAAATAAAATAATATTTTAATGTTTTTAGCCTTCAGATAGTCTTGATAACATTAAGTTTTGATCTCTTTAGACTTTCTACCTTTAATAATTCTATTTAAAATGTACGGTTTCATGTTTTACAGAGTGAGAGTAAATTAATATCTCTGTGAAGTTTTCATAAATAATGCCACGAGTGAATTTATCTAGAGGATTTGGAAATTATGAGTGGTCCATATAGAAAACATCACGATACGATTCTCATAAGTAATGCCACGAGTGATTTCCAATTTATCTAGAGAATTTGGAAATCAAGAGTGGCATTTGTTAGGACTATTTAACGAATAAAATTAAGCTCTTTACTCACAAATCATTGATTAACTATAGTTATTTTAAAATATTTATACATTTAATGTAAACACCGATATTTGAAAACAAATCAGAAATGTGAGGTTATGTTCATTCACTGCAACTAGATCATATTATTTATTGCTAAATAAGATCGCAATATTGTAAGAGTGCACCCAAGTGGAGAAATACTGAAACACATCAAACTATATATCATAATCAACATTACGGGTTATTCATTTATTTTTTAGTAAACAAGTCAGTAAAATCAAGGAATCTGATCATTATTTGCTATATTCAATGTATTTGTTGGAGAAAAATAATGTTCTGTCCTATTCAGAACCTTAAAAAGGAGCTTTCTTTATCACAAAAGCAGGAGCTGATAAAGAGAAATCGATAAAGAGCGAGGTGAAATACGACTGCCATTGGTAGTAAAACAAAATTCATTGAAATGTGATTTGTCATTGGCTAGCATTTGTGGCGTGAGTTAAATAGTCAACTATAAGTAAGGACATGATTTCCAACGCACAGCCAGTCTGCAGCCGACATTTGAATAGTTAGGAAGTCAAAGAGCACGGAGAATTTCCTGAGGGTCTCTACCGCAGTAGTGGACGAGAGGTTGAGTGTTAATAAAACCAGACCACGGCCATTTAACCCGAAATACATAAAATACATGAAACAATTAAAATAATTGAAATTTCTTTGATATGTATGAGTTAATTTGTATTCAACAAAATTTTAGAATGTGGGCAGTATAAAACCTTTTTATTAGTCCATATATAATTTTGAAAAGGAGAAAAGAAAGTTTAATTTTCATGTTTTATGTCAACAGTTATGTCGAATTCATCTATTTTGAATTGTTATTAATCAAATTCAATACAATATTGGAGTACAATTAGTGATGATTGTTTTTTCTTTCTTTTCAGGTAAGTGTCTGCTTTTACTGCGGAAATTTCTTGCAGCTGTCTGTAAGTAAAAATATTATCAGAACCCATATTGTTATTTTACAGTATAAGTCCCTAACTTTGGACCTCTTTTCTAGCTGTTCATATATCGATGACCAGTCATCATGATCCTGTAAGCCGGGCAAACTCTCAATACTGCATTTATTGTTTTTATTTGTTTGCTATTAGGTGACATTATTCCTTTATATGCTTTGTAACAGATATGTTTATGAGGAGATTATTTAGGGTCGGGCTGAACTTATGATTATGACCGGTGATAGATAAGGAACTATTTAAGGTAAATAGTGATCAAACTAATTTTAGGTCACGTGATAGAAGGATTTTATTAATTTTCTTTTCTCTCAATAGTAAATTATACACTTTTGTCTTATAACTTGGCTAAGAAACGGCCAAAACCACGACTAAATTTTATTAATGCTTATCGCGGATCTTTCTTTTGTACGTTCTCCTAATGGGAACACTCGCTCCACTCACTTTGACTATCGGGGAGCACTTGCCCCTCTTGCTTGAATATTGACTATAGGGAGCACTCGCTCCACTTACTTAGATTTTTAACTTCATAACATTTATATTAAATATTTAAGAAAGTCGTGGATTTGACTTATTTTTCCGTCGCCATTACAATTTTTATACAAAATTTTCATTGGATAAAATAAATCTTTTGACACACCTCTATAGGCTACATGTGCTAGTCGATATAGGCCTACTAGATTTAGGGCGTCGCCTTTTACATGCCTATCTTCATTTCCAAGTTACTCCAGGTCAATAATCTCTCTAACTGCCCGCTATGTTTTTGGAGGCTACATACTTTTTTTTACTTGATGTTTCTTAAAAGCAATAAACCTATCTTTCATCCCTCCTAACCGTATCGATGCTCCCCTTCTTAGTTTTAACCTTTTAACCTTGAGGATTTGCGTAAAGTCTAAGACCGTAATATAACTGTCTTTAATACCTACCGACTTCCAAAATACGTAACATATGACCAGACAATAAACTTAACAGTTATTCATATTTCTTCAGACACCCTCAAATAAGTTAAAACCCGCTGCAGCAATGACTTGTTCACTAGAAAATATTACTATATTTTTACAATCAAAAGAGCCCTCCAATTATACCGGTACAGCTTGTTTATTTTCTTATAATGCAGTCTTTAGGTGGCAGCTTCAATTATAGGTAATATAATGTACGCTTAAAAACTACAAAATAGTTACCTTGTAGGTCCGTCTCCTCAATTTAAGTTATTTTAAAACTCTGTAGGCCTTTCGGGACTAGTCCCATCATCAACAGAATGCATTAGGTCCGTACTTGTTGACCCTTGTTGAAGCACTGACTTGGTTGTGAGAATTTTGTACAGAGGATTGTGTGGACTGGGTGTGTATTCATTGAGAATCAGGTTGTTGTTGATTTCTCTTAGGATTGCGATTTCTTCCAGTATATTTATACTCGTTGGAATGTTTTCTCTATGTACTATTGTGAGGGTGTTATCGATGTTATGCATATGGTGTGCAGCATGAATTACATTTTTTTTCCGTAACTTGATTTTCCTCCATTATAAATGAAATCTCTGAAATGTTCCTTGAATCTAATGTTGAAGCTTCTGTTAGTTTTCCCAATGTAGAATTTTACTAGTATCGATCAATTAAAGGGAAAAAACTTCGTTGAGGCCAAAGGTAGACCTATAATATGTTTCTATAAAAGCCCGAACTACGGTAAAGCCTAAGATTTTCCAGTAAAACGTAAGATAACTGACCTCAGATTTACTGTGAAAACCTATTAGGAAACCTAGCGAGTTGCTTCAAGCGGAACTTTTGAGACTCGTATTCAGAAGTTAATAGGTTCATATCCCGAAGCCAACAAACTTGACTGAGGAAAGCCTCAGGTAAGTTTACTGAATCGTGAAGGCAAAAGCTGGGAAAAAAATTCATTACAGAACCCATTTCACTTTTTCACCATTTCGTATTATCAATAAATATAAAGAAAAACATAAATTGATTAAATAAATAGACCCTATATGATGTAGATGAAAAAGGGGTCTAGTATAAAAAAATAATACTGCTAGGATCATATTTTTTATGGGGAATGAAAAACTTGCATGGAAGCTTCTTGTAGGAAAACCAGAGGGAAGGCGCCCAGTTGGTAGACCAAGAATGAGGTGGGAGAAGACACATTAACTATGATTTGAGGGAAGTAGATTATACAGGGAATGATTAGAAAGCATTAGCTCAGGATAGGGATGCATAGAGAGCTTATGTCCGCGCGGTCATGAACCTACGGGTTCGATAGTGCCAGTGAGTAAGTAAGGAACATATTTTTAGGCTGGGATTCAAGAACTAAGCTCTCTAGTCCATGGCATCTCCGTCTTCTGTACGTTGAGGTTCTCATCTTTCAATTGTTTCCGGAAACTTTTTTTAATAAACATCTTGTTAGCACATAGAGTGAACCAGTTAGAGTAGGTTCTGCATGACCCACATTACACTGAGCAACAAAAAATATTATTTTTTTTTTGTCTCAGAAAAAAAATAGATTTGATTCGGATAGTACTTTTTCTCCTGAATACAAATATGACATCGGTTTTTCTCCATCACGCAAGTTTCCGAGAGACGGGCATTTATAATTTCAAACATTTTAATATTTTATACATTCGTAACTATACAATATTCGAACATTCGGACTTACCAAGAAAGTAAGAAATTACGATTTTCTGCTATATATCGCCTGTGGAGCATCCCTCTTGATGGTCCAACAATAATCGGCCAGCATATTAGGATTCCATTTGCCTTGATATCGAAAACTGTTTGCCTACACGCCCCCTACTCTTTGTGCCATTTAGATAAGCATTTTGATAATATTTTATTCTTTCACAGAGATTAAATATATTAAGTTCTGTTCTTATATCTTCGTTTTTTTTCTTTTTATCGGTCCTTTGGTATCCTGCTATTGCTCTCAACATCTTCATTTCAGCAGCCTCTATTTGTTTACTATCTGCCTTTGTTAATGTCCAGGTTTCACATCCATAGATAAGAGATGGAACTGCCAATACTTTGTAAAACTTCAAAATAGTTTATTTTCTAGACTTATTCAATAAAGTGCGTTTAATTGTGCCAGATAGATAATTGAATCGTTGTATTTTAGTGTGTTTATCTAAATTTGTGTAATTTCCTAAATGACATCCCAAATAATTAAAATTCTGAACTTGGTCTATAACTACATTGTTTATCATTATTTTTGTTCTTATTGCACATTTTCCTTTCAGAGCTAATATTTTTGTTATAGATGTAGATATTCTTAAATTGTATTGTAGAGAGATATTATTGAAAGTATAAAGGAATTGTTGTAAAGCATTTTCTGATGCTGTCATTATTACTTGATCGTCTGCAAAAAGCAGAGTTGTCAATACACTATTTATATTAATTTGTTCTTGCCATTCATTTAAGACATGGTCCCAGTATAAATTAAATAATACTGGTGACAACGGATACCCTTGTCTTACTCCCTGGTTTATTTCTATATTTTATTTACTTATTTTATCTCCGCAGTCTATTTTAAAATATGTTTCTATATATCGTAAAAAATAATTAATTGATTTATAACTAATGCACGTTTTTGACAGGAGCGCTGTCATAATTACACCCACTAATTAACAGTAATTATGCGATTAAATTATTCACATATTTTGAAATGCGTGCCTACGCTATGATTATGCGTGTAATAAAAAAGGTGTATTATATGGCGAATTCTTGATATAATCCAGGTTTGAAATGGCTGCCAACATTAACCCTTCACGTAGAATATTATCAGCTCTTTCCACTGTCAAACCGAACAATAAAATGCAAATCCGTCTATTGTCAGCTGTGCCCTTTTTATTTAATCTAAACGGGAACAAAGGGATTATAACTATAATGATGACGTAAAAGCAAATGAACTGCATTTGATTTTTATTTTTAGTATTTTCTTTTTTTTTTTTTTAATTCGGTATGTAGAATTTTTAATATCAGGATGAAGTTATTATATATAATCAGTTCTAACAGGAAAATACGATGTAGGCCTAATTATCTAATAATTTAGCTGGTGGATCAGTTACCAATCCCTTTCTGTATCCCACACTTTGTCCTCCTCATCATCCCTTTACATTGCCTTCCTACCTTAACTTAAACACACAATCGAGAGAGAACCTGTCTCTAGCTGCACGTCTGCACCGAATATTTCACTATTCCTCATCTCTCCTTGTTTGGTTACCCATCTCTGGAATTCCATCCTCTCTTATATCAAGAACTGCCCGACTCAGAAACAGTTCAAATACAAAATAACCGAATATTTCCTAAGACAATATAATATACAACCAAACTTTATGTGGGATTATTTCTATTGTTTTAATATTTTTCATTTTTATTTTTAAGCCAATAGTTGAATCAAGTTTTTTTTTCTTCTTCCTTTCATGTGATAGACCCAGCGGTCTGTTACGGTCTCAATACAACGTCTCAATTTAAAAAAATATTCCAGAAAAGCAACTGAAATGGTACGAACATATTAGGCGAGTCCACCGCTGTGGTCTCGAGGTAGCGTGCTGCCTTGTCACGCAGCGGGCCCGGGTTCGATCACCGGTCGGGGCAGTTTTTCTGGGTGAGGTTTTTATCGGGGTTTTTCCTCACCTGTAAGACAAATGTTAGTAAAACTTTAAGTCCCAAACGGTCCCCGAAATCATATGGCCATCATCCTTATCATTATCATCCTTACCATTATCATTATCATCATCATCCTTCATCGGTGTGGAAAGCAACGGGAAGCTACCACACCTACACAATTCCCTAGTAAAGCTGCAAGCATAGCATGAAAATGCTATGATTGCAGTGAAGGACCTGCCTTCGGGCAGAATTACTATGGATGGATGGATGGATATTAGGCGAATGGAGGACGAAAGATTACCGAAGAAAATAATGGAATGGACACTATCAGGAACGAGAAGGAAAGGACGACCAAATCTCACGTGGATCCAAGGGATTAGAGAAACTTTGATGGACTGGGAAATAGAGGAAGAAATGTGTTATAATAGAGACGAATGGAGGAAAATTATAAAACGAAATTGAAGAGAAATCATTGGTGCCAGAAATATGTATCAACATTGTTTAAACCGGATATATTATTATTATTATTATTATTATTATTATTATTATTATTATTATTATTATTATTATTATTATTATTATTATTATTATTATTATTAAAACTTGGATAGAAGGGGTACAAGAAGCTATGAATATCGGAGGAATGGAGGAAGATCAATGGATGGATAGAGAGGAATGGCGTTTGGTTTCCGGAAGACGGCGGCAGCTGCCATGATACCGGATGATGATGATGATGATGTTTATTATTATTATTATTATTATTATTATTATTAAAACTTGGATAGAAGGGGTACAAGCAGCTATGAATATCAGAGGAATGGAGGAAGATCAATGGATGGATAGAGAGGAATGGCGTTTGGTTTCCGGAAGACGGCGGCAGCTGCCATGATACCGGATGATGATGATGATTATTATTATTATTATTATTATTATTATTATTATTATTATATCATCATCATCATCATACTTCTTCATGTTAAAAATACTTATTGCATGCTGGTACGTAAATCTCGATGAGTAAGATCTTAAAACGACTTAGTACAATTTTGCACTATTTATTTTTAAAGTGACGTCAGCATTGTCGCGAAGAAAACCTTTTTTTTCACGCCCTGTCATATATCTTCATCCTTTCTTTACACTACAAGTTTTACAACTAGATTGGAAACGTACATATTTCATACGTTTTGCTCCCTTTCATCCACATCTCTTCCTATCATCCCGTTATATATCTGTTTGTGTAGTTCACCTCGCACGTGCTACTCGTTAAGGGCACTTCTCCAGCTCCAAGTATTTTGACAGCGTTTTTATATGTTTTGATTTCTAGCTTTATAGCCGCACTAAGATAAATAAAATATATTGCTACAATATCGTAATAAAGTTACACAGAAATTGGTCACGTCCGAGCTAACCCACCCCTCCCTTTCTGCAGCTATTTTTATCTTCGTTTTGTCCTTTTCTCCAAAGTATTTCCACCGAGTTTCAACTCTAGGGACGTAATAAGTGTTTCATTGCTTTGAATCTCTTCGTAATATGAATTAATGATAATAATAATAGTTTTATTTATATAGGCCTACAAAATTTTAATGTTTACACATCTTTCTGTGCCTAAAGTTTTATTTTTCTTCTCCACTCGTCTCTCTCCATCCAATCCATGTCCTCCATTCCTCTTGATCTTATTCCAGTTCTTATTTCCTGCATCCACGAGTTTCGAGGTCTTCCTCTCCTCCTTCTTCCAGGTGGACACCATTCCAATATTTTCCTGGGTAATCTTTCTTCTTGCATTCGTCGTACGTGCCCATACCAATTTAATTGCTTATACCGTATATAATCTACTATTGAATAACCAATATTCATTTTTTCTCTTATGACAGTATTTCTTATTTTGTCTAATTTTGAACATCTTGCTGCTCTCCACAAGAAATCTGTTTCCATCGACATAAGTTTTTGTTCTAAGTTTTTGTTGAATTTCCAAACTTCAGCTCCATATGTGACAGTACTTCTCACTATTGAATTATATATTCGTAAGTTTCGTAAGGTATCTAAGATCTTATTTCTTATTTTGAAATGTGAGTCCAAATTTATCTGCCAATTATATATGATATCGTCAATAGGAATATTAAAAGGGGTGGAGGAAAGCGGACATCCCTATCCTACACCTCTATTTATTCTTGCTGTTGTATTCTTTTTATTTTTTACATTAACACCGCTTCATCAGACTATCCGACACACATAATCTTGACACTCGATCCCATCAGCACATTGTCCTTTATATCCCTCCTCATCACACTGTATATTATTCATTATCTTTTACGGTCTCACTTTCCAAAACATGGAATTCCCTTCCGCCCTATGTCAGAGACTGTCAAACTATAACATCCTTCAAAAACAAACTAAAGATTTATTTAATAACAAACTAATTTATTCACCTCACTGATAGTATTATTTTAACAATTAACAAACTAAATTAATTAAATTAAATTATTTATGAAAATAATATTAAGAATAACAAATATTTTCATTTGTTTTGTTTTAAATATTGTATAATCGTAAAATTAGTTTTCTATATCTCATTATTTTTCTTTGTTTTTTATACACATTAGACAGGGACAATTCAATATGTCTTGCTTGTATACATTTTATTATTAGTTTTAGTCTTAATTTTAACTAACATTAACTGGTTGCATTATAGATCGTAATATGATAGATATTATCTTTTTTGGTCAAATCTTTATTTAGTATTTAATATTAGAGTTAATTGAGATTGTTGTATTCTGATGAAATATATGTTTGTCTTCGTGAGTGGAAGAGAAGGCCACATGACCTTAACTCCACCAGGCTAAATAAATGTAATCTAATCTATCATCATCATCATAGTACATTCACGATTTTAGGCCATTTGTTGACCTGTTTCGGCCTCAAGAGAAACACCATCCAGAAGTCTTTTGAGTGGACGTCCTGGTCTTCTTCTTCCTGCAGGTTGATATCTTAACATTAGTTTGGGTATTCTGTGATCTTCCATTCGATGAACATGTTGTATCCATCTTGACTTATAATCAGAAATTTTGTTTTCTAAAGATTCCATGTGTAATTCTTCTAAGATGTCTTCATTTTTTTTGTGATCTAGTAGTGTGTATCCTGCAGTCCTCCGAAGATATCTCATTTCAGCAGATCTAAGTTCTAATCTATTACTTTTAATATTTGTTTGTTCTTTCTTTATCATCTCTACATTGTGTAATTTTAGATAATTTTAATTTAACTATAGATGATTCAATTAGAGTTGAAATAATTGCATTAAAATTAAGTAACAAAACATTGTTGTTAACCTACTAGGCTGTAGCCTACGTTATTAAAGCTACGGCCTGATGCTTGTCATTTTTTACTGCAGGTAACGTAGAGGGGAGCGGTGGCTGAGTTGTTGAAATTCTGACTGCGTTTAGCCATTGAGAAAAGAAAAAGAAGGTTGAGCATCCCCTTCAGCATTTCTACTTCACCCCCCAACCAATCCCTTTTTTGGATGCTAGTTTCCGGACCTTGCAGAATCTCCAATATTAGGTTCCTCCTCTCCCATCCCTTTTGGCGATTGCTATAAACTGGAGAGTCTATATTATTATCTTCACCCTTTTATCATCAGCATCAACTGGACACAGAGGGAGGAGGAGAGGGAAAAGCTTTCAAACTTTTCCTATGAGTTCCTCGGGGATGGTATTTGCTATATTAGCTGCTTGGATCTCGGTCTTTTCTACGTAATCTTTCAGTGCAACCTGAATGTAAAATTCACAAAGGAAAAAATGGGTTCCCTGTTTTGTAATTGCGAGGCCCCGATTTTGATGAATAACTGACTGGTAATATCGAACCCGGAGGTACATACGCTTGTGAAAATATGCTTTCCATACATTCCATCCTAAACTGGACGATGTTATGCATCAAGCGGTTAAGCGCATTTTTTTTAAATTGATATTTATGAAGTAAGTGTACGCACGCTTTTAGCGCCAAATCATTAAAAATAGTCTTATTATTATTATTATTATTATTACTATTATTATTATTATTATTATTATTATTTATTATTATTATTATTATTATTATTATTATTATTATTATTATTATTATTATTATTATTATTATATCCGCCGCGGTGGACTAGTGGTTATGCTCCTTGCCTCTGGTCCCGAGGGTCGCGGGTTCTAACCCGGCCAAGGTCGATGGATTTTTTAGGATGCATAACTCCAAGGACCAAATCCTCCGGGAGGGACTTCAAGCTGTGGGTCCCGAGTCTGAAGATTTTCAGTCTCGTAAAAGATCCTTAAGTCTGAATGAAAATGCCTCTAAGCAAATTTACCGAATTTTCCCGTCCTAGTACTACCTTGGTTTCCTAGATGTCAGTATGAGACGGAACGCTGACCACGGACCACTCAAAGGACATCTATATGAAAACAAGTGTAACTAAATTAATATGGTTCAAATTCTTCCCTGGGGAGATCGCCTAAATCTCTGTTAAGGGAAACATGGGCTTGCAATTAAAAAAAATATATATTATCTTTTTCTTCTTCTTCTTCTTCTTCCTTCCTAGTATTAGGCCAAGGCCTGTTACGATCCTATAGAAAATTTTCCTTCGAGCGTTTCATAGGACGACCCAGAGGTCTTCGTCCTCTTGGTATATAATTATAAACAGCTTTAGGGATCCGATTTGAACTCATTCTTTCAAAAACTATTAGATGGCTGCTGCATCACTGGTCTTGCCTTCCTTTGGCCAGCAACCAATCGAAGGGACTGTTGTTATGCTTTCAAGCCTTATACGAGAATTTCCCGGAAGGATCAAACTTATTATTATTATTATTATTATTATTATTATTATTATTATTATTATTATTAAATAAATTGTAAACGCTATCAGTCCTATCAGAAATTCTGTGTTTTGCTATAACCGGATATAAAATCATATCTTCATAAATGCTGATCTAATTTTTTCATCATGCAGCTAAGCGCCAAATGTTCTCGCTCTTAGATTGTTGATACATAACCATCAAACATGGAATATAATTTGCAATATCCAGTACTGTTAATTTGACACTACAATAAATGGCGAAGATTGACTTAAACTTTAAACATGTTTCTCTCGAAACTTGCACAATGGCGCATAGCCTGTTGATGCATAACGCCGTCCAACTAATATTTTACAATAATTTCGTGTATACTCATCTCCTTCATACCATGGTTAATGTACTCTCTCACTTCATTCTTGGTTTACCTACTGGTCGCTTACCTTATGGTTATCCCATAGCCTAAAGTTTTCATACTTCTCTTTCATTTCCCATTTGTGTTAGAGGCCTATGTCATGCCGATCGCAAAGAGCAAATGCTGGAATAGAACCCCAAAAGGTCCGCTTCCACTTCACTCTGCTAATTAACTTCAAATTTTAATTCAACATTTAAAACGGGGCTAATGTATTTTACAGGAACCCGGGGTTGTACCTATTAAGGAGAAACAAAAAGGATCGCTCACCGCCAGTACTAAGTGATGGCCGCAGAGCTTTCCATCTATCTATCTATTTAATGCCGATCGCAGTCCACGATACTTAACTGCTCTTATTATATCCAGTTTCCCAGAAAGATTATATAGACCTCTGTTAGGTAGTCTTGTTCATTCTTCTACCTATATTTAGTATTGTTGGCCGATAGCGAGGAGATACTAAAGGGCAACACGCACACACTATTGAGTAACACTAAGAAATTAGGACTGTAAGTAAATATCAATAAAACTAAATATATGGTCACACGTAGAAATTCATAAAATAATGGAACTGGACAGCTAATGAGGGAAATTTTGAGGAAATGACTGAATTCAAATACCTAGGAACAATAATCACAAATAGGAATGAGATGCACAAAGAAATTAAACATAGGCTCAATTCTGGAAATGCGTGCTATTATGTATTGCAGAGACTTTTGATGTCCCAACTCCTTTCAAAAAACGTTAAACTGAAAATATATAAAACTATTATTCTACCAGTTATATTATATGGGTGCGAAACATGGACTCTTACTTTAAGAGAGGAAAGGAGATTACAAGTAGCCTATTTGAGAATAAAGTACTTAGGACAATTTTTGGACCAAGGACAGATGAACGGACGGGTGAATGGAGAAGACTACATAACAATGAACTACATGGTCTTTATAGGAAGCCAGATATAATAAGAACAGTTAAGTCTCGCAGACTGCGATGGGCAGGACATGTTGCACGTATGGGGAATGAAAGACTTGCATGGAAGCTTCTTGTAGGAAAGCCAGAGGGAAAACGCCCAGTTGGTAGACCAAGAATGAGGTGGGAGAATAACATTAACTATGATCTGAGGGAAGTAGATTATACAGGAAATGATTGGAAAGCATTAGCTCAGGATAGGGATGTATGGAAAGCTTATGTCCGCGCGGCCATGAACCTACGGGTTCTATAGTGCTAGTGAGTTATTTATACTAAGTTATTCACATGTTGAAACAATAATTTGTGGATTTTTCGATTTTTAAATATTTAACTTAAGTGGACTCCTGGCATAAAATCCCCATGTTTTTAAAGCAAAGCCAGAAGGCAGAAGAAAAAATTGTAAATAAAGATTGAAAAAGTAGGATTCTGTATTGTATGACAGAGTAAGAAATTGGAGAACTCTGCACAGGAAACTGGTGTAGATATTTGAAGGAGGCCAAGGCTCACATGAACTCTTGTGCTAATGAAGATGAAGAAAAATAGGAAAAAGAATGAGTAACAATACATTATAAGATATGGAGATTGTATGAATAATGAAAATTGTAAGATGAATTCTTATTTTTATTAAGGGACTCATCCTTTCAGCAGGTTTGACAACGTTTCGCATCTTCCTGCTCTCAATTATTCTACTATCATTCTCCTCCTCATCTCTTTGTCATTCCAATCTGCATCATCCAATCATTTTTCCCTCATGCTGCTCAAACCACCATCAATCCACGTTTTTAACCGTCCTCTTCTTATTCTTCTACCAAGTGGCACCCATTCTAGTATTCTTCTTGAAAATCTATCTTCTATCATTCTTTTTACATGATCATACCACCAGGCTAAATAAATGTATTCTATTCTATTCTAAATATACTCATAAGTAATGCCACGAGTGATTTCCAAATTATGGATAAATTCACGACTCACGAAGTGAGGAATGAATTTATCTAGAGAATTTGGAAATCAAGAGTGGCATTTGTTAGGACTATTTAACGAATACAATTAATCTGTTTACTCACAAATCATTATTTAACTGTAGTTATTTTAAAATATTTATATATTTAATGTAAACGGCGATGTTTGAAAACAAATGAGAAACGATAGGTACGCTTCATCTGCTTCTTTTGTTTATCACTGCAACCAGATTATACTATTTATTGCCAAAGGAACGCAATATTGTAAGAATGCTCTGTAGTGGAGAAAAAATGAAACACATCGAACTGTATATTAATTCATTTCTGATGTCGTATGATGTAAATATGACAACTATATTTTTCTGGATTATTACCTGGGAAAAAATACATTTAAGAAAGTGCAAACAGTGGTTTCTTTTTTGGTGGTATAAAAATCGCTAGAAATGTTTTTATATACAATCTGGTAGCCGTATTTCTTATAGGCTCAGTCACTGCAAACTAATGGTCAGACCTGTTCAGAATATTAAAAAGGAGGAGCTTTCTTTAATATGGTAAATATAACACTGATAAATATTTCGTGAAACACGACTCTGATTGGTTGTAAAACAGAAATCATTGAAACGTGATTGGTCATTGACTCCCATTTGGGGCATGAGTTAAATAGTCTATATAATTTAATTTATCAATATCAATAAGAAAAAGAAATTGCACATATGAGCCATTCAACTTAATTTACTATCTCTATGCAGCGGCATAATTGAAAGTGTAAAGGAATTCACATACTTAGGCAGCAGGTGGTACAGATAGCGATATTATAGTAGAAATAATTACAATATTTATTGATTGATTGATTTAATATCGTTTTTTATGAAGTCCACAATTGAAGTTTGAACACATGAGAGCATATAACAGAAATTTAGAAAATTCAAAATATGCTAACCACCTATTCCAATTTAATCATCCAAATTTTGAAATTTTACATATTTGTGATTAAGTGTAAGAAGTTAGATCTTTTGGAGGCTATAGAAATTAATAAATTTAAAAGTAGTAAAAAACTGTTAAATTCTCAACTTGATTAGAATGAATCCCCTTTCTTAAATTAAAAAAAATAAATAAATATTGTTGTATTGTTGCTTAGATTAATTGGAACACAATTCATAATTTGTTAACATGTCTGAAGAAGGTACAGTGTGCCGAAACAGCTGTCACTGAATTATATAATAAATATGAAAATCAAATAAAACTACGTTTTTTTTATTTAATTAATTCCATATTTTGTTTAATTTCACTGATTCTTATTTTATCTTTCTTAAAATCCCAGCTAAACACTTACAAAAATCCATTTCTGCAGAATTTAATTTACTTATTTTAATGCAATACCAAGGAGTACATTGACATAACGTCATAACAGAATCCAAGCTACAGAATTGAAATTATTACTTGGAACTGTACATAAAACAAGGAGAGATAGAATAAGGAATGGCAAAATCAGGGAGCCATTAAGTGTAGAAAATTTAAAAAAAGGCATAGAAAAAGTAGACTAAAATGGTTTGGGTATTTAAACAGAATAGAAAAGGAATGACTACCATAAAGACTGACAAATCCCAAGATACAAGGAAAACGACCACGAGGTAGACCACAACAAAGATGGATTAACCAAGTTAAGAAAAGTCTACGAGAGAGAGGATACGACTGGGAAGAACTAAAAAACGAAACAAAGCATGGAAATATAGAGATGGTTGGAGGCATATTTGGAATCGACCTTCTGAAAGGAGGACACGATAAGAGGATGATGATGATGATGACAAGGTGTAGAAACAAGGGAAACATTTTTACTCCAGCAATATTCTTTATATGGCGTTAAAAAATGTTTTAATGTTTTATATTTCACTTCCTTTTTATATTTATTCTCCTCTTTCCATTAGAAACATTTTGTTCCCTTAAATCTTGAACTGAAAAAAAAAGCATGTGGAATCAACAAATAGAGACACCATACTCTGTTTTAATTTCACACACAACACATATAAATATAACGTGCATCTACCTCCAACAACAGACTCGTGAATACCAAATAAAAATGTTATGTAATTTTACATTCCCCCTTCTCACCCCTCGCTTACGTACAAACAAGCATATAGCATTTTAACTGGTCATTGTAAATTACATGCGCACAGTGGCGCTTCACGTGCTGAGATAGATAAAC
Organism: Diploptera punctata; assembly: GCA_030220185.1. Lineage (NCBI taxonomy): Eukaryota > Metazoa > Arthropoda > Insecta > Blattodea > Blaberidae > Diploptera > Diploptera punctata. Next base: position 849,043 of record JASPKZ010001224.1, read on the forward strand.
TCCTGCACTCTCTGTCCAATCCATCTCTCACACCATTTTACATATTTTTTTTCAACATATGCTTTTTTATATATATATATATATATGTTATTTCCTCAATAATCTAGTTTCCTCTTATATCACGCAATTTTGTGACAGAGATTAACATTGGCTGCGTCCATCACTTTTACAGCGTGCAGTTGAGACTTCAACCCTGTTTCAACGTCCATAAAAAAACGTTGAATCGTGATTCACTCATAAAATAGCTCAATGCGGATACATGATTTTTCAATTTGATTTCATGAAAAAATATAACATATTTTGGATGTCATTTATTATTATTTAACAGGTTTTAAATCTATACATCTTCGTGTGCCCAGTATTAAGTTTTGATTCTGTTCCTCCACTCATCTCTATCCTTCCAGGCATCACCCTGCAGTCCTCTGTCCTTCATCAAATTTATAAATCCCTCTATCCATGTCTTCCTAGGTCTCCCTCTTCTTTTCCTCCAAACTCCTAACTATCAGTCTATCTTCATTCATCCTCTTCACGTGTCTAAAATATTGTAATTGCTTATTTCCCTACAAAATATATAATTCTTTCGTTAAAATTCTACTTATTCCGATTTTCTTCGCATCAATGAGCTAAAAAAAGAAAAATGGATTTTTAAGAAAACCTTCTGATCTTCTCAAATTTAGAGCATCGTGCAGATCTTTTAAAAATCCATTTCTGTAGATTGCAATTTTCACTTTAATTTGACATTTGTAGTCCACGTCTCTGTTCCATGGGCGAATGTCTGTCTTTTACGGTTTTTATGGTTTTCCTACAAGAAGCTTCCATGCACGTCTTTCATTCACCATTCGTGCCACATGTCCTGCCCATCCATATCTTACAATTGGGAAAATTATATTACATGAAAAAGAAATAAATTTCAAGGTATGTATGGAACTATTAAAAGAACACTACACACAAAAACAACAAAATAAACAATACCAAAGTTTTATAATGTAATGGCAGTTCCCATTGTGACGTATGGATCAGAGAATTGGTCCTTGAATAGATCAGACAGAAGATTCCTAGAAACATCTGAGATAAGGTTCCTCAGATACGTTGGCAGGATATACTCTAAGAGACCATATTCCTAGCGCAACAATTAGGCAAGAACATGAATTTTTAATCAAAAAAAAAATACAAAGCTGTAAACAAAAAATGGCATGAACATGGACTCTTCTAGGCTAACAAAACAAGCACTGTTGTACCAACCTCAAGACTATAGAGATGTGGGACCTCCTAGAAGACTATCCATCCATCCATCCATCCAATGGCTAATTAGCTCAAATTCGAGTTTTGGCCTCCCTTAACTTCTGCGTCCAATCATTTCTATTTTGCGAAGCAAGCCTCCAGTTGCGACACTTAAGTAGGGTTGCATCATCTTCCTTAATACCATCCTCCCATCTTTTTTTCGGTCTTCCAACTCGTCTATTCCCCATAAAACTTGCTGTAAGCACCTTTTTTTGTGCTAGGCCTGTCGAGAGCCTTTGTACATGACCAGCCCATTCTAATTTCTTTAACTTAATAAAATTGACAAGGTCAGGTTCATTGCATTTGTCACACAGTTCTTAGTTGTATCGTATTCTCCACTGACCACAAATTTTTATGGGTCCAAATATTTTGCTGAGTACCTTTTTTTCAAAATTATTTAGGGCTGCCTCTGATCTTCTAGTGAGGCTCCATGTCTCACTACCATAGGTCAAAACTGATCTTATTAAAACTTTATACAGCCTTATTTTAGTTGCTGAGTGTATGTTATTATTCTTCATTATTTTATGAAGTAAGTGATAAGCTTTGTTGGCCAGTTTCAGTGTTGGTTGTTGTTATCTGTAATACATGAGGTAGTTAAAAAAATTCACAATGTTAAAACCTAATTCTTTTATGCTAATAGATTGCTGTTCTGTCATTGGTTTAACACCTGTCTGTATCATAACTTGTGTTTTCTGCATGTTAATTTCTAGTCCTATATCTTCTGTGGCTGCTTTAAATTCTGTATAAAATTCTTGAATGGCTTTGTTACTTCTGTTTAAGAGAAAAATGTCATCTGCATAACATATTATCTGTGTAGTGTGATATTCTAGGGTCCCTTTAGTGTTCACTGGTAGCTTTATAATGGCGTATTCCGATCCGATTGAGGGTCTTTCCACTTTTCAGCGGTTGCCCTTTTACCAGCCGGCTGCTGGCCCTTCACATCCACATGTGTCAATCACAGAGGTAGATGATCAACATCCAGTGTAGGGGTGACATGTCGAGTCCCCCAGCCGTTATAGCTGGTTCCTCAACCTGGAGCCGCTACTTATTGTAGCTACCCAATTGCCTCACGATGCTGGGTGGGCACCGGTCCCATACTGGCCGAAATACCATGAGAAAATTTCTTCCCCCATGGAGACTCGAACCAGCGCAAGTCCCGTAGCTCTGCGCCAAGGCTTCCTACCTTAACCGCTCAGCTACGGCGCGGGACTAATGGCGTATTCCGATTGATTGAGGGTCTTTCCACTTTGCAGCGGTTGCCCTTTTACCAGCCGACTGCTGGCCCTTCACATCCACATGTGTCAATCACAGAGGTAGATGATCAACAGCCAGTGTAGGGGTGACATGTGGTTAGCATGTCGAGTCCCCCTGCCGTTATAGCTGGTTCCTCAACCTGGAGCCGCTACTTATTGTAGCTACCCAATTGCCTCACGATGCTGGGTGGGCACCGGTCCCATACTGGCCGAAATACCATGAGAAAATTTCTTCCTCCATGGAGACTCGAACCAGCGCAAGTCCCGTAGCTCTGCGCCAAGGCTTCCTGCCTTAACCGCTCGGCTACGGCGTATTCAAGAACCAAATTAAACATGCATGGGGCCAACCAATCACCCTGTTTAAGTCCTTGCTCGATCTTAAAAGATTCTGTATGTTGAGCCTGTATCTTGACTTGAGCCGTTGTGTCAGTCATGGTACTCTTAACCAACCTTATTAACTTTTTGGGGATGTTAAATTCATTCATGATTTCCCTAGAAGAAGATGGGAAGATTAATTCTGAGTGCGGAACGGGCCGACGGCCTACCACGAAGATAATGATGATGACTTGTTAACCCTTAAATTGGCAAAACACAAATTTCTTCTGTCAGTTCTTTGAATGTGGCGGACCGCAGCGAAAACGGAATCTTGTGCAACTGTTATTATTAGGTATATTGTATAATTAGACACACATATAAGTGGTTTCTTTTTGTTCGTTTTCTTCTCATTTATTTAAAATATTAAATTAATTAAACCAACTGGTGTATCCAAAAGGATACATTACGAATTTAAGGGTTAACATAGCAAGGTGCGCCAGGAGCAATACTAAGACACTTGGGCTTGATGACTTGAGGCTTGTCGCTATAAGCCCAGGTCTGTTTGCAACTCTGCATTTGCGTCGCTTCTGGTTATAGCATGCGAAATCAATCTATGGTACTTGAATGGTATTAAACGGCCCGCAGCTGAAATAGGAATCTGGCTGTTTTGTGAGTTGAAACAAGTAGACAATTTGTAATCTGGTAATATATAAGCGAGATAGAATTACCGGGTTTTGTTCGCTAACATTATGTAAACCTGTCAAAACATGATCCTAGTTATGTTGCCATAAATCGTTCGTCTAAATCCTGCACACATTAAAATTTATCGACAGTCATTATGATATGTAACTTTTCAAATTTTAGCAACCGGCAATATTTAAGGGAGGTTATAGCCATCCTATTGTAAATCACGTTTTCAGAGTAAACCACATGAGTAATTGTTCGCAACATAGAAATAATCTTTTCCAACACCGCAAGAGCTCTTATCTTGTCCATAACAGTAAGCACCAACATTTGAACAACTATCTGCTGCTTCCAATTTTAACCGATTGAGGGTCTTTCCACTTTTCAGCGGTTGCCCTTTTACCAGCCGGCTGCTGGCCCTTCACATCCACATGTGTCAATCACAGAGGTAGATGATCAACAGCCAGTGTAGGGGTGACATGTGGTTAGCATGTCGAGTCCCCCAGCCGTTATAGCTGGTTCCTCAACCTGGAGCCGCTACTTATTGTAGCTACCCAATTGCCTCACGATGCTGGGTGGACACCGGTCCCATACTGGCCGAAATACCATGAGAAAATGTCTTCCCCCATGGAGACTCGAACCAGCGCAAGTCCCGTAGCTCTGCGCCAAGGCTTCCTACCTTAACCGCTCGGCTACGGCGCGGGACCCAATTTTAACAAATTCCGAAATAATGTTAATAAATATCGGCCGCGGTGGACTAATGGTTATGCTCCTTGCCTCTCGTCCCGAGGGTCGCGGGTTCAAACCCGCCCGAGGTCGATGGATTTTTAGGATGCAAAAATCCAAGGAGCAAGTCCTCCGGGTGGGACTTAGAGCCGTGGGTCTCGAGTCTGAAGATTTTCAGGCTCGAAAAAGATCCTTAAGCCTGAATGAAAAGGCCTCTAAGCAAAATTTACCGAATTTTTCCGTTCTAGTACAACCTTTGTTTCCTAGATGTCAGTATGAGGCAGAACGCTGACCACGGACCAGTGAAAAATTTAGGTCATTCTATGAAAGGAGAGCAGCTATAACAACGAGAACATTGCGATTCAATCTCCGATCTAAGTTCCAGTTGTACTGTAAACAATCTTGCATAAGGTATTAATATATCGCTGACATTGTGTACAGAACCGTCATCGATACAAACATTGTTGTTAGACAACATCGTATTGTACGAAAAAATATACTAAATACAAAATAAAATGGTACCAATGAATAGGAACTTCCATTTTTTATTTATTTATGACAAAAAAAATTGTCTTATCTAATCATATGTTTACGCTTTTTCTATAATTTCAATAGATAACCTTCATTTGAAAATGTTATTACGAGCAGAATATATACTCCATTCTGATATCCATACTAGTAAAATTCATATCAAATTCCGTTGAGGTGAAGTCACATGATGAAAGTTAAAAATTAAATTGTACCTGTTGGTAGGTGCCGTCGTCCTCAACTTTGTTAATATATTGTATATAAAATTAACTGGAGCGCTTTCGGAAGTTATCTTCCATCTTCTGCAGGTTGAGTTTCCGTTACTTGTCGTTGTTGTGTATGGTGATGTTTACTCCAACTGTTTGCAGCAGCAATTGACTTGTTTTTGACGATCTCGTATAATGGGTTTGACTGGGGTGCGTTCTCATTGAGAAGTGAGGTGTTGTTTGTTTCCTTTATAATGTCAAGGTCTTCAAATATATTTATCGTAGCTGGAATGTTTTCTCGGTGGATTATCGTGAGAGTGTTTTTAATTGTGTTCATTCGATGACCTGCGTTAATGAGATGTTTAGCATAGCTTGATTTATCTCCCGCGTGTATGAAATCTTTTAGGTGTTCTTTCTGATACACCTGTAAATTTTACTTTCATTTTCATCACATCCTCGTTGGCTAATGTATGATATTTTTTTTACTAGAATATTCAATTCTACCTACTGGGTACCAAAAACTGTCAAGTGTAGGCAGTCCGAACTCGGGAAAGTTATTAAAATAAAAAATAAAAAAATAAAATGTTTGCATATATTCACAAGTTTCACTGAAATTTACTTCATAGCGCGACAGGTTGGCCTTCTAGCTGGCTGCTGGCCTCACACCCAGCTCTAATTTATAGCCGAGCTATTATTTATCTAGTACCGGCATGCCAGAATGTCTAGTCCCCCAACCATTGTAGCTTTATATGTAATTTGGAACCGTTACTTATTGCAGCTACCCAAATTTGTCACAATGCTGGGTGAATACCGGCCCCATACTCGCTAAACTCCCATGAGAAAATGTCTTCCCCTACGAGGACTGGAACCAGAACAAATTGCGTACCTTAATACTAATGTATGATGCTTTAAACAGCTCGGCTACGGCGCTGGACATTCATATTAAGAACAGAATAAATAAAGGTAGATCAATAACAGCAATGATGAATGGAGTCTTATGGAACAGACATATAACCAGGAAAAATAAGTTACAAGTATATAATTCAATAGTGAGAAGTACTGTCACATATGGAGCTGAAGTTTGGAAATTCAACAAAAACTTAGAACAAAAACCTATGTCGATGGAAATGGATTTCTTGAGGAGAGCAGCAAGATGTTCAAAATTAGACAAAATAAGAAATACTGTCATAAAAGAAAAAAATAATATTGGTTATTCAATAGTAGATTATATACGGTATAAGCAATTAAATTGGTATGGGCACGTACGACGAATGCAAGAAGAAAGATTATCATAAGTAATGCCACGAGTGATTTCCAAATTATCGATAAATTCACGACTCACGAAGTGAGGAGTGAATTTATCTAGAGAATTTGGAAATCAAGAGTGGCATTTGTTAGGACTATTTAACGAATAAAATTAAGCTGTTTACTCACAAATCATTATTTAACTATAGTTATTTTAAAATATTTATATATTTAATGTAAACGGCGATGTTTGAAAACAAATGAGAAACGATAGGTACGCTTCTACTGCTTCTTTTGTTTATCACTGCAACCAGATCATACTATTTATTGCCAAAGGAACGCAATATTGTAAGGAGGAGCTTTCATTAATATGGTAATTATAACACTGATAAATATTTGGTGAAACACGACTCTGATTGGTTGTAAAACAGAAATCATTGAAACGTGATTGGTCATTGACTCCCATTTGGGGCATGAGTTAAATAGTCCAGGAAAACATTGGAATGGTGTCCACTTGGAAGAAGGAAGAGAGCAAGACCTCGAAACTCATGTATGCAGGAAATAAGAACTGGAATTAGAGCAAGAAGACTGGAGGACATGGATTGGATGAAGAGAGACGAGTGGAGAAGAAAAATAAAACTTTAGGCACAGAAAAATGTGTAAACATTAAAATTCTGTATATAAATAAATTAAATATAAATCCGGTCTCTCGTATACTAAAAGACTGAATATGTTTTTGAAACTGTGAGTACAAGAGACATGATCAACATGTCCATATTGTTGCTCAGGTTTTTAATATGCGCAAGCGCACAAATACCATCGTTTACTTGTAAGTCTTCTAAACGTCTTCTTCTGCCTCCCCCCACCTCACTCTACCCTTTAAAATCCGTCAGACGATGTTGGTTTTAATCGAGTTGGCAGAGTGGTTTGCGTTTAATATTTCAGCACGGATGATTTATGTTATGTTCAAACAGTTTACATTTACTCTCTTAACCAAAAACATTGTCACATTGACGTCTTCATATATCGATTTCTCAAACTAATGTATTTTTTAAATGCACGTTCTTTACATTTCAATTTAAATAACATTTACAAAACAAAAGTTTTCTTCTTCTATTCTTCTTAAACTTAATATGTAGGATTTTCATCCTGTTTATTTCCAAAATCACTCCTCGGAGGAAGATGTATTGGATGTGCATTCACTGTCTATCCATCTCTTGGCAGGTCTTCCTCTTGTTCTTCTCCCGTCCATTGGTCTATCTTCTTTAGCTCTTTTTGCAAGTCGGTTTTCTTCCATTCTTTCTATATGACCCTTCCAATATTTTCGTCTATCTATAATATATTTGGTTATGTTGTATATATTGATGTGATTTTATGAAATAAATAATTCATGATAAAAAGGTTGAAAAGCACATATGAATCATGGGGTCTCACAGTAAATTTACAAAAAACAGAATATCTGGCAATAAATAGCAATGAAAGAGAAAACTTAGTATTGGAAGATGGAATCCAAATAAAGCAAGTGAAACAAACTAAATATTTGGGAATGATTATGGATAACATCGAAGGTATAGGCAAAGAGAACATAAAACATAGAATTGAATTGAGTAGCAAAATAATATCATCATTAAATTCCATATGGTGGGATAAGCATATTTGGAAAGACACAAAAAAATATATTGGTAAAACATTGGTGGAATCTGTTGCAATGTACGGAAGTGAGGTATGGACAATCAATAAGTACTACAAGAATAGACTAATAGCTCTAGAAATGGATTATTTACGAAGAAGTGCCAGAAAGTCTAAATTAGAACGTGTCACAAATAAGGAAATTAGAAACAAAATGGAAGCAGAAGAAAGCATAATTGAAAGAATTGAGGAAAAGGAATTAAAGTGGTTAGGACATGTTTTAAGAATGGAAGATGAGCGATGGCCGAAGCAACTATATGAATGGCATCCTAACAGAAAGAAGAAAAGAGGAAGACCAAGGTTAACATGGAAGGAAAACATGAAGACAGTAATGCAAGCTAGAGGGCTAATCATCGAAGATGCCCAAGACCGTAGGCTTTGGAGGTTTGGCACGGGAAGACGGCAGTAGCTGTAAAAACCCGAAGATTGATAGATAGATAGAATAATAGTTTAAAACAGCATGCGTTATTAGAAAGCCGAACTAAAAAATGAAAAATAATTTTAATTTCCAACACGCCTGGGATAAAATTAAAGTGGTCAACAAAAAAATCATCCCCAACACACCTAGAATAAAACTATAGTTATCTACAAAAAAAATAATTTTATCATGAAAAGCTTGGGGTGCTCTGTATCAATTAATATATTTGATAATTAACATATTTGATAGACAGTGGATGCACATCCAATACGTCTTCCTCCGAGGAGTGATTATGAAAATTCTACATATTAAATTTAAGAAGAAGAAGAAGATAATAAACAGATATTGGTAAAAGTAAAGCCTCTAAGAAGAAAAAGTAAAAACCATAAAAAGCACCCCACGCTTTTGATGGTAAAATTATTTTTTTTTTTGTAGATAACTCTAGTTTTATTCTAGATGTGTTGGAGATGATTTTTTTTGTTGACCACTTTAATTTCATCCCAAGCGTGTTGAAAATTAAAATTATTTTTATTATTCAGTTCTGTTTTCTAATAAAGCGTGTTGTTTTAGTTTTTTAAACTAGGCCTATTATTTATTTTTTATTTTTTACTTTGGTTTTCTAATAAAGCGTGTTGTTTTTGTTTTTTTAAACTGTTATTTATTTTTTTACATTTTTGGTTTAATTGATTGTCATAAACCGGAATCCCATGAAACTTTAATTCCTTAATACTCTTCTAAAAAAATCCTTCGAGCCGAATTTGAACCAGCGACATATGGATTACTGAAATTGTATACCACTAGAGTGTACCGCTCTACCAATTGAGCTCTTACAAGGATTGACTAAAAAGTCGATAAGTCCGCAACCTATTATACCGGTTCTTTTTTTTTATTTTCTGATGATTCTGGCCAGGATTTCAGAACAATTATGAAATTATTTTATTGTCGTGGATCCTTTACAAGTATACAAAGTTTCAAGTCGATCCAATGTTTCTAAGTGGGTAAAAATTCTCTTTAAATATTCCGTTACCTAGATACAGGTCCGCTACATAGATAGATACAGATCAAACTAATATAAAGCGTGTAAAAAGAGAAATGTTTAGATAGTAAATTATCAAATATCCAGCATATGTGTGGCACAATTCAAAGAACCTTTCTCAATAAAACAAAGAAAGAGATAATGATGAGATTTTATAAGGTCTTGCAGTCCCGCTCCTAACATACGGAAGTAAAAATGGACATTAAATAGATTTGGAAAAAGAAAGAAATGCGTTTTTGATAAGGATAGCAGGGCACACCTTAAGAGATCATATCTGCAATACCGACATTAGAGAACAATTACAAATATATTAATAATCAAATAAATTGACAGAGAGCAAATTAAAATGGTTTCAACATATAAATAGAATGGAGACATCTCTTCTTCTCTTCTTCTTCCGAATGCAGTAATGGGTGATGATGCCCGTTCTGCGACTACAAAAACTGATCTTTCCATCGGTTGAAGGGTCTTCCGAGGTCTCTTTTGCCTTTAGGGTTGAGGTGGTAAATCATCTTTGGTAAACCGGAATTTGACATTCTCTGGACGTGTTGGAACCATTTAATCTGATAATTTTGTATATGTTCAACCATTTCCCTACTATTCCACTGCATCCTTATCTCATCACTTCTTCTTCTTCTTCCGAATGCAGTATTGGGTGATGATGCCCGTTCTGCGACTACAAAAACTGATCTTTCCATCGGTTGAAGGGTCTTCCGAGGTCTCTTTTGCCTTTAGGATTGAGGTGGTAAATCATCTTTGGTAAACGGGAATTTGACATTCTCTGGACGTGTTGGAACCATTTAATCTGATAATTTTGTATATGTTCAACCATTTCCCTACTATTCCACTGCATCCTTATCTCATCACTTTTCATTCTATCCCTTAATGTTACTCCAGTTAGTGATCGGAGGAATCTCGTCTATCAAAACATGCTTTACAATATATTCCAAGAGGTCAACGTTCCGTTGCACGCCCCATGACCAGATGGAAGGATATGTTTTAAGTCGGCACAGGATTACAGCCTAACCTTGAAGAAGATGTGATTTTAAATTTGATTGTTTAGTAACTACAGTAGCAGGAAGGGATGGTAGAATAGGTAGAATGTATTAAATTAACTTTTGATGAAGTAATTCTCTTCATGCCTGATGTTGTAGTAACATTTTGAAGAAGGATTTGTGTCCCAAAAAGAATTACTAGTTCAGGTTGGGTTTAATTTTCGGTAGAGCCGGATTTTCTTCTTAGGGTCGGAAGTTGGTACACTGTATAGGAAAACACTTCTAAATTGCTAAAAAAATGTTTCTTGTAGAAATAATTGAAAATTTATTCACTTCTTAATTTCCCAGCAGATCAAGTAAATGTAGGTGGTATTATTCTTCACCGTCAATTAAAAATCAATTCTTTTCCTTTCTTAAATCAATTATTCTTCATGTATTAAATATTACATTTTATCAGGAGAGCTCTATTGCTTCTCTCTTTGTTCAAAGTTGTATGCAGAATGACTAATGTAATTCTTTTATAATTTTAAAGAACATCATTACATCACATGATATTATATTTAAATTATATTGGTTAATATTCTTTAAATATAAGGTTTGATTTGATTTGTTAAATAACAAAGTTAATTGTTTTAACATCCAATCAGAGTTTAGTTTACTTTCATTTAAGAATATGAAGTTAGGCAGGTGTTCTTATTACAGTTATAATAATAGGCTTTACAATTTTGACAATAATGGCTTAAAACAATTTTTAAAAGCATTCTTTACAAAAACTGTTATACAATACAATTTCTTTAATTGTTACTGAGACAATTTTATTCAACAATAACCAACAATGAATTATTTAGATGTTTTATTAGTTATATCTAAATATTAAGAGAATTTTAAAATGCAAATGATTAACTTTAATGTATTCACGTAGACTTTCACGGCCGGAGTTGCTATGATGATCTTGAAGAAGATTTTCGGGCTGTAGGCCGTGGTCGTGAGGGGAACTACAAGCCTCACAACCACGGCCTACAGCCCGAAAATCTTCTTCAAGATCATCATAGATTAACTTTAACTTTCATATTTATTATGATATTAAAATCCTGCTATACTTTACACAAAAAAAATATTTTCAATTTTTCAGACATAAGACTCGAAAAAGCTAAGACACGCTTTGTTTGCTTTTCTGCCAAAACGCATTTATATCTAACTGAGCATTGTACAGTTCTCATATAAAAATATGCAATTGCATCAAAATCCTTGCCTTAGTAATTACTTATAAGGTGAGAGGTTGAACTACGATTGAGAAGGACAATTTCCTCATCTTACGTCTTATGATATGTTTACTTAATTAATTTCCCAAAATTTTATTATAACACTTATATTATAGGCCTATAACACTTTGGCTAGACCAGTGTTGACCTATGGTAGTGAAGCATGGACACTAAAAACACAACATGAAAGCAGAATAACGGCTTGTGAAATGAGATTCATGCGCAGAACAGCGGGTCACACCAGATGGGATCGGAAAAGGAACACCGATATCTTAAAAGAATTGAAGACTACGCCAATTTTGGAATAGGGCCTATATTAAACAGTACCAACTAAATTGGAAACATCATCTAGAAAGAATGAGTTGAAATTGGACCCCCAAAGCTGTTTATAATTATGTACCAAGAGGACGAAGATCACTGGGCCGTCCTATGAAACGCTAGAGGGAAAATTTTCTATAGGATCGTAACAGGCCTTGGCCTAAAACTTGGAAGGAAGAAGAAGAAGACTTAATTAATTTAGATAGTTACGAAACATTGGACAAGAAATGAATTCTTGCTAAATAATAGAGACTGGTTCTCTCCACTATAGCTGCAATGTAATGGTCTGAAAATTTTGATTTTTTTTGTAACTGTAAAGTTTATAACAGTAAACTCCATTTACCATGGTAAATCGTTGTTGACAAGATGGAACGTTGGTAACTCGATTAGTTTCAGGGAAGCTAACTTGGAAACCGGAGTGAGACAGACAGTGAGAGAGACAGATATATAGGTACTACTCAGCCAATTAACTTAATAAAAAATCCATAGCTACGTATTCACCTCCCCTTCCACGTGTAGTTTCACATCCACCGCCCCCCTCCTCTCGTTCCCTCTACGTCATTCATTTCTCCCTTTCTCTTTTATCATCGCATACATTCATGTCCACTCGTTCATCACATTTTCCGTGGCCTGAAATTGGATTTCAATTTCCATTCCCTTCTCTCGCGCGGAGATATCTACAACGCAGTTCTGCGTTCAATTTTTTTCGTCGTATGAAATTTTTAGTACGCATGGATTTATATCACGGTGTTTGAAGATGGTTTCCAGGATTATAAAACTTTACACCGTAAGAACTATTCATTTGAATTAATGACACTAGTTCAGCAAGGAAATGCGTGCTATTATGCATTACAGAGGCATTTGATGTCCCAACTCCTTTCAATAAACGTCAAACTGAAAATATACAAAACTATTATTCTACCAGTTATATTACATGGATACGAAACGTGGACTCTTACTTTAAGGGAGGAAAGGAGATTATGACTATTTGAGAATAAAGTTCATAGGAAAAATTTTGGACCAAAGAGAGATGAACAGACAGGTGAATGGAGAAGACTATATAACAGTGAAATACATGGTTTCTATAAGAAGCCAATTATAATAAGAACAGGTAAGTGTCGTAGACTGCGATGGGCAGGACATGTGACACGAATGCGGAATGAATGACTTGTATGGAAGGTTCTTATAGGAAAATCAGAGGGAAAACGCCCAATTGGTAGACCAAGAATGAGGTGGGAAAATAACATTAACTATGATTTGAGGGAAGTAGATTATATAGGGAAAGATTGGAAAACATTAGCTCAGGATAAGGATGTATGGAGAGCTTATGTCCATGACTCGTGAATTTATCAATGATTTGGAAATCATTCGTGACAATATTTATGATATTATTTTAATAATAATTGACATTGTAAAGTAAATTAAAAATGGCAGAATTCGCTGTAGGCCTATAAAATATTAAAAAACTAATACAAAAATGTGAGAATAGGGACGTAAATGGGAATTAGACAGGATGGAACAATAAAGGGACCAAGAAGAGTAAAGGTCTCAAAAAATAAGCAGGGAAGTGGCAGGAATTTACCTAATTCTCAATTTAAGACGTCTTACCCATTGGCTTCTTTCATAGAGCTTTAATTTGACGTACAAAAATGTCTTAACCTAAACATTCCGAAACTAATAATTATGTTAGTTCTTTATTGAGGAAACTGTTCTTACTTATTTCATATAGGTAGAGATCCGTGAAAGTGGTTTTATTTTTACGGAAAATTCGTTTTCAAATTTCAAGATTTCGATATTATTGGGAATTTGGAGGTGTTATTCTAAAAAAAATGTAAATTTGAGTCTTTTTAATCCTAGTTTAGTATATTAACCTATTCGCCGCAAAAGATGAGGTACACTCGCCGGCAGTTAAATGGCCTTCAACTCAGAAGACGATGTACACTCGCTTAACTCTGCTGTTATATATTTTGCAATATTTTGTACATCCCTTGGCAGGGTAATCTTTTGTTAACATTTACGAATAGTAGAGGAATATGTTTTAGCTTTCACCCTTATTGTGATCTCAAGTACCGTTACATTTTTTTTGTTTTGAATGTCTGAAAATAGACAATATAATTTACGGTGACTTAAATCCGGTTTCTGGGGAAATGCATTGAACAATTAAACCTGAAGCGGATGGGTTAAACACAATAAGAAAGATATATCCAGTAGCTTAAGGTCAACTTTTAGCTTGTACAATTTATATCGATTTTAATACACTAAAATGCATAAAATTTTAATTGTAGTCACTGATTTGTAAGCAAAATGTACATTTTAAGAAAAAGCAACCATGATATCTCTGCATTCTCATTCTTAAGAGTGGTTGACACACTTGGTTTTGACATGACAATAGGTAGAAAATTGAAAAATAAAAAACAAATGGTAATGAAAATTACTTGAGACTTAAGTAAAACACAACCGGACCAAGGTATAGGCCTACATTTACTGTTGATTGAAACAAAGTTTGAAGGGGGAAAGAGGGGGAATTAAAATTGCGCGTGACCATTGTTGTTCAAACTGTCAGTATTCGTTTTGTTAAAGCTCCATATTATAGATATGTAATCCAATAGAAAATATGTGTTTATGTAATTAAATTCTGTTTTAATAAAATTGGGAATAATAATATTTATCAATATGATATAATTACAACACCATAAAGATTAAATTAAATAACAGATTTTCTGAAGAAGGAATTATAAATCGTGGTGTGAGACAAGGCTGCCCCCTATCCCCAACACTTTTTGCAATTTATATCAATGAAGTAATATGTTGCTGGAACAAAACATATAAATTTGGAATAAGAATATCAGAAAATAGAAAATTAAACACCGTATTGTTTGCAGATGACCAAATAATAATAGCAAATTCCGAAGATAATCTACAGAAAGGTCTGTATGAACTTAACAAAATTACAGAAGAATATGGATTAAAGATATCTACAGAAAAGACAAAAATTATGGCATTTCAAGGTGTAGATCCTGTCAGAAGTAAAATTGTACTGGACAATAAAATTTTGGAGCAGGTGAATAATTTTACATATCTAGGATGCAATATCTCATATGAAGAAGAAAAGGATGTAAATGCAAAAATATCTAAATTTTTAAGAATTTTAGGGTTAATAAATTCTATATTCAAGCCACAGTTAGTCCAAAAGCATTCAAGACTGAAAGTGTATAAAAACACTGGCTCTTCCAGCTCTTTTGTATGGTAGCGAAGTATGGACGTTGAAACAGAAGGATATACAGAGACTTAGATCTGCTGAAATGAGATATCTTCGGAGGACTGCAGGATACACACTACTAGATCACAAAAAAATGAAGACATCTTAGAAGAATTACACATGGAATCTTTAGAAAACAAAATTTCTGATTATAAGTCAAGATGGATACAACATGTTCATCGAATGGGAGATCACAGAATACCCAAACAAATGTTAAGATATCAACCTGCAGGAAGAAGAAGACCAGGACGTCCACTCAAAAGACTTCTGGATGGTGTTTCTCTTGAGGCCGAAACAGGTCAACAAATGGCCTAAATTCGTGAATGTACTATGATGATGATGATGATATAATTACTCATGGTCCATTGTTGGCTTATTCAAATTTAGCAGTGTCAGGTTACTGCTTGTACTTAAAGAAATGTTTTCTTCATATTTGAACATACCATTACTTAATGATTGATATAAAAATTGATAATTATGTCAGCAAAAATTTAGGGAAAAAACTTATCTTACGCGTTAATATAATTTGTATTTCTTGTAATTTATATTGACTTAAAATCTATGAAGAGACCATATTTGAGCATGAGAAGGACAGAAAATATTACCTCTATGTTCAAACTGTGTTGCAATCATTTCCCTTTGCAAGACTGCATGTATGAAGCAGATATGGCAGTTAAAAACAAAAACAAGATGGAATCCGAAAGAGTTTAAAAATGCACTATGAAAATTTCGCGAATAGAACAAAAAATCTCCGGAATTCGTTGAAAATTTTAAATTTCGGTCTTATTTAGCGTTATCGTAGGATTTCGCGTTATTTCCCGATTCAATTTTTTTTTTGAGGTTATGGGAAGTGGAGTTAAGAAATGGTACAAGAAAATGACAAAATGTGATCATTTCGCGTTATCGCGTCACGGATCTGTACATATAGGCTATTTCCCGGTAGCATGGAACACGTAAATGTACTAAAAATGCAGCTGTTAATGTAATAATATGAAAGAAATAAAGACTATCACGGGATTTCCAATCTTTTCCCTATATTATAAAACACAAATTTTCTCTGGTAAATTGTATTTGGTGCAAACTTGAGTCTCTTAATGAAATGTCAGGAATGTCGTAAAATGACAAAAAACTTCTTTCAACTGAACCCAAGTGACAAAACATCAAGTTTAAATTAATTCATTCCAACAGCAGCAGCAAATAAATAAAAAAATTGCATCGAAATGAATCCTATCTCTTGCTCACATTCGTTTGGAAGTGGTTGTTTCCTCTAATCTTGTGGCTTCTTTACAGAGAGAGAGAGAGAGAGAGAGAGAGAGAGAGAGAGAGAGAGAGAGAGAGAGAGAGAGTCAATATCATCTAGTCTATTGTGTCCCCTTGCCTCAATCTTCCTATCTTTCCTTTATGACTTCTCTACCGATCTCCTTCTAGAGGAAAAGCAAAGATTAAGAGTGGGACTCGCGGGAAAGAAAAGATACTTAGTTTTAATTAGTTGACGTCCGACAACCTGGAAGCAGCTCCTACTCTCCTAACTGTAGCGCCAATATTAAGGAGCACATATGCATGTAACAACGGTATATGTCTCTTTTATATATGTGTGTGTCTCTCTCTTTTAAAGATACAGCTAGGATTTCAATGAAATATAGACCCTTATTTACTAACTTCCTGACACTCTCTGACCTGGAGGTTCATGACCACTTGGACATAAGCTCGCCATGTATTCCTATCCTGAGTTTTTTTAATGTTCCATAATTTTGGTCTAGACACTTTATCAAAGGCCTTCTTATAATCTATAAAGAGGATGTGCGTCTCTAAGTTGAATTCTCTTCGCTTCTCAATTATTTGTTTGGGAAGACCAAAGGAAAGATGGAAAGAGTAGCAATTTGGAGTCGGAACAGGCTAGTAAATAAGCCTAAAACGTGAAGAAGAAGAAGAAGGTTTTTTTTAAATAATTCCCTGTATAATCCAACTCTCTTAACTAATGAATAATAATATTATTCTCGCACCTCATTTTTGGCTAGATATTGGGCACTTTCCCTAACTTACCAACTCACTGACACACTTTAACCTGGAGTTCATGGCCATGTGGACATAAGCTCGCCATACATCCCTATCATGACCTAGGCTTTTTAATCATTGTATTTATAATCCACCTCTCTTAACTATTATTATTCTCCCTCCTCATTTTTGGCTACATGTTGGCATTTTCCCTAACTTACTAACTCACTGGCACTCTGTAATCTAGACGTCCATTACCACGTGGACATAAGTTCGCCATACATCCCCATTCTGAGTATTTTTTGTTGATTAGTTATGTAATCCAACTCTCTTTACTACTATTATTATTATTATTATTATTATTATTATTATTATTATTATTATTATTATTATTATTATTATTATTAAAAGTAAAGTGATCCCACTAGAGGCCTCAGGAGGCCCTTGGGGTACTAGGAGGTTAAGGCTTTCAGTTTTTCTAGACAATCGGCACTTGATGTCAGCCGGGTTATCAGCCCTGCGCGAGGGCCGCCTTTACCCCCAGAACAAGCGTTCGGTACTCATTTACGTTACCCCACCGGGACTCGAACTCTGAACCTTCCGGTTTGTAGCGCAGTACCTTAACCATTTTCTACGGCGTGTCCCATGTTATTATTATTGTTATTATTATTATTTATTATTATTATTATTATTATTATTATTATTCCACCTCATTTTTTGCTACATATTGGGCACTTTCCCTCTGACTTTCCTACTAGAAGTTCCATGTCCGTCTTTAATTCTCCATTCGTGCTACTCATCCTGTCCATAGCAGTTTACAAGATTTATTGGCTAGCCCATATTCAGCGCATGGATCGTCACAGAATACCAAAACAAATTCTTCACTACATTCCTCGAGGCAGAAGATCTGTGGGTCGACCTTTTCGGAGATGGCGGGAGACCGTAACGGGCCACTGGGCCTAATACTTGAAAGGACGATGATGATGATAAATTGTTCATATTAAGTATGGGCTTCGATAAACAGGATTTAGCCCACTGTTATACAGTTTTCTCCATTCATCAGTCTGTTCGTCTCTCCTTAATCCAAACATTTTCCAAAACACTGTATGCACAGTTACTCGCAATCTTTTCTCCTTTCGTTAAGTAAGATACGACATTTAGCATCCAAATAAAACATAAACATTACCGTTTGATATGTTTATAATTTGGCATTTTTATCGAATTAAGAAGGCAGAAATCCCTTTAATGTATTAATAGTTGTAAGTTTCTAGAGTTGAGGCTTAAGTTTAATTAATTTCTGCACCTCATTTCTGTTAAGAATATAAGAACTGACTAGTTGTGTTCCGAGGTTTCTATTTTAGGCTTAAGGTTATTTTACGTGCAGTACATCTACGACATGCGACTCACTGTTTTACATGACTTCTGAAGGAAGCTATACTCAATACATTTTATGGCTTGAAATGTGTATTAATCCCAGTTTGAACTATTGAATCCCGTAGCAAGAGGCGAGCAGTAACCACTAGTGCAGCGGCTTATTAACTTCAATCCAATTAACTGGCAGCTCACAGTCCGAGAATTCTACTTTGTGTTGCCATGGCAACTAGAGAAACTATTCAACACCGCGGCAGTTTGGCGGGTGATTTTCTGTTGCTAGGACTACAAACTTTCTTTATTTATTTCAGACGTTTTACCCAGATAATGAGATCTCTGACTTTGACATAAAAAATAATTCCTATACTAACAAACAAAGTAATCAGATGACTGTATAGCTTATTGAACCCATATCGTGGTCCGTGGTTAAACAGATATTGATTCTATATGTTCCAGCAACTATAGAATAATTAAGTGATCAAGTAAGTGATCAAGTAAGTGATCGAGTAAGTGATTGAAGGAAAGAGTGAAGTATTAAGGTTTCTTTATAAACGTGGAAGTAAATATCAATAAATATGGTCACACGTATAAATGCATTATATAATGAAAATGGTCAGCTAATGAGGGAAATTTTGAGGAAGTGGCTGAATTCAAATACCTAGTAACTTACTTACTTACTCACTGGCACTATCGAACCCGTAGGTTCATGGCCGCGCGGACATAAGCTCTCCATACATCCCTATCCTGAGCTAATGCTTTCCAATCATTCCCTGTATAATCTACTTCTCTCAAATCATAGTTAATGTTGTTCTCCCACCTCATTCTTGGTCTACCAATTGGGCGTTTTCCCTCTGGCTTTCCTACAAGAAGCTTCCATGCACGTCTTTCATTCCCCATACGTGCAACATGTCCTGCCCATCGCAGTCTACGAGACTTGACTGTTCTTATTATATCTGGCTTCTTATAAAGACCATGTAGTTCATTGTTATGTAGTCTTCTCCATTCACCTGTCTGTTCATCTCTCTTTGTTCCAAAAATCTTCCTAAGAACTTTATTCTCAAATACTCGTAATCTCCTTTCCTCCCTTAAAGTAAGAGTCCATGTTTCGCACCCATATAATATAACTGGTAGAATAATAGTTTTATATATTTTCAGCTTAACGTTTCTTGAAAGGAGTTGGGACATCAAAAGTCTCTGCAATGCATAATAGCACGCATTTCCAGAATTGAGCCTATGTTTAATTTCTTTGCGCATCTCATTCCTATTTGTGATTATTGCTCCTAGGTATTTGAATTCAGTCACTTCCTCAAAATTTCCCTCATTTGTCATTAGCTGTCCATTTCCATTATATACTGAATTTCTACGTGTGACTATATATATAGTTTTACTGATATTTACTTCCAGTCCCAATTTCTTAGTGTTACTCAATAGTGTGTGCGTGTTGGCCTTTAGTATCTCCTGAACAATAATCACAAATAGGAATGAGATGCACAAAGAAATTAAACATAGGCTCAATTCTGGAAATGCGTGTTATTATGCATTACAGAGACTCTTGATGCCCCAACTCCTTTCAAAAAACGTTAAACTGAAAATATATAAAAAAAAATATTTTTTTACCAGTTATATTATATGAGTGCGAAACATGGACTCTTACTTTAAGGGAAGAAATGAAATTACGAGTTTTTGAGAATAAATTTCTTAGGAAAATTTTTGGACCAAAGAGAGACGAACAGACAGGGGAATGGAGAAGACTTCATAACAATGAACTACATGGTCTTTATAGGAAGCCGGATATAATGAGAACAGTCAAGTCTCGTAGACTGCGATGGGCAGGGCATGTTGCGCGTATGGGGAATGAAAGACGTGCATGGAAGCTTCTTGTTGGAAAGCCAGAGGGAAAACGCCCAATTCGTAGACCAAGAATGAGGTACGAGAATAACATTAACTATGATTTGAGGGAAATAGATTACACAGGGAATGATTGGAAATCATTAGCTCAGGATAGGGATGTATGCAGAGCTTATGTTCGCGCGGCAATGAACATACAGGTTCGATAGTGCCAGTGAGTTAGTTAGTTGGGGTAACTGTTTCATTTCATTTATATGGCTTGTAAAACTGCTCAGTTTTTGTTGAAAAGGGTATTTGTGGAGTTTTCGTGTATGGCTTCTATGGTGCTGATGGCTTTTCTATAGGCCCATAGATATCACTGAGCAACAAAAAATATATTTTTTTGTCTCAGAAAAAAAATGTGATTCTGATAGTATTTTCTCTCCTGAATTCAAATATGTTATCGGGTTTTCTCCATCACGCAAGGTTTCCGAGAGACAGGAATTTATAATTTAAAACACTTTAATATTTTGTACATTCGTAACTACATAATATTCGAACATTCGGACTCACCTAGAAAGTAAGAAATGACGATTTTCTGCTATATTTCGCCTGTGGAGCATCCGTCTTGATGGTCCAACAATAATCGGCCAGCATATTAGGATTCCATTTGCCTTGATATCTCTTTTCCATAGCTAAAATCTCCTGAGTTAGCTCATTTGGTTTTATTTTACAATGGACAAATGGGCGAAAAAACGTTAATAAAAATAATTATTTAAATCCATTAATTGAAATTGAAATAAAAAAACTGTGGATGATGGAGAAATTCCGAATACATATTTGAAAACACGATAAAAAACTGCATTAAGTACAACTATTGGTACTCATGAGACAAAAATCATGTTGACCAGTGTTATTTGATGACTGTAAGACGTAGATAATGAATTGAATTATTGATTTCTATTGTGTAAGTGTATGAGTGAATTAATGAGTGACTCAGAGTGATTAAATGAGTGAGTGAAAGAGTGAGTTAGGGTTTGAGAATGAGTGAGAGAGTGTGTAACTCCATTCCTCTAATACATTTCTTTAAGTTTAAATTTATAATATATAGGTCTGTTATATGTCGCTTTAGCATTGAAGTGAGAGAGGTTCTAGGGAGGACGTTTATTGGCTGACTGTTGCTTCACAAGAAGGATACGTGGGGTGGGTTCTAGAGTCCTAATGGCCGATGTGGCGACTCAAATTTCCCTCGTGGTAACCGTACTATGTCCCACCTCTACCAACATTAACTTATCAATCTTAAACCCCTTATTAATTTTTTATATAAAACATATGTTCCAGTTTATTTTCTTAATCGTTTAAATCCGAATTTATCACAAATTATTTGCTCTTTCTATTCTCTTTGCCGATTCCAGTCAACTCTGGTTAGCATGATCGCCTCTGGTTCCGAGGATCGCTGGTTTGAATCCAGTTGAGGTCGATGACTTTTTTGGCGGATTGTTACGGAAATAATGCATTATCATAGTTAAAAATTATACAGGGAATGATTGGAAAGTATTAGCTCAGGATAGGGATGCATGGAGAGCTTATGTCCGCGCGGCCATGAACCTACGGGTTCGATAGTGCCAGTGAGTAAGTAGGTAAGTAAAAATACAAAAACGGACAAATTACTGTTGTAGAAAGTAATTAGTCGCGCCGTAGCCGAGCGGTTAAGGTAGGAAGCCTTGGCGCAGAGCTACGGGACTTGCGCTGGTTCGAGTCTCCATGGGGGAAGAAATTTTCTCATGGTATTTCGGCCAGTATGGGACCGGTGCCCACCCAGCATCGTGAGGCAGTTGGGTAGCTACAATAAGTAGCGGCTCCAGGTTGAGGAACCAGCTATAACGGCTGGGGGACTCGACATGTCACCCCTACACTGGCTGTTGATCATCTACCTCTGTGATTGACACATGTGGATGTGAAGGGCTAGCAGCCGGCTGGTAAAAGGGCAACCGCTGAAAAGTGGAAAGACCCTCAATCGGAAGAAAGTAATTAGTGACCTGAAGTATCTGTATATATATATATATATATATATATATATATATATATATAATTAGCATTCCTTTATAATGACATGTAAGATCATGCCGAAAAGTCGGAATCAATGGCCAGAGGCCGACCTTCATTCCATGACGCGGAAAAACTCAAGAAAACTTTCTTAATTAGGCCCTATATATAGGCTAAACTTTTTGGTGAGAAAAATTTACAAAAAGTAGAGAAAAATAGATTTTAACATAATAAAAATTAAAAATCGTGTTAGAAACTATGTGAATCCTACAAAGATAACTACAAATCATGGGAGAACTTGATTGCCAACATATCAGATTATACCGGTCATGTTTTCTCACGCGGTATCGCTCTCTCCAATTTCCCGCAGCATCCGGAAACTTAAGAAAAATTTCGTAACTTAATCTAAATGCAGCTAACCTAACTAAAAACTAATTTAACCGACTATACCTAGATACAGGGTGCTCTAAAATTCCCCTTAAAAACTTCTGGGACTTGTAGAGGGGGTTGAGTTGATAAAATTTAGAATAGTGTCATGTGTAATTCCCCTTTCTCGAAACATGCTTAATGTTATTCTCCTACCTCAATCTTAGCCTACATGTTCAGCGCATTCTCTTTGGTGTCCTACAATAAATTTCCAATCCCCTCTTTCATTTTCCACTCGTGCCACATGGCCTACCCATCTTAATGTACGAAACTTAACTGTTCTTATTACATTTCGTTTCCCATAAAGATCATTGGCTCTATAGTCTTGCAGTTTTCTTCATTTTCCTGTATATTCGTCTCTTTTTGATAAAATAAATCCTAAACTCTTTATTCTCGAATACTTATACAGTACTAAATCACTTATTCTCTCTCAAACTGAGAGGTTATGTATCGCATCCTTATAATATAACTGGAAGAATTTCAGGCTGCTGAAATTAAGATGTTGAGAGCAATAATAGCAGGATACCAAAGAACCGATAAAAAGAAAAACGAAGATATAAGAACAAAACTTAATGTATTTAATCTCTGTGAAATAATAAAATACTATCAAAATGCTTATCTTCAGCACGTATTACGAATGAATGAACAGCGCATACCAAGAAGAATGTATAATTATAAACCATAAGGGAGGAGAATGTTGGGAAGACCATTGAAGAGATGGAAGGACCAATTCGACCTATAATGAGATCGGAACAGACCATTGGGCTTAATCTTGTTTGTTGATGATGAAATATGAAGAGTCCAGGGGAAAAAGCTGATAAGTCACAATTCTTATTTTTTTTTCAGGAAACAAAATTTGAAGTTTCAAGACTCATAATATTTTATTTTCTCAAGTTATGTTATTAATTTTTGTTTAGGATTTTAATGTATACACCAGAGATATATTATTACTGAAGTGATATACAACAGATTAAGGCGTGTAACAATATGCTGTCACAAATGCAATTAGTACAGAGGGAAAATATGACAAGTCCATAACATATTTCAAGTTGCTACAGGTTTCAAACACTTGTCACTTATTTAAAATCTCATTACAGTTGGTTCAGGTTTATATGGATCGCACTGTACATGTGATATGACATTATAACACTATCGAACCCTTAGGTTCATGGCCGCGCGGACATAAGCTCTCCAAAAATACCTGTCCTGAGCTTATGTTTCCCAATCATCCCCTGTATAATTTACCACCCTCAAATCATGGTTAATGTTATTCTCTCACCTCATTCTCCGCCTATATACTGTGCATTTTCCCTCTGGTTTTCATACAAGGAGTTTCCAAAGTCTACTTTCGTTCCCCATTCGTGTCATATATCCTGCCCATAGCAATCTACGAGATTTAACAGTTCTTATTATATCTGGTGTCCCCATTTTTTTTTGTCTAATGTCACCAGGTTGTTTTTTAGGACACGTCTGGCTTTCTTTCCTGGCATTGGAGGAGTTGTAATCCATTTCTGGTGTTGGGACATCTGGAAGACGGAATTACCTTATCCCGATGATATATGATGGGTGTTAAATGATAATGAAGTGCCAAGAGAGTTCTTAACCAAAACTTCTTCTTCTTCACTTCCTGGTTTAGGCGAGAGTTGCCTGTTCCGTCTTCACTAATAGATCTAAGACCATCTCTTCCGAGGACGTCCGACATCCCTTCCTTCCTCTTGGAAAATAATAAGATTTTATTCGGTAATCTACTTTCTTCCATTCTTTCTACATGTTCTTTCCACTGTATCTTATTGTTAAATATCTTTTCTTTTATGGAGTAGATCTGCAGTTCTTCACGCATATCCTCGTTTCTTATCTGGTCCATTCTAGTGCAGCCTTTTACTCTTCTTAAAAATTTCATCTCGGCTGCTTGGATTTTACTTTCTTGTTTGGTAGTGGTAATCCAAGATTCATTCCCATACAAAATGACAGGGACAGCCATTGTTTTATAAAATTTTAATTTTGTTTGTTTATGGGCTTTATTCTTAACCTAAACTTGATCTAAATTCCAGACCATGGGCAACCACAGGAAAAATTCCCTTTAAAAAAAATTAGATTCCCTGAACTTGTTAGATTTTCCCCTGTACACGTTTTAAAGATATTGCAATATCTCTGGACTTGACAGATTGTTGCCCAGTTCTGTTAAGTGAACTAAAACTACACTGGCTGAGCTATTAAATTATTAAAAAATCAGAAAATCTGTAATTTTGGACTTATCAGATTTTTCCCTGGACTCTTCATATGTGTAAATATTGGAAATTTGTGTATCAATAAAAATATATATAAAAGTAATTGTGTTTGCATTTTGGAAACGCCGACACAGTGAAGATTGGAAATAGGGTAGGTAGGACAGTTGATGTGGGGTATTTACCGCTCTGCAGTGAGAGAAAACCCATCCCACACACATTGCGTCCTGGTTGCTCAGGAGAAGTCGTTAGGAAACCTGACAACACAGGAAACAAATGACTGGGTACAAGGGCTGCCACACTTCATTTCAGTTTCCGATGAGAAATGAGAATTGCTTCTTTTTTTCTTCTCTTTGTTTCTCTTTTCTTCTATTTCGCCTGATGTGTGATGTCTCAGCAATGTTGACCTCAATGCGTCCAATACTTTATTCAAGTAACGTATGGTTTTAATATTGTGAAAACTTCATTAGATAACGTAACTAACTGGTTAGTTGGCAAAACGAAAGCAATTACAGTATGTGGTGAACAACTATTATCTATATTGGTTATTCAATAGTAGAGTATATACGATATAAGCAGTTAAATTGGTATGGGCACGTACGACGAATGCAAGAAGAAAGATTACCCTGGAAAACATTGGAATGGTGTCCACCTGGAAGAAGGAGGAGAGGAAGACCTCGAAACTCGTGGATGCAGGAAATAAGAACTGGAATGAGAGCAAGAGGACTGGAGGACATGGATTGGATGGAGACAGACGAGTGGAGAAAAAAAATAAAACTTTAGGCACAGAAAGATGTGTAAACATTAAAATTCTGCATATAAATAAAAATTATTAAATTGAAGACCTAAAACCTCCTGGAGTCAGGAAATATGTTTATACATGAAGGAGGAACATCTACAGCCAGGAGATTGGATGGACCGACAAAATTGGCTATTAGGAATCGGACGATGTCAAAGACATTAATCAACCGGTGATCTACTTGTCTATTATTAAATTTATAATTTTCATTAGGTCATTTTTTTTACACTTTTAGGTAATTTTAAGAGAATTTTAAGGGAATATTATAAGTTCTTTTTTAACATTTTGAGATTATAAACATCCGGGCTATACTTATAATGTTTAAAATTAAATATAAAAAACGAAAATGGCGATGGTGTTAATAACAAATAAAGGCCTAGTCTAATTCTGGATGATCTGGACTAAGATAATATTTTCTAGTACTTCTAATATGGTCACACGTAGAAATTCATTATATAATGGAAATGGACAGATAATGACAAATGAGGGAAATTTTGAGGGAGTGGCTGAATTCAAATACCTAGGAACAATAATCACAAATAGGAATGAGATCCACAAAGAAATTAAACATAGGCTCAATTCTGGAAATGCGTGCTATTATGCATTGCAGATACTCTTGATGTCCCAACTCCTTTCAAAAAAACGTTAAACTGAAAATATATAAAACTATTATTCTATCAGTTATATTATATGGGTGCGAAACATGGACTCTCACTTTAAGGGAGGAAAGGAGATTACAAGTATTCGAGAATAAAGTAGGCCTACTTAGGAAAATTTTTGGACCAAAGGGAGATGAACAGACAGGCGAATGGAGAAGACTACATAACAATGAACTATATGGTCTTTATAGGAAGCCAGATATAATAAGAACAGTTAAGACTAGTAGACTGCGATGGGCAGGACATGTCACACGTATGGGGAATGAAAGACTTGCATGGAAGCTTCTTGTAGGAAAGCCAGAGGGAAAACGCCCAGTTGGTAGGCCAAGAATGAGGTGGGAGAATAACTAACTATGATTTGAGGGAAGTAGATTATACAGGGAATGATTGGAAAGCATTAGCTCAGGATAGGGATATATGGAGAGCTTATGTTCGTGCGGCCATGAACCTTCGGGTTCGATAGTGCCAGTGAGTAAGTAAGTATAGGGTTTCCAGTATAAAACCGGACACTCTGCGGCTGGCAGAGTGAAATGCGGACGAGGAGAGAGCGCAGCCTGACGGGTGAAACCCCGTGAGGCGTGTCCGGTTTTATATTGGAAGCCCTGTACTTCTAGCTGTAACAAATGTTGGTAAAAATAATCTCTATATATATTGAGACACGCTGTAGGATATTTTATATAAAAAGTCTTAGGTCATATTTCATTCTTTATTTTCCCTCTAGAAATAAAATTTTTGTTCGCAAGTAACCGCGATACAGCCGAGAAACTTGGAGAGACTGTTTGTCAACACAAGAAAGCCTTATATATTCTCTCGTATATCAAAACTTGCTATTGATATAATTTCTTCCTATTCTAAGGATTCGGAAAACAACCTTAGGGTTACCATCTATTCTCGTTGTGAAGAAGAAAAAAAATTGGGTGGAGCTAAAGGAAAAGGATCTGGATTGGCCCGATCGCAGAAGAGGTGGAGAAGCTTTGGAGAAAAACCCATCTTGTACGAAAACTTTAGAGAAACACAAACAAAACTACGTAATATATATTTCTAGTTCATATAAATTATTACCTAAGGATATATATGTGAGGCGATATTATATTTACAGAATAGATATCGGTGTAAGGTTACAAACCAGAATAATAAAAAATTACAGTTTTATCTTCGTCCTACCACGTTCTCGTAGAAAAGCGTCACCTTCGTTTGTTGCGAAATCGGATTTGATATTTTAAGTCGAAGGGGATATAGGTGTGCAATTTATGTACTGACGTGATGCTATATACAGAGTGAACAATAACTTGCGAGCACCATTATAAAATCTAATTAATCATCATTATCCATAAAAGTATTAGGCCAACTTGCCTATTACAGTCTCATAAAATTAAAATATAAAAATTATGGAATATTCACCTGAAAGGTCCGTCTCCTCAACTTAATTAATTATTTAACTGTAGCGCTTTCGGGACTTGTCCCATCATCGGTAGGATTCCAAAATTTTATATTTTAATTTTGAATAATGCCTCAACGGAACACATCATGAATCTTCTTCTTCTACTTCTTCTTAAATTTAATTTGTAGGATTTTCATCCTGTTTATTTCCAAAATCACTCCTCGGGGGAAGACGTACTGGATGTGCATTCACTGTCTCTCCATCTCTTGGCTGGTCTTCCTCTTGTTCTTCTCCCGTTCATTGCTCTATCTTCTTTAGCTCTTTTTGCAAGCCGGTTTTCTTCTATTCTTTCTATATGACCCTTCCAATATTTTCGTCTATCTATAATAAATTTGGTTATGTCTTGAAGATGGCATTTGTCCCTAATTTCTGTGTTGTGTATTTTATCAAATAATGTTTTTCCCCTGAATAGTTCTTAAGATTTTCATTTCGCATGTGCTGATTATTTGTTTAGTTTTTGTTGTATCAGTCCTAGTTTCTGCTCCATATATGATAACTGGTCGAACTATCGTTTTGTATATCTTATAAAAGTTAAATCTCACAAAGGAGGAATTTTCCATCCATCGCTTTTTGGGACGTCCCAGAGACCTCTTTATCATAGTTTATCATAAGTAATGCCACGAGTGATTTCCAAATTATCGATGAAAAGGATTTGGAATTCAATAGACGCATTTGTTAGATACATTTAACGAATAAAATTAAAATGATCAATTGAGTTGGTGTTTACTTGGTGACATTCCATATTTATTAATTGAATAAAAATAAAACTTAGTTTTATTTGATTTTCATATTTATTAAAATATAATTCAGTGACAGCTGTTTCGGTACACTGTACCTTCTTCAGACATGTTAACAAATTATGAATTGTGTTACTATAGTACATATCAACTGATCTATATAAGACTTAATATATCCATCCATCCATCCATAGCAATTCTGCCCGAGGGCAGGTCTTTCACTGCAATCAT
The DNA here is from genome assembly GCA_030220185.1 of Diploptera punctata. Taxonomy (NCBI): domain Eukaryota; kingdom Metazoa; phylum Arthropoda; class Insecta; order Blattodea; family Blaberidae; genus Diploptera; species Diploptera punctata. The sequence goes on from JASPKZ010001224.1 coordinate 878,015, forward strand.
AGCATTTTCATGCTATGCTTTGCAGCTTTACTAGGGAATTATAGGTGTGGTAGCTTCCCGTTGCTTTCCATACCGGTGAAGGATGATGATGATAATAATAAGGATGATGATGATGACCGGATGATTTTCGGGGACCGTTGGGTCCTAACCTTCCTGACATTTGTCTTACAGGTGAGAAAAAACCCCGAAAAAACATCACCCAGAAGCCTGTCCCGACCGGGAATCGAACCGGCTCCCTGTGTGACAAGGCAGCACGCTACCTCGTGACCACAGCGCGCTGTGGTGAAATATATATATATATATATATGATATGATAAGAAAAATAAATGCTGGACGGGACTTGAACCCGGACCTCTGGATTTTGATACCCCAGTGCGCTTCCGATTACGCAACCGAGCAAGTCTAGTACAAACATTCATTTTATATAGGCTATATATATATATATATATATATATATATATATACTCTTATTATTACGAGATGTAGCGGGAACTCGGTCTCCACTGCCATCTAGTAGCTCCTATCAACAGTAAACAAATTAAAGAGAGTATTTTTATTTTGTAGCAGTGACGCTTTATCGATGTTATAATTAAATTCTTGACATTGGGCAATGGAAGCTTAATATGACATGAGAAGAAACATAAATGCACAGACGGGACATGAACCCGGACCTCTGGATTGATGCCCCAGTGCGCTATCAATTACGCCACCGAGCAAATCTAGTATATTCATTTTTCTTATATATGTAGGCCTATAAGTTACTCTCTTATTATTACGAGAATCCATCGCTGTGGTCTCGAGGTAGCTCGCTGCCTGGGATCGATTCCCGGTCGGGACAGGTTACTAGATGAGTTTTTTTCTGGGTTTTTCCTCACCTCTAAGACAAATGCCAGGAAGCTTAAGGCCCAACGATCGCCAAAATCATCCGGCCATCATCATCATCCTTCACCGGTGTGGAAAGCAACGGGAAGCTACCACACCTATAATTCCCTAGTAAAGTTGCAAAGCATAGCATGAAAATGCTATGATTGCAGTGAAAGACCTGCCCTCGGGCAGAATTACTATGGATGGATGGATTATTACGAGATGTAGAGAGAGAGAGAGAGAGAGATAGGCCTAACCAATACGTCTGTTAAGGAGGCATGGGTGTTTATCTAGCAGGATTTTCTTGATCAAGCTAATTTTTAGTTACGCTCAATTACCTAGAGATATCATAGAGTGGCATGTAGTCAGCATATCGGCTCAATGAGACATCAAAATTGGCAACTAATTTATTACTTCGGTGGTAAATGCTGGTTAAATTCTGTCAGAGGCATTCATTTAGGCTTGTGTTTTGTTTACGAGCCCAAAAAACTTTAGGCTCGGGACCCACGGCTTACATTTCTTCCCGGAGGACTTATACCTTGAATTTTTCCATCCTAAAATTCCATCTTTCGCAACCGTGTTTGAACTCGCGATAAACATAACCCCTATACTACCGAAGATTGAATCCCACGTGATTGATCCCATTTAACAGTTTAAATTAGTAAAAACAAAAGACTGATGTTTATTTGTTTAGAAAAAAGTTGCTTTCAGTTCGGTCATTAGTTGTTTTAATGTCCAAGAATACATCAATCTTCTTACTACATTTGTGTTTTTCCCACTCCCCCTTCATTCCGTTTTGTTTTTACAGTTCACACCTTTCACTAGCAACATTGAGTGAAAAAAATTCCCCTCCATTTATCTAATATCACGTGTCCAAGTTAAGTCTTTCACATTGTTTGAAATAGTATATTACAATGCGAGATTGGGAAGTGGTTTTTACAGAAGTGAGGAAATAATTAAAACCCGAGATTCTGTAAAACACTTCACAAACGTGCGTTGTACATTATTTTTTTGCTCGATGGTGTTTTCAAAATAATAAATAATAGTAACTTAATATAATATATTTGTTGGAAATATTTGCTTTCATTATAAACAACTGACTAACGTTATCAGTCAGGTCGGTGTTTATACGGTACATGCCGAAAATAATTTAGTTGAGACTACAGCAGGCCGTGAGACCAATCATAAATAAATAAATAAATAAATAAATAAAAATATATCCATCCATAGTAATTCTGCCCAAGGGCAGGTCATTCACTCCAATCATAGCATTCTCATGCTATGCTTGCAACTTTACTAGGGAATTGTAGGTGTGGTAGCTTCCCGTTGCTTTCCACACCGGGGAAGGATGATGATGATAATGATAAGGATGATGATGGTGATGATGGCCATACAATTTCGGGGACCGTTTGGGCCTTAAAGTTTTCCTGACATTTGTCTTACAGTGTGAGGAAAAACCTCCGATAAAAACCTCACCCAGAAAAAATGCCCCGACCGGGGATCGAACCCGGGCCCGCTGCGTGACAAGGCAGCTCGCTAATATATATATATATATATATATATATATATGCTTCACTGCCATCCAAAGGAAGAAGAAATATAGGACGTCCCATAACTAGAAGGAGGGATACGATATATTGATGTTGTAACAGGTCTATGGCTTAATTCCATGATGGAGAAGTAGAAGAAGATGAAGAAGAAGAAAGTAAGATTGAAGACTGAGGATTGAAGACTGAAGAATAAAGACTGAAGATTGAAAATTGAAGATTGAAAATTGAAAATTGAAGTCTGAAGATTGAAGATCGATGGCTGAAGACTGAAGACTGAAGATTGAAGACTGAAGTTTGATGACTGAAGATTGATGACTGAAGATTGAAGACTGAAGATTGAAGACTGAAGATTGAAGACTGAAGATTGAAGACTGAAGATTGAAGTCTGAAGATTGAAGATCGAAGACTGAAGATCGAAGACTGAAGATCGAAGACTAAAGATTGAAGACTGAAGATTGAAGACTGAAGATTGAACATTGAAGATTGAAGACTTAAGACTGAAGAATGAAGACTGAAGATTGAAGAGCGAAGATTGAATATTGAAGACCGAAGAATAAAGGCTGAAGATTGAAAATTTAAGACTGAATACTGAAAGTTGAAGGTTGAAGATTGAAGATTGAAGACTGAAGACTGAAGATTGAGGACTGAAGACTGAAGATTGAAGACTGAAGAATAAAGACTGAAGATTGAAAATTGAAGATTGAAGACTGAAGACTGAAAATTGAGGACTGAAGACTGAAGACTGCAGATTGAAGACTGAAGAGTGAATACTGAAGATTGAAGACTGAAGATTGATGACTGAAGACTGAAGATGATGAAGAAGAAGAAGAAGAAGTCATGGTCTTAAATTATTGTTACGTACTATGGAGGTAGATAGAGGTGGGAGCCTGACAATAGTCGGTACATTAATACCTGCCATGAATAATCTATTCACTATAGAGTATTTTAATTTGTAAAAGGTTTCTGAATGCCACAAAAATACGCAGATAGCGAATGACGCAGATAGTTGTATTCTATATGAAGCTAATATATCGTCATATCACATTTCTAGATTATAGAAGCAATTTATTAATGGAGAACAAACGTACGTTCCAGACCTATTAAAAACAAATGAATTGAAGGCAGAGAGGGAACGGAAAAATCCATTACTGCACACATACAGTCAATACAAGAAGTAATGACAATCGCTTAGAAAAAAGAGGACAGTAATTTTAATAAATTCTAATACATCAGGCTGATTGCTATAGCTAGTACAGTGTACAGATTATATAGGCCCTAATGGAAACTCACAGTGATATATTTGAAGAGGTGGCAGATTTCAAATATATAGAAACAATTATATCTTCTTCTTCTTCTTCTTCTTCTTCTTCCTTCCAAGTATTAGGCTAAGGCCTGTTACGATCCTATAGAAAATTTTCCCTCCAGCGTTTCACAGGACGGCCCAGTGATCTTCGTCCTCTTGGTATATATGGGAATTCCGAACTCCAGCAGGATACTATATAACATCTCCCTCTTAATTGAATCGAATGCCTAATTATAAACAGCGTTGGGGATCCGATTTGAACTCATTCTTTCAAGATGCTGTTTCCAATTTAGTTGGTACTGTTCAATATATTCCAAAATTGGCGTAGTCTTCAATTCTTTTAAGATATCGGTGTTCCTTTTCCGATCTCATCTGGTGTAACCCGCTGTTCTGCGCATGAATCTCATTTCACAAGCCGTTATTCTGCTTTCATGTTGTTTTTTTAGTGTCCATGCTTCACTACCATAGGTCAACACTGGTCTAGCCAAAGTGTTATATAAACGTAATCTGGTGTTTTTTTGTACAAGGGATGGTTTCATAACTTGATTAATAATTCCTAAACTTTTATTATAACTAGTAACTTTTTCAGGGATATCCTTTTCACCCCAGATAGAGAGATAATATCCAAGATATTTAAATTGATTAGATCTCTCTAAAATTTTATTCTGGAGACAGATTTTACTTTGTATGGGGTCCTTCCCATGAAATGCCATAGGGGTCCTCATCTAGGGGATATGTGGATGGCGACCACAAGGTGCCCAAGCTGAGCAAAACATTTCTTCCACTTACTTGTGTTTTGCACTCGTTTAACTTTACTATCTAACCTCTCTTGGTTAACTATTGTTTTTTTTCGACCCCGACTCTATTAGGGCATCCGAGTGATAGGGAGTCTTTCCTTTCTTCCATTTCTTCTTTCCTTTATTTTCTTTTCTTCTCCAGAAAAGCCTGACCAGAGGCTATAAGATGGCAGCCCCATCACTGGTCTTGCCTTCCTTTGGCCGGCAACCAATCGAAGGGACTATTATTATGCTTTCAAGTCTTATACAAGAATTTCCCGGAAGGATCAAAACAATTATATTGTGAACAGAAATGATGTGCAGAAAGAAATATAAAACATATACCCAACTCTGAAAATGCATACTATAATAATAATGAGATGTTCACACATTGTGTATTGTTTTGTTTGTCCCGTGCATATTCACTTATGGATTTCTTTCTGTTTTTACACACTGTGATGTGGTATCGGTCACATCTTTCCTTGCACATCTCGCATACGCATGTGTCTTGTGGTACGTGATATGTCTTCTTGGTGCATATTCTCTGGTGGAAACCGTGTACCGCCATCCTGGTCACCAGGTGTAGTTCGCCGACATCCAATTGTTGTTTGCCATCGCCTCTGTGGAGTAGAATTCGTCCCAGATCTCGTCTTGTTTTCTCCTTCTGTTGTGTAGTACCTTTGCTGCTGCCTCTGTTGTGGGTAACAAAAAATTTCAGCATCAGGTCTTGAAGCAGGAATGTTTCTCTAGCATCACATATGTCAGCCTGGATGGGGTATATTTTGGTAACCCCATCACTCTCTTTAGGTATCTGGCTTTCAGGTTTTCCAGGCTCTCCAGCTGTCTCTCCGTTAGCCGTTCCCATATTATTTCCAGTCCGTACGTTGCCGCCGGTAGTATCTTGGCCTCGAATAGTCTCATTGCTGTTTTGAATGATAGGGCTTGTATGTTCTTTATATCGTTTATGGCCCTCACTGCTTCTATCAGTCTCCTTTTTATGAATACATACTATTATGCAGTGCAGATATCCCGGTCATCCCAACTTCTCTATAAAAGCGATAAACTGCAATATAGCATATATATATATATATATATATATATATATATATATATTTATATTTAATTAATGTTGGGAAGTAAACATTATGAGGTATAATCATTAAAATTCATCGGAGAACATATTGTTTAAACAACTCACCTCATAGGATTCATGCTTCCATGATATCGCGATTTCAAACATAATCATGTTCATCGTCAGCCATAACTCCGACAATAGAATAGTTGACGGCCGAAGAATTTCATCAGTCGGAGCTATGGCTGACGATGAACATGATTATGTTTGAAATCGCGATATCATGGAAGCATGAATCCTATGAGGTGAGTTGTTTAAACAATATGTTCTCCGATGAATTTTAATATATATATTTCTTTATTTATTTTTGTCTAATGACACCAGGTTGTCATTTATGACATTTCTGGTTTTCACCTCTGGCAATGGTGGAATTGTAATCCATTTCTTTGGTTGGGGCACCTGAAGGCCGGATTTACGTTTCTCCGATGATATGATGGGTGAAAATGATAATGAAGTGCCAGGAGAGTTCTTAACCTAACTTAATCTAAATTCCAGACCATGGGAAACCACATGAATAATTCCCTTTAAGGAAAAACTTCTATGGTTTGATCCGGGGCCTCATGAACTGAGACTGGTCAACACACACACACACACACACACACACACACATATATATATATATATATATATATATGGCCTACACATGTAATCATTTTCACGATTTAGGCATGTTCGCCTGTTTTGACATCAGGTAGTTTTAAAGCAATCTTCCTCTTTTTGTGGTCTTCCTACAGTTCTATTTCCTTCAGAACTATACTATAACAACAACTTAGGGATTCTACTATTTTTGCATCCTATTAGTTTGGTAGAAAATTCGTTAAAATCAATATGGCTGCCACGCTTTCATGCTACGTAATAGTTAAATATCATAAAAAAATATAACGAAATAATCGTTAGAATGTAAAACATCATTGTAAATGGTGGGAAATAATTTGAAAAATGAAACCCTAAGAATAAAATTTGACAGGGATTTATGAAGGAGTTCAAAAAGTCACGTATTATATTGTAAAGAATAGTCCATAGTTTTTATAGATTTTAGGTTATATATAGTCCCGCGCCGTAGCCGAGCGGTTAAGGTAGGAAGCCTTGGCGCAGAGCTACGGGACTTGCGCTGGTTCGAGTCTCCATGGGGGAAGAAAATTTTCTCATGGTATTTCGGTCAGTAGGGACCGGTGCCCACCCAGCATCGTGAGGCAATTGGGTAGCTACAATAAGTAGCGGCTCCAGGTTGAGGAACCAGCTATAACGGCTGGTGGACTCGACATGCTAACCACATGTCACCCCTACACTGGCTGTTGATCATCCACCTCTGTGATTGACACATGTGGATGTGAAGGGCCAGCAGCCGGCTGGTAAAAGGGCAACCGCTGAAAAGTGGAAAGACCCTCAATCGGAGGTTATATGTGCATATTTTTGTGCGTATTTTTTGATGATTTTAGGTCATAAACATTCTAGTCCTAAATAATAATAATAATAATAATAATAATAATAATAATAATAATAATAATAATAATAATAATAATAAGCATATCTACCAATTAATGCATGCGAAATTACATGAATTAAGTTGTATTAATTATATTTGTGTTAAATAATGGGCCTGTTTCTAACATAGTCTTTAAATGTAAGTCTTGAATTTGGATTAATGTAACGCGGTTTATATTAGCTCTGCCACAATTCCAGAATCTCTAGCAATGTGTAGCAGCTGGTGCCGCCATTTTTGTGGCAGAACGCATTCATTTCAAAAAGTTGCGTTGAATTCTCCTGCCGCTAATGACTCTGTAATAGATTGACGACAAATAACGCAAACAAACCTACACCCTCCCGCGCATAATTATAAAAACACCTGTAGGCGTTACATTATACTTTACAGCTCTTTGTTATAAAATCTCTTTCCTACGTTGGCATCCCTGCATCTGGCTGGTATTACACTGTTTCAGTTTATTAGCTAAGTTCTGCACTTAAACCAAATCTGGTACAAAAATATTTCATCATCGTAGTTCAATCTCTCACCTTATAGCTTTGTTTAATAATAATAATAATAATAATAATAATAATAATAATAATAAGCACTTCGGCTTACTCACAACACTTATAATAAAAATGCATATATTTACATACAAAATTACGACACTATAACACTCTAATTAAACCTGAGTGCCTCTATGGAGCAAAACATTAATTTTGAACAGAAAAAAATATATCGAAAATATAGTGAAAAAAAGAATGCACAATTATAACAAAAGTTTTAGGTCCACATGTCATAGGTGAAGCATTTGGACTCAGAAGTAAAAAGGAAATAAAAATATATACAGACATTCATAGTGATATTAGAAAACGAAGGTTAAAATTTTATGGCCATATTAAACGAATGAACTCAAATAGGCTTACAAAACAGATAATGGAATTCTATGAAAACAGAATTAAAGCTCCAGTGGATACTATGAAGTGGATTGATGAAGTCAAAAAGGACTTAAAATTGGCAGGAATTACTAAAGAAGATATCCCAAACAGAGATATATTTAGAATTAAGGTGAATAAGTGGCAAGTTGACCAAGAGGACAAACCAAAGAAAAAAACTGGAACAACTTGGACAGATGACAGAAAACAAGCTCATAGCAATAGAATGAAAGAAATTTGGGCTCAAAGGAGACGCCTCTAAGTACTTTGCGTAGTCCTACATGGGCTCATCCGCAATAAAAAAAAAATTCCCTCCATGGTATCTTTACCTTGTCGTGGTGGAGTGACTCGCGTGCTTAAATGATCCTGAGAGCTGTGTCGGCGGTAGCATTGCTCCCGATAGGGTTACCCATGCCGGACTGGTCGAAGGTGATAAGCCAGACGAAAAAAGTACCTCGGGCGCAAGAGTGACGATCTTTCACCGTAAAAATACAACCGCCAAGAAATGCGGACATGGGTTATAACTGGGGTAAAATTTTCCGGAGGTCTAATAGTCCCCCATTCGGTTCTCCGGACGAGGACTACTTCAGGGAACCCATGCTAAAGGCTCAAACATAGGGACATGTTCCTAGGAAAATGGAATGGAAGCCAGATATAATGAGAACAATTAAGTCCCGAGATTGAACATACAGTAGAAGACTAAATGGTATGGACACGTATGAAGAATGCAGGATGGAAGACTACCAAAGGCCGTCTATGCATAGAAAATTCAAAGAAGGAATAGAAATGGAAGACCAAGAACAACCTGGAAGAGCAATATTCACAATTCAATGTGGAAATTTGGTGTAACAGATGAAGACACAGCGGAGAAAGAATAATGGAGAACTTTAATTAAGGGAAATTTGTGAATGTTTGTTGCAAACTGATAGTCTGTAAGTCCACAGTCATTTATATTTATACATTTATTTTTAATTCATGTTAATTACTAAGATTGGTTGGAGAAAACCCTCAATGATGAGCAAGTCCCGTTGGGGTCAGGATTTTTAAACTGACCCAAACCCTCTGGCGGCACTATGGCCCTGGGGTCGACTCAGCCTCTAACGGAAATGAGCATCAGACACTTGTTCTGAGGGTAAAGGCGGCCGTCACGCAGGGCTGACAACCCGGCTGACATAAAGTGCCGATTGTCCAGAAAAAGTGGGATTCTTAACCTCCTACAACCCGAAGGGCCTCCGGGCCAGTTGTGGGATAACTTTACTTTACGTTAATATATTATTATTATTATTATTATTATTATTATTATTATTATTATTATTATTATTATTATTATTATTATTAAGTGAAATGAAACATTATTATAAGTTATATTTAACATTCTGCGACATGGTGTGATACCGGCCTCTGTGTGTGTGTGAAAACCCGAAACTAGCAACCTGTCATATCAAACTGTCTCTCCCCAACAAGTGGGTGGAGTCGCACCTGGTGCATGCTAACATAATTACAACAAACATGTCACTACTCCGTACTTTTGTCCCATTTGCTCATAGTTTCCTTCCCATATCTGCATCTCTCTTTTGGCTTTCAGAGTCAACATCGATTGATTTATAAGCAGAGCGTAGGGCATAAATCTTACTCTAGCTGACACCAGCTGCGCGACAAAACACAAATTGTAATTGGTGTTTAGACGTGAATTTAATTGCGCAGGCTTTTCCAACCGTGTTCCACGTACATGTGAAAATAAGGTTATAACCCTATTTGAACTATATTTCCCTCTTACAATAATAATAATAATAATAATAATAATAATAATAATAATAATAATAATAATAATAATAATAATAATAATAATAATAATAATAATAATAATAATAGCTTTATTTTACCTGGCAGAGTTAAGGCCTTAAGGCCTTGTCTACCACTCAACCAGGTTTAAAAAAATACAAACAAAAAAATAGTCTTAAATCTAAATTACAATATATATATATATATATATATATATATATATAAACGATTACAAGTTATGAATACAATACAATTAATATGTATAATGTATTTTGCCTAGGTCTAACATATAGATAGGCCTACATAAGAACGTAAATTATAAAACAAATAAATTCCGATTGAGGGTCTTTCCACTTTTCAGCGGTTGCCCTTTTACCAGCCGGCTGCTGGCCCTTCACATCCACATGTGTCAATCATAGAGGTAGATGATCAACAGCCAGTGTAGGGGTGACATGTGGTTAGCATGTCGAGTCCCCCAGCCGTTATAGCTGGTTCCTCAACCTGGAGCCGCTACTTATTGTAGCTACCCAATTGCCTCACGATGCTGGGTGGGCACCGGTCCCATACTGCCCGAAATACCACGAGAAAATTTCTTCCCCCATGGAGACTCGAACCAGCGCAAGTCCCGTAGCTCTGCGCCAAGGCTTCCTACTTTAACCACTCGGCTACGGCGCGGGACTAAAACAAATAAATAATAGTTTAAAAAAACTAAAACAACACACTTTATTAGAAAATTGAACCACAAAATGAAAAATAATTTTAATTTCCAACACGCCTTGGATAAAATTAAAGTGGTCAACAAAAAAATCATCTCCAACACATCTAGAATAAAACTAGAGTTATCTACAAAAAAAATAATTATACCATCAGAAGCGTGGGGTGCTCTATACCAATTAATATATTTGATAATAAACAGATATTGGTAAAAGTAAAGTCTCTAAGAAGAAAACGTAAAAACCATAAAAAGCGCCCCACGCTTTTGATGGTAAAATAATTTTTTTTTGTAGATAACTCTAGTTTTATTCTAGATGTGTTGGAGATGATATTTTTGTTGACCATTTTAATTTTTATCCGAAGCGTGTTGGAAATTAAAATTATTTTTCATTTCTTAGTTCGGTTTTCTAATAAAGCGTGATGTTTTAGTTTGTTTAAACTATTATTTATTTTTTATTTTTTTAGTTTTAATATTTTACAGAATAAGATAAAAATGTAAATATCTTTAAATTCGATACTATTGTAGTATGAGCTAAAAGTAATACTCTTCTAAAAAATCTTCTAGGCCGGATTTGAACCAGCGACCTATGGATTACTGAAATTATATACCACTACAGTCCACCGCTCTACCAACTGAGCTACCAGAGGATATAATATTAATATGTTACAACGATGGACTATAAAGTCGAAAAGTCCGCAACCTATTATACAGGTCTTTTTTTTTTCTTTTTTTTTTTGATGTCCTGATGATCTTGGCCAGGATCCTAGAAAAAATGTATGAAATGATTGTATTATCATTGGTCCTTTACACGTGTACAAAGTTTCAATTCGATCCAATGTTTTTAAGTGGATGAAAATAGTGTTGAAAGATTCCGCTACATAGATAGACAGATACAGGTCAAGCTAATATAATGCGTGTAAAAATAAACATTTTAATACAGTAATGAGTACAAAGACATATAGCGCAGAAATATGGGAATTAAAATCTAAAACAGTTCCATTCCATAGTAATTCTGCCCGAGGGCAGGTATTTAACTGCAATCATAGCATTTTCATGCTAATAATTTAAAAATAGAAATAATAAATAATTCAGTCATTCAAGATTAAAATTATTTTCTGTCCCCAGAAAAGATGCGGAACTACATAAATTAGAATTATAAACAAGTATTTGCCAGATAGTTATCAGAAGGCGTTTTTCAGCACTATCTGAAATTCTGAAGTTAGTGTCCTTTTTAGAAATTGCAGGTCCAACTTTCTGTAGCAATAAGTTAAATGTTTCACCACTCATCCTGTAGAATATTTTTAATCTTATGGTGTACATACTTAATTCTTTGAACACATTAAAAGCACCAATTTATTTCTACTATATTAGCAAGCCAAAAAAGATGCACCCAGATTAGCCTTTTAAGTCTTGTGTTGTAATAATCTGTATTAGCTAAATAAACGATACCCGAGCCGCCATATTTCCGGCTCTGAAGTTTAGGTTATACGAGTGGTAAAGAGAGAATTCGCCCCCTACTACCAATAAGGATATGGTTGTAATGGGTGTAGACAACCAATCACTGCTCTTGATGCAGCTATAACGCGCTAGTAAGGTTTGAAATTGCTGAGATGTCAGCTGTATGTCTGCTAATCGCATACATAAAGCGGCCACTCCCATTGAATTTCTTCTTCTTCTTCCTTCCAAGTATTAGGCGAAGGCCTATTACTATCCCATAGAAAATTTTCCCTCCAGCGTGTCATAGGACAGCCCAGAGATCTTCGTCCACTTGGTATATAATTATAAACAGCTTTGGGGAACCGATTTGAACTCATTCTTTCAAGATGATGTTTCCAATTTAGTTGGTACTGTTTAATATATTCCAAAATTGGCGCAGTCTTCAATTTTTTTAAGATATCGGTGTTCTTTTTCCGATCCCATCTGGTGTAACCCGCTGTTCTGCGCATGGATCTCATTTCACAAGCCGTTATTCTGCTTTCATGTTGTCTTTTTAGTGTCCATGCTTCTCTACCATAGGTCACCACTGGTCTAGCCAAAGTGTTATATAAACGTAATCTGGTGTTTTTTTGTACAAGGGATGGTTTCATAACTTGATTAATAATTCCCAAACTTTTATTATAACTAGTAATTTTTTCAGGGATATCCTTTTGATCCCAGATAGAGGATAATATCCAAGCCCACTGAACATCCATATCGGCAACACTGTCGTGAAAACGTCAAGGCCGAAGATTCAGTGGCTGCAGTATAGATGGAGAATATCCTCATCTTCCGACTACACATTGTACTATGAATCAGTCCAGTGAGTGTCAGGTCACTTTGCTGCCATAGTCCATGTTGGATCAGTATTTTGTTGTATCATAACACAATCGTATTAGTGGGCTCCTGGCCTAAGGTATCGACATTTCCACGTATTTAACATTTGGAAGGAAGCTAAAATGGGCAATTTCTTATAAGTAGCGTAGATGGGGAAAGAAGGAACATGTGTTTTAGAAATGTAGCGCGCTGGATAGAAATAGATTAGAATTTGCGGTAAATCAGTACAAGTGCGCAAGTCTTACAAGTTCCCAGCTGACACCTGTCTTTCCCTTCTCGCAGCTTCCCAAAGGACTAATTGAAACCACGACAGGGGAGCCCCAGCTTCGTCTTACATCACCAGTAAATTGATTTCAATCCTACCAACCTTTCTACACCAATCTCTTCATTAAATTTCTTATTACGTCACTCGTGCTTCTTTTAGTTACGTATGTCTTCACATTTTCATATTACAACCTGCATTTTCATTTAAATTATTTACTATATATATCACCATCATCATCCGGTATCATGGCAGCTGCCGCCGTCTTCCGGAAACCAAACGCCATTCCTCTCTGTCCATCCATTGATCTTCCTCAAATCCTCTGATATTCATAGCTGCTTGTACCCCTTCTATACAAGTTTTCTTCGGTCTTCCTCTCTTCCTCCTTTCTATTGGGATCCATTCCATAACAATTTTAGGCAATCTTTGGTCATGCATTCTGCTCACCACTGATATGCGGGTACTGGGGAAATAAAATACCCAGGGCGGACCAAAACTAGCGCTGCTGCCTTTGGCAGTAAGATACTGGACTATCAAAGGCTAGAGAAAGAGAACCTCGAACAAAAATTACCCGTCCCCAGGTTGGGGGTTGATGCATCGGGCCAGATCCTCGTTCATCATAAAAAGAAAAAATGCTGAAAATTCGGACATCGTGCCTCGGAAAAACACTCTAGGATGATTAACGCTAAGGAAAAGAACTTTTGAAAATTGGCACATGGAATAATCAAGGCTGCAGAAATAAAATGGAGGACGTAATGCAACAAGATGATTATATATATATATATATGTTCAAGTCCCGGTGGGGTCAGGATTTTTAAACTGACCCAAACCTTCTGGCGGCACTATGGCCCTGGGGTCGACTCAGCCCCTAACGGAAATGAGTACCAGACGCTTGTTCTGGGGTAAAGGCGGCCGTCACGCAGGGCTGACAACCCGGCTGACATCAAGTGCCGATTGTCTAGAAATGTTAGGAGCCTTAACCTCCCACTACCCTAAGGGCCTCCTGAGGCCTGTAGTGGGAATACTTAAAAAAAATATATATATATATATATATATATATATATATATATACATATATTCAATAAATGATAGAATTCAACAACACCGCGTCGGCTCTTAACAGCATGTTCAGAAAATGGAAGAAACAAGATTTCCCAAGGTAGCACATCATTTTAAAGCAAAAGGATTAAGGGATTCAGGAAGACCTAGGAAGAAATGGAAGGAATCATTGTGAATTTGGAACAGGCGAATCGCCCAAACCTCGAGGCGAAGAAGAAGATTTTCTATATAGGGTGTAAAAAAATTCCGTATACAAACTTTGAGACGTTGTAGAGGAGGTAAAACAAAATTATTTTGTTATGTGAAAAAGATTTGACAAATTCTCCATTTCCCTGCTAAGGGAATTTTTATTATCACTTGTTTTTTTGTTTTTTAATTTTCTGTCTATTGTCATGCCAAAAACCAAGTGTGTCAGTCAATCTTAAGAATGAGAATGCAGAGATAACATGGTTGCTTTTTCTTAAAATGTAACTTTGCTTACAAATTAGTGACTGGGATTAAAATGTATGCATTTTAGTGTATTAAAATCTATATCAATTGTACAAGCTAAAAGTTGACCTTAAACTACTGGATATCATTCTTATTGGGTTTAATACAGTAAACCAGAATTAAAAAGACTCAAATTTACATTTTTTTAGAATAACACCGGCAAATTTCCAATAACATCAAAATCTTGAAATTTGAAAACGAATTTTTCCTAAAAATAAAATCACTTTCACGGATCTCTAATTGTTAGACATTATTTTCATTATTGTCCACCGCTGTGATCTCGAGGTTTCGTGCTGCCTTGTCACGCAGCGGGCCTGGGTTCGATCCCCGGTCGGGGGGGGGGGGTTTCTGGATGAGGCTTTTATCGGGGTTTTTCCTCACCTGTAAGACAAATGTCAGCAAAACTCTAAGGCCCAAAAGGTCCCCGAAATCATATGGCCATCAACATCATCATCATCCTTATCATCATCATCATCATCCTTCACCGGTGTGGAAAGCAACGGGAAGCTACCACACCTACAAATCCCTAGTAAAGCTGCAAGCATAATATGAAAAATGCTATGATTGGAGTGAAGGACCTGCCTTCGGGCAGAATTGCTATAGATGGATTTTCATTATTGTTCAGTTTGGCCAGGTATAATTAATTGTTTAATATGTACTTTTTTTTTTGTATTTAAATGTAAATTATGCTTGTCCTGGTGAGTGGAAGAGAAGGCCACTCCACCAGTCTAAGTAAATAAATAAATAAAATAAAATATTGTGGCAAGCCAGTATGCATTACTATGAGAAAGAGTGCGCTGTACGTAAAATAAATGCGAAGTCAACACAAGGACGAAAGCCCTATACAGCTCCATCTATTTTTCCCCTTTTGCAACGTGCTGGGGTCTTGCCACATAATACAGTAATTTCCACTTCGTTAAAAATCCCACAACGCAGGAAGAAAATGCTACCAAACACCGTTCCACCAACATGGATTCAGAAATTGGAAGCGAAGCGAAATAAAGACAGCTTCATCCACTCTAACAGGGATGTCCAAAAACATTAATTTTTAATATAAAACACACTGTCTACATATTATATTTCGTTAGTAAGAAACGTAGAAGTGTTTTTAGCCCTTAAATTGGCAATGCATCCTATAAGATACATTCATTTTATTTATTTAACATTATTTATAAAACAATAGAAAAACAAATGAACAGAAATCACTTAAGTTTGTGTCAAATTACGCAATAATGCACCAACAATAACTTAGAGTTTTCATGATTTTGTTATCATTGTGTTCCTGAACAGCCTCATGGGCTAGTGGTCAGCGTTTTTTGACTACTGTTCATGAGGTCCCGGGTTTGATTCCCGGTCAAACCATAGGATTTTTTCCTTAAAGGGAATTATTCCTGTTGTTGTTCATGGTCTGGATGTCAGGTTAAGTTTAGGTTAAGGGGATCCGGAACATCCTATACTTATAATGTTAAATGTACGGAACATTTTTTCCTGAACTATTAATCCTGTCAAGTTGAAATGTTTACAGTGGAAAGGTGCACATATTTAGAGTATTCTGTCATAAGGATTTATATAGATATGCATTTATGTCAAACATTTTTTTCTTTACAAATATTTTCTTTCAGTTTTTTACACTGTATTTTGCAACCTAAATTATTTAATTACTGAGCTATCACAACATCAATATGGTAAAAACTGTATATGAGCGCTATATTGAAGCCCTGAAAATTTCAGGTCTCTAGCTTTAATAGTTTAGATGAAAATGTTCTTTATATACTGAAAAAAATGAATGCTAACTATGGGAGAGAGTTGACGGCTCACGCCCACATTTTAAAGGGACCGGGAATATTTAAAACAAATAATAAACACACTTAGAAACAAGATACAGACAAGATAATTATACCATAATAAAGAAGAATCTTTCTAGTATTTTAATTGATAAAAAAATGAAAATACATTTTTTCATCACATCTGGCCTTCCGCGTCCCCTTAAGAACTCTCCTGGCGCTTGATTATCGTTTATCACCCATCATATCATCGGGGTAACGTAACTCCGCCTTCTAGGTGCCCCAACTTCAGAAGTGGGTTACAATTAAGCCAATGCCAGGAGAGAAAACCAGAAATGTCGAAATGACAACCTGGGGCATTGAATAAAAAAAAACATTTAAATGACTGGCATGATAAATTATTGAATCGCCAATTTAAGGCGTAGACACCTGCTAGATTAAGAAACTATAGGCTACCTAATAAAATACATGATACAATTTCGTTAAGGCATTAGGTCTAGACACAACAATAATTTATAAAATTCATAGGCCTATGTTTAACGTGAAGTCGCCATCAACATGCCGGTATTAAAACTTTTAATAATATAGGCCTATTATTGGCCTTTCTGAATCCGGTTTCAGCTACTCTCAGCTGCTGAGAATGGAACAAGAATTCTCAAAGGCTTTCAATAGTTTAATAAAGATAGACCAATGGACGGGAGAAGAGCAAGAGGAAGACCAGCCAAGAGATGGATAGCCAGTGGCTGTACATCCAATACGTCTTCCTCCGAGAAGTGATTTGGGAAATAAACAGGATGGAAATCCTACAACTAAAGAATAAGAAGAGAAGAAGAAGAAGAAGAAGAAGACTCGATACAAGCATTACATCGCAAATAAAATGCAATCATAATGTTTTTTCTGAGATAATTATCAACACATCAAACTGTATATTAATTCATTTCTGATGTCCTATGATGTAAATATGACAATTATATTTTTCTGAAAAAAAACACATTTAAGAAAGTGCAAACGGTGGTTTCTTTTTTTTTTGTGGTATAATCAATTGCTACAAATGTTTTTATATTAACTCCCGCATGCGGCATGTGTTGACATTCATGCAGTATATATAAAATCTGGTAGCAGTATTTCTAAGTGAGTCAGTCACTGCAAAATAATGCTATGACCTATTCAGAATGTTAAAAAGGAGGTGCTTTATTTATTATGATAAACTTTAGTTGGTAAATTCTATGCGAAACACGACTGTGATTGGTTGTAAATCAAAAATCAATTGTAACGTGATTGGTCATTGACTCCCATTTGGGGCATGAGTTAAATAGTCGGTGTAATTGCCGTTCACCCTGTATCACACGAAGTTGTGATATAATTTACAGGAGATGTAGCATTTCTAGAACACGGGTTCGTTACCTGTTAATGCAACAATAATATTAGTGGAATATATGTCGAAGGGTGAGGTGTGCATGTCGCAGATATTAGAGTAATTGATTACTGATAGCAGAATATCAGTTTCGGTGTATTTCCACTCATGTCCTTAATACAATTAACGTAGAAAGTGACGGTCATGTCCTTGCGGACAGGACAAATGTAATTCACTCTCCAGGGTCAAACTACTCCGACCATAGGCTACTATGAGTCTGCGGTCAGTTCTTCCTTCACTGCACACTGTATATTCAAATAAATGCATATTGTCTCTACATAATGCGTATGTTACACCGTCCCTGGAACAATTATCGTGGCTTCGTCTAAGAGATCGTAGAGAACTGTCCACTCCCTATCCCTTCTCTATAAAATATTTCACACATGATCGCCTAATTATTTATCACGCCGCTTCATCAGACTATCCGACACACATAATCTTGACACTCGATCCCATCACCACATTGTCCTTTATGTCCCTCCTCATCACACTGTGTATTATTCATTATCTTTTACGGTCTCACTTGCCAAAACATGGAATTCGCTTCCACCCTATGTCAGAGACTGTCAAACTATAACATAGTTAGCTATCTTGCTTGTATTGCTATCTTCATGATTTCCTTCCATGTTAAATTTAGTCTTCCTTTTTTCTACTTTCTATTCGGTTGCCATTGATATAGTTGTTTCGGCCATCTGTTGTCTTCCATTCTTAAAACATGTCCTAAACATTTTAATTCTTTCTCTTCAATTATATCATTTTTTCTGCTTCCATTATATTTCTAATTTCTTTATTTCTAATATGTTCTAATTTTGGCTTTCTGGCATTTCTGCGTAAATAATCCATTTCTAGAATATTTGTCTATTCTTGCAGTATTTATTGATTGTCCACACCTCACTTCCACACATTGCAAGAGATTCCACCAATGTTTTACTCTTTAAGGGAATCAAGGGCTTACAAAAAAATGTATATCCATCCATAGTAATTCTGCGCGAGGGCAGGTCTTTCACTGCAATCATAGCATTTTCATGCTTTCTTTTGCAGCTTTACTAGGGAATTACAGGTGTGATAGCTTCCCGCTACTTTCTACACCGATGAAAAATGATGATGATAATGATGAGGATGATGATGTTGATGGCCGGATGATTTTGGAGATCCGTTGGGCACTAAGCTTCCTGACATTTGTGTTACAGGTGAGGAAAACCCCAAAAAAACCTCACCCAGGAGCTTGTCCCGACCGGCCTATACTTGTTCTTGTTTTTTTTCCCCCTTTGTATCACTGTAGATTTCTTTCTTATACATTTTATAACTAACTAAAGATAGGAATGTATGGATAGCTTATGTACACGCGGCCCGGAACCTCGGTCTTCTATTGTTCCAGTTAGTTAAAAAAGTGTAAATAAATTACTAACAAAATAACCTATTTTTACCCTACATTCACACTTGTTTTCAAGTAGTTACCATATAATTATGCAGTTTAAATATTTTTTTTGGTATAGCTCTGTTAAGAGAGATGTTTTCTAAATGGGTAATACAAAAAAACCTCAGACTCCGCAATCTTCTCGTGTTTCCGGTTTATTAACTTGCACGAACCATAATAAAAATTCAAAATCGAATTATGTATCATGTTGTCTCTTTCCTTCCTTAACATTTCCCTCTTTTTCCAGCAAATTTTATCTCTTTCCTCCTTCATGAACTATAAGGAAATAGAAAACCTTCTTTCTACGACGTAGCCTACTAAAAAAGATTATGAAAGGAGAATTCGTATTGGGTTTCCTTTAGAAGCTTTGAAACTCTGTAAGTTTTCACAGTTGCATAGGTTCAGGCGTTAATACATGGTTTTTCTCTCTTTCTTTCTCCGTCATCAGGTGTCGCGTCTATCCAAAGAAAAATGTAAAAAGAGAAAAGTATTATATTTCGATTGAATCGAAGCTTGTGTGTCTCCACTTGTTCTTAGAAATCTGTGATTTGCGAGTTTGCTGAACGAAATGTTTGACGTAATTTAATTTAAATCTATATCAAATATCAGTCTCTTATACATTTTATAAAAAAGAATGTATGATTGTGAAGCAAGTATTAAGGTTGGGAATAGAGTATCATCAGAATTTGATATAACAAAAGGATTAAGACAAGGTGCGGGATGTCACCAACATTGTTCAAGATATATTTAGAAGATGTATTAATGAAATGGAATAAGTTACGTAGGGGAATGGGAATCAACATTAATGGCCATTTACTGCACAATTTATTATTCGCTGATGACCAGATTATAATAGGACAAGATAAAGAAGATATAGAGTATATGATCAGAAAGTTGGTCGATGCATTTGAGGTAGGTGGACTGAAGATAACTTTTATTAAAACAGAATATATGGTAATCGGAGGAAATTCAGAAGACCTACAAATAAATTATATGATAATTAAATGTGTTGAATTTAAATATCTTGATCTACAATAGATAAATCTGGTACTTGTGAAAAATATATTATTAATAGAGTAAATTGTGCAAGGAAGGCGATTAGATCCCTGAATGGTCTTTTATGAATAGAAATTTGACCAGAAAAACAAAAAAAAGCGATTATACAGACAATAATAGAAAGTATACTTACATATGGATCAGAAAGCTGGACAATAAATGAAAGGATATAGATAAGAATATTGGCGACAGAAATGAATGGATTACGGAGAAGTATGAGAATATCCAGGCTACAACATATTCGAAATACATATATCAGACAAGAAATGGATGCACAAGAAACTGTTATCAATAGGATAACAAAGAGAGCTCTACAGTGTTATGGACATGTACAACGGATGTCAGAAGACCAGTGGCCTGAACAGGTGTTGGATTGGATGGTACCAGGCAGAAGGAAGAGGGGGAGAAGTAGAAGAACATGGTATGAGGGAATATATGATGCCATGTTGAAGAGGGGTATGGAAGATGGACAATGGGAAGATAGGAATCTCTGTAAAGCCGGAATCAAAGGCAAACTACTGTAAAGTGGAAAGCCTGTATTAAGTAAGTATCAAATATCAGTACAAAACGTAATTAAGTTATAATTCTTGAGTAACCAGCAATGAATGTCATTTTATATAGGCCTCCTAGTGAAGGAAGTACTTATGTAGGCCTATGTATGTGTATATCCCAAACGTCTCTCGTGGACATATGCTTCGTCCCCTATAGGCAGTATTTATATCAAGTTTTTAATTATTTTATTTTAGGATTTCTTCTGTTACTTACACAGGTATCCTCAACCAAAATATACAACTGTTGTCTTCCACACTTCCCGGTCTTGCGTGTCTGCTTCTGTAATATTTGTCTTCTTCATGTTGTCTAGAATTCCCTTTATCCAGGTAGGCTTTGGTCTACCACGTTTCCCTTTTCCTGGATGTATCCATTTCAATATTTCTTTGTTTGTTTCTGTGTTCGTCCTCATTATATGCCCTTACCATCCTAGTTGGATTTCTTCAATCTAATATATAAAAATGAATGTTTGTTTGTTTGTTCGTACTTTAAGCGTGGCCATACTGTTGAACCGATTGTGATGGGGCTTTTAGCAAAATGTTCAGGAGATTTCCGGGATGAACATAGGCTATAAGAGAGTTGTGATACTCAACTCCTACACCCTTAAAAACTACTCATCCCAATCTTCTTGGCATAAATGAGCTGAAAGACAAATATTAATGTACATCTTACGATTTGTTGAATAAGTAAAATGAAAAATAATTATAAATTAATATCATACTTATTTTAAAATTCCCCGTGCTGATTACCCGGTGTTGCTCATGAATCTATTTATCTCGATCTTCTTGGCATAAATGAGGTAAAAGACAAAATTCGTTTTATGAGTTATCCTTAAAAGAATACCCGCCATGTGCTGCTGTTTGCACAGAAATCTACCATCAATGAAAGACAATGGTTCTTGTGAGTTATCCGTAAGAGATAAACATATGCTGTCGCGGGCGTTTCTGTAGAGCTTTCTAAGATATCCAATTCTGTGTACATTAATTTTGTGTATTTGTTATGGTTTAGGCTGTGTAAGCCATTTAAACGTCCAAAGGGCTACATTTTCACGTTTTCCACTACAAAGGGCTATTTTTAAGGGTGCACGAGTTGAGTATCATAACTCTCTTATAGCCTATGTTCATCCCGGGAATCTCCTGAACATTTTGCAGAAAGCCCAATCACAATCGGATCAACGGTATGGTCGCGCATAAAGTACGAACAAACAAACAAACTTTAATAATCAATTGAGTTGGTGTTTACTTGATGAAAATCCATATTTATTAATAAAATAAAAATAAAACGTAGTTTTATTTGATTTTCATATTTATTATATAATTCAGTGACAGCTGTTTCGGTACACTGTACCTTCTTCAGACATGTTAACATATTAATAAAAACATAATTTGTTAACATGTCTGAAGAAGGTACAGTGTACCGAAACAGCTGTCACTGAATTATATAATAAATATGAAAATCAAATAAAACTACGTTTTATTTTTATTTAATTAATAAACAAACTTTAATTTTATATATTAGATAACAAAATGTTTTTTGCCATGGCTACTAGATCCCTCCCCCACTCGGCAATGTTCCCATCTGCCACGCACCAAGACGGCTACTGTTATCAGAACTGGACTGTATGTATGTATATCATATTTTTTTCTGTTTTTTTTTCAGTATCTACTAAGTTAGGCCAATGAAGATTTTTCAAAAATATTTTAATGAGTAAAACTTGAATAGCTTCTTCCCTTTGAAATTCGATTCGCTGAAAATGCACTTGGCATTTAGAAAACCTTTACTTCTCTTTGTAAGAATGACAAAATATCGAAGTTAGAAATTTAGTGACAGTGCAATGATTGCAGGCGTCAGAAGCTGTCGTGAGTGAAGTAGAAGTGAGAGGAAGGGATCTGATTGACAAATGGGATTCAATCAATCACTTTGAGCCTACTCAGTGGCCCGTGTCCAGCCTCAAGCTGACCTATATAATGTCCTGTGTCCAAATAATGTCCAAGATCGTCCGAGCGAAACTTTCTCGTGTAATTGAAGTAGAAAGAAGACAGAGTGTAATTGATTTTTTTGTGATCTACTGATTCACTCTGATATCTCCCAAGCTTTATAAATGACCTTTGTTTTGTATTGAATCTGTTTTGTTAGGAATGCAATTAGTTGATTACTTTTTAATATGTACAAGAGTATAACCAATTTATGTCTATCTCAGTTTACTGAACGGCGTGACGTCAAATGCTCACGATACAAGTGGATTATGCCCATTATCGGGCGATACAGTTTTCTCCATAGTTGGATAGACGTAGCTTATATTTAATTCTCAGGCTATATCATAATCATAAATAATGCCACGAGTGATTTCCAAATTATCGATAAATTAACGACTCACGAAGTAAGGAGTGAATTTATCTAGACTATTTAACTCATGCCCCAAATGGGAGTCAATGACCTATCATGTTTCAAAGATTTCTGTTTTACAACCAATCAGAGTCGTGTTTCACGAAATATTTATCAGTGTTATAATTACCATATTAAACAAAGCTCCTCCTTTTTAATATTCTGAACAGGTCTGACCATTATTTTGCAGTGACTGAGCCCATGAGAAATACGGCTACCAGATTGTATATATAGTGCATGAATGTCAACACATGCCGCATGCGGGAGTTAATATAAAAACATTTGTAGCAGTTGATTATACCACCAAAAAAAAGAAAACACTGTTTGTACTTTCTTAAATGTATTTTTTTCTCAGGTAACAATCCAGAAAAATATAATTGTCAAATTTACATCATACGACATCAGAATTGAATTAATATACAGTTTGATGTGTTTCATTTTTTCTCCACTAGACAGCATTCTTACAATATTGCGTTCCTTTGGCAATAAATAGTATGATCTGGTTGCAGTGATAAACAAAAGAAGCAGATGAAGTGTACCTATCGTTTCTCATTTGTATTCAAACATCGCCGTTTACATTAAATATATAAATATTTTAAAATAACTATAGTTAAATAATGATTTGTGAGTAAACAGCTTAATTTTATTTGTTAAATAGTACTAACAAATGCCACTCTTGATTTCCAAATTCTCTAGATAAATTGGAAATCACTCGTGGCATTACTTATGAGAATTTGGAAAACAAGAGTGGCATTTGTTAGGACTATTTAACGAATAAAATTAAGCTGTGTACTCACAAATAATTGTTTAACTATAGTTATTTTAAAATATTTATATATTTCATGTAAACGCCGATGTTTGAAAACAAATCAGAAATGTGAGGTTATGTTTATTCACTGCTGCTTGATCATATTATTTATTGCCAAATAAGATCGCAATATTGTAAGAGTGCGCACCCAAGTGGAGAAATAATGAAACACATCACACTGTATATCATAATCAACATTACGAGTTATTCATTTATTTTTCTAGTAAACAACTCAGTAAAATCAAGGAATTTCATTATTTGCTATAGTCAATGTATTTGTTGGAGAAAAATAGTGCTTTGACCTGTTCAGAACATTAAAAAGGAGGAGCTTTCTTTATCACAAAAGCAGTAGTTCATAAAGAGAAATCGATAAAGAGCGAGGTGAAACACGACTGTCATTGGTTGTAAAACAAGATTCATTGAAACGTGATTGGTCATTGACTAGCATCTGTGGCATGAGTTAGATAGTCGTCATAATCACTTCAAGGATTAGGCAATTGTCCATTCCGCCTTCACAAGACAAAAGGCAGTCAGAAGTCTAACTTCTTATTATATTATTCAACTGTTTGTGTGTGAAATCAAAACAAAAGACAGTCATAAGTCTAACTTGTCATTATACTATTCAGCTGTTTTCTAAGACGTCCAACACATCGTTCCAAACTCATTCTGCCTGCTTATTCATTACACTTTTCATCATATCGATCGATAGTAATTTTACCCGAGGACAGGTCTTTCACTGCAATCACAGCAACTTCATGCTATGCTTTGCAGCTTTACTAGGGAATTATAGGTATGGTAGCTTCCAGTTGCTTTCCACACCGATGAAGGATGATGATGATGGCCGGATGGTTTTCGGGGACCGTTGAGGCCTAAACTTCCTAACATTTGTCTTACAGGTGAGGAAAAACCCCGAAAAAAACCTCACTCAGGAAGCTTGTCCCGACCGGGGATCGAACCCGGGCCCGCTGCGTGACAAGGCAGCACGCTACCTCGATTCCACAGCGGTATATATATATATATATATATATATATATATATATATATATATATGATATGAAAAGAAAAATGAATGCTTGAGTCGGGATTCGAACTCGAGTCTCTAAAGTCTGTACCTTTAGCGCTCTAACCAACTGAGCTACTCAAGAATTCCAATACAAGCATACAATTTTCTTATACATGTAGTATTCTCAATTCACACAAGAGGTAGCTGAAATTGTTCCAACTGCCATCTCGCGGCTAACGTAAAACTGTTACGTTAGCCGCGAGATGGCAGTTGGAACAATTTCAGCTACCTCTTGTGTGAATTGAGAATACTACATGTATAAGAAAATTGTATGCTTGTATTGGAATTCTTGAGTAGCTCAGTTGGTTAGAGCGCTAAAGGTACAGACTTTAGAGACTCGAGTTCGAATCCCGACTCAAGCATTCATTTTTCTTTTCATATCATATTTGCCTTCATTGCCAAATGTCAAAAATATATTTATAATATCTATATATATATATATATATATATATATATATATATATATATATATATACGCATTTATTTTTAATCTATTTCAGGTCACTTTCTTAGGCCTATATTTTATCAGGTCAATGTCGGTGTCTGATAACAAGAGAACAGCAACTATTGCATTGCGAAACATAATTTGAAATCTCTTCCAGAGAAGCGTTGTAAAATACCGAAACATGTCAAAAAATTATCTTCTTCTTCTTCGGCTTACCTCCACTTACAGGTTCGCCGTCTTCAGTTTCCATTTATCTCTGTCATTCCAATCTCCCTCTTCCAAATTCTTATCATCCATTATAGTTCTGACGTAATTTTCCATTTCCATTTTGGTCTGCCACGTGACCATTGGTATATATTTTTTGGCCACCTTTCATTTTCCATTCTTTGTACATGGCCATACCATTGAAGCGTTTGATTTTCAATTCTCTTAACAGCAGATGTGGTGACATTCATTTCTCTCCAAAGGAATTCATTTCTTATTTTATCCTGTCTTGTTTTTTGGAGGCTTCTTCTAAAATAATCAAATCCAACTGTTCTATCTAAATTATCTATATCTTTTAACTGCAAGGCACTAAAATCCAGTGCCAGACCTCTCGTTTAAACTACAGGAAAGTAATACAACTTCTGGCTTGGTGAAATGGATAACCCTGACTATCCTCCCGCCATATTCCACTCCGCTTTACTCACGCAGGGTTTCCATTACTGGTTTCCGGCTTCGATTTCTGTGCCTTGCAGTTAAAAACTGTAGATAATGGACACGACCTTGGTACATCACAACGCAATGGCTGACAGTTTTTTTGTTAGTTGAATTGATTATGATTTGTAAAGAATTTTGATAAAATATTTTCACCAGCACAACACGTATCGCTCTTCTTCGGGTTTCACTAAAATGAACTGAAGGCTCAGGAGGGGGTGAAAAATTTATTTCGCAGTGTGTGATGTGTTGCAGTCACGTTGTCAATAAGCTTTAACTGAAGGGAATATAGGCTTTATGCATTGAAAAATAAACTTACTTTAACATTAAAATCGCAAACATTGCCAAAAGCTTTGACCAGTAATGAAACACATTGAATTAGGTGCATTGATTTCAGTCACGGGATTCTATACAAGAAGTTAGATTTTAAAATTAAAAAAAAAAGTGTTTTTGTATGTCAACAGCAACTTTCTCTTTTGTCTCTTCAATTAAAAAAAATCTAGGTTCTTCATTCATAAAATTGAATTAGTTTGTCAGAATTTTAATTAGTTTTTACCAGAATAGGTTTATGGGGTTTATTACTTATGGATCCGAAACATGGACAGTGACGACACAACAATCTGCCAGAATACAAACTGCTGAAATGAAATTCCTCAGACCAATAGCAGGATATCAAAGAACAGCAAACAAAAAACATAACACAGAAATAAGACAACTAAAAGTAGAGGAATTAAACTCAACAATAGAGAAATACAGAACAAACTGGAAATAACACTTGGCAAGGATGACTGAGAATAGAATACCAAAAGCAGCATACAGCTATTCACCACGAGGAAGACGAAGTTTGGGAAGACCAAGGAAAAGATGGAAGCAGCAGCAATTTGGAGCCGGAACAGACTAGTAAATAAGCATAAACCGTGATGAAGAAGAATAAGGTTTATGGAGAATTCCTTAACGTAATTATTGATATGCGGTGCTAGCAATTTCATGTAGGTGTACTATGATTTAGTATTGTATCACAGGTAGCATATGTTAACCAATGCAATGGGAACTTTGATCACATATATATATATATATATAGGCATAACATGAAAAAATGCTGGAACTGAGATTTGAATTTAGTTTTTACGTTATACGTTAGTACCCTACCATCTGCGACACTCAGGCATCCCAGCATAATAGGCAGCGGTACATTGATCGCACTGCTAACTCGTGGCTTCTATAACAAGGAAGCACTTAAAGAGAATATTTACTTCATAGTAGTAAACAGATTTGAGGATCCGATTTGAACTCATTCTTTCAAGATGGTGATTCCAATTTAGTTGGTACTGTTTAATATATTCAAAAATTGGTGTAGTCTTCAATTCTTTTAAGATATTGGTGTTCCTTTTCCGATCCCATCTGGTGTAACCCGCTGTTCTGCGCATGAATCTCATTTCAGAAGCCGTTATTCTGCTTTTATGTTGTCTTTTTAGTGTCCATGCTTCACTGCCATAGGCCTGGTCTAGCTAAAGTGTTACATAAACGTAACCTGATGTTTTTTTTTTTGTACAAGGGATGGTTTCATAAGTTGATTAATAATTCCCAAACTTTTATTATAACTAGTAATTTTTTCCGGGATATCCTTTTCATCCCAGATAGAGAGATCCATCTATAGTAATTCTGCCCGAGGGCAGATCTTTCACTACAATCGTAGGATTTTCATGCTATGCTTTGCAGCTTTACTAGGGAATTGTGTAGGTGT
The DNA here is from genome assembly GCA_030220185.1 of Diploptera punctata. Classification (NCBI taxonomy): domain Eukaryota; kingdom Metazoa; phylum Arthropoda; class Insecta; order Blattodea; family Blaberidae; genus Diploptera; species Diploptera punctata. The sequence continues at coordinate 906,021 of JASPKZ010001224.1, forward strand.
GGTAGCTTCCCGTTGCTTTCCACACCGGTGAAGGATGATGATGATGTTAATAATGTCAAGGATGATGGCCATATGATTTCGGGGACCGTTTGGGCCTTAAAGTTTTCCTGACATTTGTCTTACAGGTGAGGAAAAACACCGATAAAAACCTCACCCAGAAAAACTGTCCCGACCGGGAATCGAATCCGGGCCCGCTGCTTGACAAGGCAGCACTATATCTCGAGACCACAGCGGTGGACAGATAGAGAGATAATATCCAATATATTTAAATTGATTAGATCTCTCTAAAATTTTATTCTAGAGAAAGATTTTACTTTGTATGGGGCCCTTCCCATGAAATGCCATAATTTTAGATCCAGGTTCTTCATTCACGAAATTGAAGAAGTTTGCCAGAATTTTAATTAGCTTTTACCCTATGAGTTGTAGGGGAATTCCCTATCGTAATTATTAATATGATTCTATTTTAAAGTGTCTGTCACTATTCATTAATTGATGAATGCGGTTTCCGATTACTTGGGAGGGTGGAAAGAGATGTCGAATGCAGACAGGAAAGAGAAGTGGATGAAGGGATGAGAAGTGTGGGAGACAATAGGAAATTGTGCAAGCACCACGTGGCTAGAGATGTGCTATAAATGACACAGCTTTTAGCTAAAGCTTAGTGGATTAATGAAGGAGGGAGAATAATCAAAAACGAGTAAATATTATGCATTGTAGTAACGACTAAACTTTAATGAACATCTAAGTTGCAGCGCTTTGTTTTTATTCAATTCATATTGTTTTTTAATAACATTTTCTTAGAAATACATTATATAATGGAAATGGACAGCTAATGACAAATGAGGGAAATTTTGAGGAAGTGGCTGAATTAAAATACCTAGGAACAATAATCACAAGTAGGAATGAGATGCAGAAAGAAATTAAACATAGGCTCAATTCTGGAAATGCGTGATATTATGCATTGCAGAGACTTTTGATGTCCCAACTCCTTTCAAAACTGAAAATATATAAAACTATTATTCTACCAGTTATATTATATGGGTGCGAAACATGGACTCTTTAATTTAAGGCAGGAAATGAGATTACGAGTTTTTGAGAATAAAGTTCTTAGGAAAATTTTTGGACCAAAGAGAGATGAACAGACAGGCGAATGGAGAAGACTACATAACAATAAACTGCATGGTCTTTATAGGAAGCCAGATATAATAAGAACAGTTAAGTCTCGTAGAGTGCGATGGGCAGGACATGTTGCACATATGGGGAATGAAAGACGTGCATGGAAGCTTCTTGTAGGAAAGCCAGAGGGAAAACGCCCAGTTGGTAGACCAAGAATGAGGTGGGAAGAGTAACATTAACTATGATTTGAGGAGAAGTAGATTATACAGGGAATGATTGGAAAGCATTAGGTCAGGATAGGGATGTATGGAGAGCTTATGTCCGCGCGGCCATGAACCTACGGGTTCGATAGTGCCAGTGAGAAAGTAAGTAAGTAGCTTTTTTACGTATTGCATGCTCATTTGTTTCCCATCTTCAATCTTTTATATAAATCTTCTGTTCGTGTGTTTGTCACTGAACTCCTCCTAAACGACTGGATAGGTTTTGATGACATTTTTTGTGTGTCTGGTTGGGTTCCTCGATGGTTTAGATTAAAAACTGGACCCTCTAAAACTATTAGGTATCGAAGTTCACCTGAAGTGAAAATTTAAAAATCGCTCTAGCGGTCACATTTTTTTATGTTTCACACCGAAACTCACTATATCATATTAACAGATCCAGTGCCAGGCACTGAGCAGGACATTTACACCCACAGGCCAGCCATTTAATTACCCCAGCTACCCTTTTCGTGGCACTTCAGAAAATGGACCATTATTCACAAACTATTAGTCCTAGAAAATTCAAATTTTGTACATACCTAAAGGAGATATCCTAGTAGGATTTGATGGTGAAAAAACTTGTGTGATTGACATCACTCACGATACATAGTATCGGTGAATCAATTTCAGGAAGTGGAAGTTCATCTTCACTTTCACTTTGTGAATCTTCTAATTCAGGAATCAGTTCATCACCTGAATCATCATTATACAAAATATTCACTAATTCTTCTTCAGTGAGATATTTTCCTTTCGCCATGGTTTCACTCGCGCACAAACAACAGCGCGGTAACGAGAAACTTATACGACTGCATTGGAGCCTGGAGGCAAGTTCGGGTGAACGAATTCCATGTGTTGTTTGTTTTAAAAATAAAAGGGGATTCACCAAGATTAAACGTCTCAAACGGGAATAGAAAATGCACACTTACATGCCATCTATGATCTCCAAGACATAATAAGCCAATACAAAATATAGGCGCCGAATATAAACGAGGTTTGTTCGCGCCCGCTCTAAAATGAGTTAACTGACCGACGGCCGCATGCACGATAGTCTCTTTAAACACCTTAACTGGTTTACGGAACTGAATGTGTTAACATAAACCGAGGTAGATATTGTCCAAAAATGAGCGAAATCCAACAATTAGAAGTGGAGGTTTTTTTGAAACCCGAAATTAAAAACTGCCTAAACGACCGGACCGATTTTGATTAAATTTTCTGTGTTTTGTTTTAGGGGTCTCCCTGGCTAGTTCAGATTCATAAATTGGGCTCGATAGGTTGCCGCCGCGTGTGTGTGTTGTGATGGGTTATAGGATATTTTATATGGGAGTGCAGTGATCTGCATTATCGACATACAGTATTCCGCGTGAAAACAATCTGACGTCATCATTCACGCTTCTTGAGCCACGATTGATGTAAGTCAGGAGTTTTCTTGCGAACTTATTTAATAATGTCTAATTACGTCTTAATTAGTGCATTTTATGGTAAAAAGTTACTAATTTTTATCGTCCGGTTATGACACGAGAATTGAACATTTGGGCAGGACAGCGTCTGATGGGTCGCTTACTTACTTACTCACTGGCACTATCGAACCCGTAGGTTCATGGCCGCGCGGACATAAGCTCTCCATACATCCCTATCCTGAGCTAATGCTTTCCAATCATTCCCTGTATAATCTACTTCCCTCAAATCATAGTTAATGTTGTTCTCCCACCTCATTCTTGGTCTACCAACTGGGCGTCTTCCTTCTGGCTTTCCTACAAGAAGTTTCCATGCACGTCTTTCATTCCCCATACGCGCAACATGTCCTGCCCATCGCAGTCTACGGGACTTAACTGTTCTTATTATATCTGGCTTCCTATAAAGACCATGTAGTTCATTGTTATGTAGTCTTCTCCATTCACCTGTCTGTTCATCTCTCTTTGGTCCAAAAATTTTCCTAAGAACTTTATTCTCAAATACTCGCAATCTCCTTTCCTCCCTTAAAGTAAGAGTCCATGTTTCGCACCCATATAATATAAACTGGTAGAATAATAGTTTTATATATTTTCACTTTAACGTGTTTTGAAAGGAGTTGGGACATCAAAAGCCTCTGCAATGCATAATAGCATGCATTTCCAGAATTGAGCCTATGTTTTAATTTCTTTGTGCATCTCATTCCTATTTGTGATTATTGTTCCTAGGTATTTGAATTCAGCCAATTCCTCAAAATTTCCCTCATTTGTCATTAGCTGTCCATTTCCATTATATAATGTATTTCTACGTGTCTGATGGGTCGCTAGTTGTATTATATAATAAATGGTCTTAAATGATTCCGATCTTAAGTTCCAGTTGCAATGTAAACAAACATAATGTATGCTCTGCGATTTAATTGGTCGAATAACTGTTTACCTTTAAGTGTCTAAAAAAATTGTAGTTCGCTTTCTAATACACGAAATAATTAAAATAAAAATAATAAATTTATAAATTATCCAGCACATGTCTATGTAAGTTATATGTGAGAATTTTAAGATATATAATTTCAATTTTAATAGACTAAATAAATATTTAATTGACTATTTAACTCACGCCCCAAATGGGAGTCAATGACCTATCACGAATCAATGATTTTATATTTACAACCAATCACAGTCGTGTTTCGCCTAGAATTTACCAACTAAAGTTTATCATAATAAAGAAAGCACCTCCTTTTTAACATTCTGAATAGGTCATGGCATTATTTTGCAGTAATTAACTCACTCAGGATTCAATCCTACCGATGATGGGACAAGTCCCAAAAGCGCTGCAGTTAAATAATTAATTAAGTCAACGGAGCTTTCAGGTGAATATTCCATAATTTTATATTTCATTTTGTATAAAGGAGAATCAAAATGGGTCGCTCACCTCCAAACACTTAAGTGATGGCCGCAGAGCTTTCCATCTATCTATCTATCTATTAACAGGAACTTATCTGGGATACAGTTTAGTACATTTGCTGTCTGCGGGGATGGGACTGTTGTCCCAAATTCCTCTCAAAGAAACGTTAAACTAAACACATGGACTTTAACTTTAAGGAAGGCGAAAATATTATGATAATTTGAGAATAAAGTTATTAAGAACATTTTTGGACCAAAGAGAGATGAGATAATTAAGCGATTCGAGAAGACTACATAACATTGATCAACGTGAATGTTATAGGAAACCAGATATAACAAGAAGAATAAAATCTCGTAAACTGCGTTGGTAAGTCAGACGAAAAAAGTGCCTTGGTCGAAAGAGTGACGATCTTTCACCGTAAAAAACAACCGTCATGAAATGCGGACGTGGGTTCCACTGGGGTAAAAGCTGCTAGTTTATGCTGATGATGTGGTACTATTGGATGATAGCAAGGTGGCACTAAAGGACAACACGCACACACTATTAAGTAACACTAAGAAATTAGGACTGGAAGTAAATATCAATAAAATTAAATATATGGTCACACGTAGAAATGCATTATATAATGGAAATCGACAACTAATGACAAATGAGGGACATTTTGAGGAAGTGGCTGAATTCAAATACCTAGGAACAATAATCACAATTAGAATGAGATGCACAAAGAAATTAAACATAGGCTCAATTCTGGAAATGCGTGCTATTATGCATTACAGAGGCTCTTGATGTCCCAACTCCTTTCAAAAAACGTAAAAATTAAAATATATAAAACTATTATTCTACCAGTTATATTATATCGATGCGAAACATGGACTCTTACTTTAAGGGAGGAAAAGAGATTACGAGTATTTGACAATAATACTCTTAGGAAAATTTTTGGACCAAAGAGAGATGAATAGACAGGTGAATGGAGAAGACTGCATAACAGTGAATTACATGGTCTTTATGGGAAGCCAGATATAATAAAAACAATTAAGTATCGTAGACTGCGATGAGCAGGACATGTGTCACTTATGGGGAATGAAAGACGTGCATAGAAGCTTCTTGTAGGAAAGCCAGAGGGAAAACGCCCAGTTGGTAAACCAAGAATGAGGTGGGAGAACAACATTAACTATGATTTGAGGGAAGTAGATTATACAGGGAATGATTGGAAAGCATTAGCTCAGGATAGGGATGTATGGAGAGCTTATGGCCGCGCGGCCATGAACCTACGGGTTCGATAGTGCCAGTGAGTAAGTAAGTAAGATTGCGATGGACAGGAAACGTGGTACGAATGGGACATGAAATAGAGGCATGGAGGCTTGTTGTAGGAAAACTAGAGTGAAAGCGTCCAGTTCGCAGACCAAGGATGAGATGAGAACATAACATTAACCACGATTTGAGGAAATAGATTATACTTGGGATGATAGGAAAACATCAGCTGAGAATGGGGTTGTATGGAGAGCTTATGTCCTCGAAGCCATGAACCTACGAGTTCCATATTGCCAGTGTTTGAGTGAGTTGTACTTCTGGGCAATGTCTGAGTGTTTCTCGGTTGAATAAATTAACTGCGGGAGAAATAAGAAATACTGAAGAGGAATTCTTACTAATTCTCATTTTGCAATCGACCAATAAACAGAGACCATATTGAAATAAGAAAGATGAAGTTCTCTTCCATAATAGATTGAATTTTTGGTACGGGAGACTAAGCACAAGAGATGGGGGGAGAAATCTATTCATACAGCGAAATTAGGAAAAAGAAGTCCAGCAAGTTTAGTTTCAATCCAACATGCCGCGAAACTCTGTCTTGTAGGGCTTCAATCCAGCTCGCAAACTTGGGTTCGCTTTGATTTCCCGTCTGCATCACCCCCTCCCCCATCCCACTTTACAACTTCTTTTTATTCTATCTTCAATTCATTCTATTACTCACACAAATTCTCTTTACTTACAGTACTGCCCGGTTTTCTCACTGATAGTGGTGGAAAAAGTATTCATGACAAATTTCTAATAATAATAATAATAATAATAATAATAATAATAATAATAATAATAATAATAATAATAATAATAATAATAATAATCTTATAGAATACATGGCTAACAAACTATAAGAAGAATATGAAAAATGGGGACTTTATATAAACATTGAGAAAACTAAATACCTGTGTAGGCTATAGGAGAAGAAATGGAAAATATAAATTTCAACAATGGAGAACTAAAACCTAGTATTGAATGCACTTATTTAGGAACAAAATTAGACCATTCAGGCGATAACACAGTGGAAATTAAAAATAGAATCGCACAAACAAAACAAGCAATAAATGCTTTAAACTCTGTTTGGCGGAGGAAAAAAATATAACAAAAAATAGAAAATTACAAATATATCAAACCATAATTCAGAGCATTTTAACATATGTTGCTGAAGTCTGGCAAATTCCTACCAGGGAAATGAAAAGAATTTTAAGTACAGAAATGGATGTTTTAAGAAAATCAGCTGGAAAATCTAGAATGGATAGAATACGAAATAGAGAAATGAGGGAAATTATGGGTGTACAAGAGGAGCCGGACATCATAGACATCATGGAAAAGAAAAGATTTCAGTGGTATGGTGATGTCAAAAGAATGCCAGAGCAAAGATTGCCAAAAATTGTTATGGAATGGATCCCAATGGAAAGGAGGAAGAGAGGAAGACCGAAGAAAACTTGGGTAGAAGGGGTACAAGCAGCTATGAATATCAGAGGAATGGAGGAAGATCAATGGATGGACAGAGAGGAATGGCGTTTGGTTTCCGGAAGACGACGGCAGCTGCCATGATACCGGATGAATAATAATAATAATATTTGAAGAGAAAAATTAAACGCTCAGACCGGGACTTGAACCCGGGACCCTTGGTTCTCTAGACCAAGTGCTCTACCAACTGAGCTACCTGAGCAAGTACCGATCTAAACGCAAATCTTTCTCTATATACATTGTAATTCCCATCCACCAAATGCTGTGAAGCCATGCTTCTGTCTTGCAAATGGCGGCTCCTTTATTAAGAAGACATATTTGGGAATTATACATTAGAGCCAGTACGGCTTTTTCCAAGTTTTTATTATTGTACATTATGTACGAAATCAATAATAAAAAATAATAATAATAATAATAATAATAATAATATAATGATAATCATAATAATAATAATAATAATAATAATGATAATTATGTTAATAATAATGATGATGATAATATTATTGTTATTATTATTATTTTTTTTATTATTATTATTATTATTATTATTATTATTATTATTATTATTATTATTATTATTATTATTGAATCTCCAAATATTTTGAAACCCTATTTCGCCACAAAGGCATGTTAGGGCTGTAGCTTATTATAACAATATTATACTATACATTGTAAAACAGAAATATTATCTTATGGTTTTGAATGAGTGTTATGAATTACATAAATTGCCTATAAGTGTCTTAGAAAATACTACATATTGTTATGAATGTGTGTAATGAATTTTATAAAATGTTTATAATAATTTTGGTTCTTAAAAATCACTTCACACATTGAGGCAGAAGCCTCATCATCATTTAAAAATAAATTTAATCGTTGTCTTTCGAATACAGGACAATCAAATAAAACACTAAAAAAACATAGAATGAAATAAAATAAAGCTTCCTATATTGATACAGATTTATTTAGCCTGGTATTTATTTACCCTGTATATATGTACATGGCTTTTAGAGGAAGAGATCCAAAATTATTTTATAAAATCAAAGTATAGAACAGGTGTCTAGTTTCAAATATTTGGGCTGTGATGTTGGCTACAATGTGGAAAGAGATATTGACTCCAAAATTAATAAATTTCAGACGGTGTGTGGAACAATACAGAGAACATTCAAAAATAAAATTAGAAAAGAAACCAAGATAAATATGTATAATGTTATGGCGGTTCCCACAATATTGTATGGATGTGAAACTTGGGCTCCAGTGAAAAGACAGAAGGATAGAATACAGACGGCAGAGATGCGGTTCCTAAGACAAGTAAAAGGATGTACATGACTTGATAGAATAAGAAATGAGGATATAAGAGAAGAATTGAAAGTACAGCCTTTATTGGATAAAGTCACGAATTACAGACAGAAATGGATTGATCACATGGATGGAATGAGTAAGGAGAGATATCCATTGTTAGCAAGAAATTATCAAGCAAGAGGAAGGCGTGATGTTGGAACACCTAGAAGACGTTGGGCTGAAGCATTATGAAGTCGGAACGGGCAATTGCCTAATCCCTGGAGTGATGATGATGATATATGTACAGTACATTGGAAGCGCCCGAGTCCCCAAGCGAGACGTATGGAGTATATACAGTATGTAACATAACTCTACGTCAAAATTTCGGGAATGAGTGCCTGATATGGAGAGAATAAAAAGAAGTGTATTACAACATGGGTCCGGAAATTTATAATTACAGAGTTATTCGAACTTTTACGAATGTTAGGTTATTAAGATTTACAGTAGTTATTGACAGTCTGTTTTCTGTTGATTGTAGGCTGCTGTGATGTAAACAAATGAAGAATGTGCCTGTATTGAGGCACAAGGAGGTCACTTTGAACATTTCATCTGACAGAACAGAGCGCTCCAACAAGTCCCTTGCATTTTTGTCGCCAAGTACTAACATTCATAAAAGTTGGAATAACTCTGTAATTATCAATTTCCGGACCCATGTTGTAATACACTTTTTTTTTATTCTCTCCGCATGAGGAACTCATTCCTGAAATTTTGCCGTTATGTTACACCCTGTATATACATATACCTGCTGTATACTGTAATCTGAGTGAACTTTGTCGGTAGTTAATTAATTTTTTTCCTAAAATATCGTGGGTAATTATTTTATATGTAGGCGGTTGGTAATTTATCCTGTATTTACTTTCCTAAAATATCTGCATATATACGAGACATAACTATTTTCATAATTGACGTATCCAATATTAGGTATGTGTTGTGTCGGTGTAATTAGAATTTAATTTGTCCCCCCCCCCCTTCACCCTCTATTTGTAAAATATAGCATCACGAGGTATTTAGTCTTCATTTTATAAAATTACCTGGCGATTAGATGAACATAATGAATGTGTCATTTAAAATAACTCATTTTCGCGATCCATATTGTAAATTGTGTCTATTTTGATGATAAACCTCGAATTTCTTGAAATTAACTCAATAAATATTAAAACAACACTTCCAAATTTACTCTATTTAATTCATAAATCTTACTTGAATGTCACTGACATGAAATTGTTTACATCCGTATAAGGATGTATGAGTTCGCCTGGATAAATTACATAATGAGTCAATAAGAAATGAACTGGAGATATTTTCAATACTCGATAAACTAGAAGAGCATAAATACCGATGGAAAGAACATTTAGACAGAATGAAGAAAATTTATTTTACAACCAATTCCCATTAATAGTCCACCGTTGTGGTCTCGAGGTAGCGAGCTGCCTTGTCACGCAGCGGGCCCGGTTTCATTCCCGGTCGGGACAGTTTTTCTGCGTGAGGATTTTATCCGGGTTTTTCCTCACCTGTAAGACAAATGTCAGGAAAACGTTAAGGCCCAAACGATCCCCGAAATCATAAGGCCATCATCATCATCATCATCCTTATCATTATCATCATCATCCTTCACCGGTGTGGAAAGCAACGGGAAGCTACCACACCTACAAGTCCCTAGTAAAGCTGCAAGCATAGCATGAAAATGCTATGATTGCAGTGAAGGACCTGCTCTCGGGCAGAATTACTATGGATGGATATTACATATATCAAAACAAGCAATAATTGATTTAAAATCTGTTTGGTGGAGCAAAAATATTACAAAAAATAGAAAATTATAAATATATGAACAAACTGCAAAAACGCTTGGCAAGGATGACTGAGAATAGAATGTCTAAAGCACCATATAACTATTCACCACGAGGAAAAAGAAGTTTGGGAAGAGCAAGGAAAAGATGGAAAGAGCAGCAATTTGGAGCCGGAACAGGCTAGTAAATAAGTCTAAACCATGAAGAAGAAGAAGAAGACAAATATATGAAACCATAATTCAGAGCATTTTAACATATGGTGCTGAAGTTTGGCAAATTACTAGCAGGGAAATGAAAATAATTTTAAGTACAGAAATGGATGTTTTAAGAAGGTCAGCTGGAAAATGTAGAATGGATAGAATACGAAATAAAGAAATAAGGGAATTTATAGGTGTACAAGAAGAGCCGGACATCAAAGACATTATAGAAGAGAAAAGATTACAGTGGTATGGTCATGTCAAAAGAACGCCAGAGCAAAGATTGCCTAAAATTGTTATGGCATGGATCCCAATAGAAAGGAGGAAGAGAGGAAAACCGATGGAAACTTGGATAGAAGGGGTACAAGCGGCTATGAATATCAGAGGATTGGAGGAAGATCAATGGATGGGCAGAGAGGAATGGGTTTGGTTTCCAGAAGACGGCGGCAGCTGTCATGATACCGGATGATGATAATAGGCCTATATATATATATATAATTCTATGAGGTAAAAGAATTAATTGTGTCTCACAAAACTTTATATAAATGTAAAATTGAATACACGTTTATAGATCAATGAAAGCGTGGACAACTGAAAAGCAATTTTTGTTTTGATTTGAAGTAAAATAACAAGGAAACAGAGAACTTCGATTTATATGACGAATGAAGCTTTAAATTCGCTGATAAAGTATAGTATTGTTGGACGAAATAATATTTTTTGTAAGGTACAAGAAAAATATTTAATAAAAAAATATGCTCATGTATTCGAATTCCAACCACTGCAGATTTTTGTTTCTTGCTCCGTACCCAACCGCCAAATGACGTTTATATGGATATACACAATTCCTCCAATCACTTGAAAACCACCTGATAATGTCTCATAACTTTGCCAAATTAGTTCTCGTATCAGACACTAAGAGCCAACACGCACACTCTATTGAGTAACACTAAGAAATTGGGGCTGGAAGTAAACATAAATAAAACTAAATATATGTTCACGCATACAAATGCGTTATATAACGAAAATGGAAAACTAATGACAAATGAGGGAAATTTTAAAGAAGTGGCTGAATTCAAATACCTAGGAACAATAATTACAAATAGGAATGAGATGCACAAAGAAATTAAACATGGGCTCAATCCTGCAAATGCGTGCTATTATGCATTACAGAGCTCTTGTCCCAACTTCTTTTTGAAAACGTTAAACTAAAAATATATAAAAACAGTTATTCTACCAGTTATATTATATGGGGGCGAAACATGGACTCTTACTTTAAGGGAGGAAAGAAATTACGAGGATTTGAGAATAAAGTTCTTACGAAACTTTTAGGGCCAAATATATATTATACACGCAGATGAATGGAGAAAAGTACATTATAGTGGGCTACATGATATGTATAGGAAGCCAGATATAATAAGCATAGTTAAGTATCGTAGATTGCGATGGGCAGGACATGGGGCACGTATGGGAGATGAAAGAGGTGCATTGAAGCTTCTTGTAGGAAAACCAGATGGTCGACCAAGAATGATGTGGGAGAATAACATTATCCATGATTTGAGCGAAATAGATTATACAAAGGATGATTGGAAAACATTAGCTTAGGATAGGGATGTATGGAGAGCTTTTTTAAAACCTGGTTGAGTGGTAGACAAGGCCTTAAGGCCTTAACTCTGCCAGGTAAAGTAAAGCTATTATATTTACTTCCGGCGCTATCGAACCCGTAGGTTCATGGCAGCGCGGACATAAGCTCTCCATACATCCCTATCCTGAGCTAATGTTTTCCAATCATTCCTTGTATAATCTACTTCCCTCAAATCATAGTTAATGTTATTCTCCCACCTCGTTCTTGGTCTACCAACTGGGCGTTTTCCCTCTGGCTTTCCTACAATAACCTCCCATGCAAGTCTTTCATTCCCCATACGTGCAACATGTCCTGCCCATTGCAGTCTACGAGACTTAACTGTTCTTATTATATCTAGCTTATTTCGTCCCGCGCCGTAGCCAAGTGGTTAAGGCAAAAAGCCTTAGCGCAGAGCTTAGGGACTTGCGCTGGTTCAGCATCGTGAGGCATTTGGGTAGCTACAGTAAGTAGCGTCTCCAGGTTGAGAAGACCAGCTATAACGGGCTGGGGGATCCGACATGCTGAACACATGTCACCCCTACACTGGCTTATGATTGTCTACCTCTGTGAATAATACATGTGGGCGTGAGGCCAGCAGCCAGTTGGTGGGCCTAGGGCCTTCTAGGCCTGTCACTCTTGGAGTTTTTTTTTAAGATCGAGGTAATTTTATACATGTCTATCTAAGTATGCTGGAGCTTCTTCGTGTAGCAGCCACATTACCTATTCAACGAATTGTTATACCCGTTCTCAAACTTCGACGCTCTACAGCACCCAAACCGTGCGTTTCCGGACAAGGGTTCCGTTTTTTTTAAAAATCAGTTTGCTATTCTGCACAACATACTAAGCGCTTTCAGTTTTTGGACACCCTGTATAGAAACACAAAGGCCCTACTAATGCACATTCCATTTGATGACACTCGGACAGACTTGAGCGTTAAGCGTGTAATTACGTCATAGTAAAATGGGGCCGGGATTGAGAGGAAACAGGGGAAGGGATTTAGAATAACAGAAACACCAATTTCAACAAGTAGATGCCACTCATTACAGTTCTAAACAAAATTAATATTTGTGTTTTCTATGCGGTCCGTGACATGGGCAGGTGTACGCTTCGGCCTCATCGCCTACTCGATCATTCGTTTATAATTCAAAAACTATCGACGAACTGTCGCTATGTACAACACAGTAGGGGGATGAAGGGAGCTTTTGAATTGTAAAGAGAGAGCTTTTTGGCTTGATATGAAAAGTAGTAGCTGCCAAAAGCAAACAAAACGCTATTTCATCATCACAATATTCAAGAGTACATTCATATACATTCGCTTGTTGATGCAACTCAAAGTACAGCACTGGGTAAATGCCACAGACCGCTACAGCCTGCAATACCAATAAAGTACTGACATAATGACAGACTTTATATATATATATATATTTTTTTTTCGCTTCGTGTTCCAGTTCAGAGGACATTCGAGTATAAAAACACCATTCAGCTTATTTCCACTTCAGATTGAATGAGTAGTCAAAATTAATAATAATAATAATAATAATATAATAATGATAATAATTAGGGCAAGGCAATTAATGACCTATAAATTGGTAAAAAATGCAAAATAAAAACTGCATTTATGACCTAAAACATGCAAAAATTACCAGTGAACTTTTACAGCAATTTTGAATTGCAGTTAACAATCAGAATAGGGGTAGAAGCTAGCATAAGCTCTAAGAAATTGAATAATATTCCTAGAAGTGTGCAAGTTCATTTAGCACATACCTTGAAAAATAGGGGTAGTAGTTTGCAAAACAACTACTTAATTCCAAGAAATTGTATTGACAAGGAAAAATACTGAATTATAATAAAAATCTTAAATGAAATACAAATGATGTCACAGCCTGCCGGAAAAGTGTAAAAAATGCTCAAAATGACCTTAAAATTGCCAAAAAATTACTTATTACTAAAAAAGTTAAGAAAATGCAATAAAAAATGCCCTAACGAATTGCTTTTATTTAATCCGTTTTTTAATGCCGTACATTTTCATATAGACCTATGTAAGCAATGTTTCAATCTTCATAAGAAAAAGATGCAAAATCATTAATTGCCTTGCCCTAATAATAATGATAATAATATTGTTTATGTAGGATTTTCCACAGTACACTCTTTCTCCTTCAACCCAACGTGATTTGTATCCAGAGGTTCCTGTCTAAAGCATCTTCTTCCCTCAAGCCTCTAGCTTCCATACTTCCCTTCACTCCATCTATCCATCGTTCTCTAGGCCTGTCTCTTCCACTTCTTCCATTAGCTTTCCAATTAAGGATTTTCTTTTGTATTCTCTCTTCTTCCATTCTTATGACGTGTCCATACCATTTCAAACGTTTTTCTTCTATTTTTCCTAATTTTTTTTCAACTTACATAATTTCCTTTATTGTACATATAATAATAATAATAATAATAATAATAATAATAATAATAATAATAATAATAATAATAATAATAATAATAATAATAATCATAATAATAATCATCATCATCATCACTCCAGGGATTAGGCAAATGCCCGATCCGACTTCATAATGCATCAGCCCAACGTCTTCTAGGTCTTCCAACATCACGTCTTCCTCTTGCTTGATAATTTCTTGCTAACAATGGATATCTCTCCTTACTCATTCCATCCATGTGATCAATCCATTTCTGTCTGTAATTCGTGACTTATCCAATAAAGGCTGTACTTTCAATTCTTCTCTTATATCCTCATTTCTTATTCTATCAAGTCTTGTACATCCTTTTACTTGTCTTAGGAACCTCATCTCCGCCGTCTGTATTCTATCCTTATGTTTTTTCACTGGAGCCCAAGTTTCACATCCATACAATATTGTGCGAACCGCCATAACATTATACATTTTTATCTTGGTTTCTTTTCTAATATTATTTTTGAATGTTCTCTTTATTCTTCCACACACCGTTTGAAATTTATTTATTTTGGAGTCAATATCTCTTTCCACATTGTAGCCAACATCACAGCCCAAATATTTGAAACTAGACACCTGTTCTATACTTTGATTTTCTAAAATAATTTTGGATCTAATAATAATAATAATAATAATAATAATAATAATAATAATAATAATAATAATAATAATAATAATAATAATAATAATAATAATAATAAATAATAATAAATAATAAAAAATAATAAATAATAAAAAATAATAAATAATAATAATAATATTAATAATAATATTAATAATAATAGGTTATTTTACCTTGCAAAGTTCAAACGAATAAAAATGGCTATCAGTCAACAACGTTAAAAAAATAATATTCCTACTATTATGTATGCCAGTGAAAATTGGACTTTGACACATTCAGATAGAAGAAACATAGAAACAGCGGAGACGAGATTTTTAAGGCCAACTATAGGCTGCACTCTTATGGACCAGAAAAGAAGTTCGGAGATAAGAGAGCAATTAAATATTTTTAAATTGACAGATAAAATTGCCAAACACAGACAAAATTGGTGCGAACATCTACTAAGAATGCCAGATGATAGACTTCCTAAAATTATTTTAAACTACAGACCCACAGGATATAGAAGTCAAGGAAGACCATTTACTAGATGGAGAGACCTAATCTCATGAAATCGGAACGGGCCAGAGGACCTAGGCCTCGATATTGATTTTCTACATCCCACGATTTTGATGAGCCAGGCGTAAGTTTCGCTCTTGGAGATTCTCTTGTATTTCTTTGGCCACCACGGTTTAAATCAAAGGATATCTTCTGTCTGAACCTCTTTCACAGCAAATTTATTTATTTATTGCTTCATTTGAATATCAACTCTTCATATTATTCTACTGTGTAAATTCTGTTTTTAGACAATGATAGATTTAGAGAAAGCTTATGACTCAATTCCGAGGAACAAATTATGGGAAGTATTGGAGAAATACAATATTGACAGAAAACTGCAAAGGTATGGGGATCCCAATAGGCAATAGATTTTTGCTGACATTACAATTTGCCGATGATCAACTGGTTTTAGCGCAAGACAATTTTGATATGGAATTCATGATAAAAAGGTTGAAAAGCACATATGAATCATGGGGTCTCATAGTAAATTTACAAAAAACAGAATATCTGGCAATAAATAGCAATGAAAGAGAAAACTTAGTATTGGAAGATGGAATCCAAATAAAGCAAGTGAAACAAACTAAATATTTGGGAATGATTATGGATAACATCGAAGGTATAGGCAAAGAGAACATAAAACATAGAATTGAATTGAGTAGCAAAATAATATCATCATTAAATTCCATATGGTGGGATAAGCATATTTGGAAAGACACAAAAAAATATATTGGTAAAACATTGGTGGAATCTGTTGCAATGTACGGAAGTGAGGTATGGACAATCAATAAGTACTACAAGAATAGACTAATAGCTCTAGAAATGGATTATTTACGAAGAAGTGCCAGAAAGTCTAAATTAGAACGTTGTCACAAATAAGGAAATTAGAAACAAAATGGAAGCAGAAGAAAGCATAATTGAAAGAATTGAGGAAAAGGAATTAAAGTGGTTAGGACATGTTTAAGAATGGAAGATGAGCGATGGCCGAAGCAACTATATGAATGGCATCCTAACAGAAAGAAGAAAAGAGGAAGACCAAGGTTAACATGGAAGGAAAACATGAAGACAGTAATGCAAGCTAGAGGGCTAAGCATCGAAGATGCCCAAGACCGTAGGCTTTGGAGGTTTGGCACGGGAAGACGGCAGCAGCTGTAAAAACCCGAAGATAGATAGAGAGAGATAGAGTAAATTCTGTCACTTTTGTTTTAATGGTCCATCCAAAATTGCTATCAATTTATAGGCATGAATGTCCATTTACTGGAACATAGTGTTTCTTCTTCTTCCTTCTTCTTCCTTTCATGTGATAGGCCTAGTGGTCTGTTACAGTCTCAATCCTATATTTGAAGGGTCTGCCAAACATCTCTTGCCTGGTGGCTGGTAATTTGAGATTTGACGTGGTATTCTTGTTCTGCTCAGTCTTCTGACTTGAGATTTCCAGTTGTTTCTGTATTTTTGTACATATTCCATGATTGATTCTGTTTTTAATTCTTTGAGAATCTCAGAACTCCTTTTATGGTCTGTCCTTGAGTAACCTTGAGTGTTTAATATTCTTAAGACAACCGCTGTCAGACAGGTTCAAGAGAAATGTATTCTCAGTATGGTTCTTGCTTTGACCGATACAGCCATCATTGAACAAAATAATATTTTTTTAGCTTGAGGTATCACTGTGCTGAAATAACCTAATAGAAATGAGCACACTTCATCTGGTGTCTTCTTTCCTTGCCCTTCGTGATATATGCACATTTTTGCTTTATTTGTTTTTCAGTTATGTGCACAGAAAACAAAATACCACAACTGCCATAAGTAGGATGTTTCTTCGACTGGTATAGAAGGAAGTGGAAGGTTCTGCATGTAACCAAAACTTAATATAGCAGTGTCTTCACCTACATGCTCTTGAGCATTTTTCATGGCTTGTAGAATATTTTGGCTCTTCGTTTGTGTACAATTCCCACAGCAATAGCTTCCTTCTTAATCTTATTATCTAATCTGGGATATTTCTTCTTCTTCTTCTTCTTCTTAAACATAATTTGTAGGATTTTCATCCTGTTTATTTCCAAAATCACTCCTCAAAGGAAGACGTATTTAATGTGCATTCACTGTCTATGCATCTCTTTGCTGGTCTTCCTCTTGTTCTTCTCCCGTCAATTGATTTATATTCTTTAGCTCTTTTTGCAAGGCTGGGATCTTTAATCTTCACAAATAGGTTTTCACACACTGAACACAGGTCGACTTGAGGCCCCCAAAAGGAGTATTCCATGTTTTGATTAAAAATGTGTAAATAATATTTATAAGAAACATGTCCTTCGACATGTTGGGTTCTCTTCTATGAATACATTGTGCATAGTTTTAATGTTCAACTGTGTAGACTATAGTTTTTCTTTTCCTCGACGCAGAAAACTGCAGTTGTGTTCTTTGCGTTCAGTTTAAAAACGGATATGTGCTACACATATCACCTTTTAAAAATTAATCATATATCCAATGCTCATTATTGACTTCTTATGATTATATAGTCCACCGCTGTGGTCTCGAGGTAACGTGCTGCCTTGTAACGCAGCGGGCCCTGGATCGATTCCCGGTCGGGACAGGCTCCTGGGTGAGGTTTTTTCCTCACCTGTAATCAAATGTCGGGAAGCTTAGGGCCCTACGGTCCCCGAAAATCATCCGGCCATCATCATCCTTATCATTATCATCATCTTTCATCGGTGTGGAAAGCAATGGGAAACTACCACACCTATAATTCCCTAGTAAAGCTGCAAAGCATAGTATGAAAATGCTATGTTTGTAGTGAAAGACCTGCCCTCGGGCAGAATTGCTATAGAGGCAGATGATGATTATATACCCACCTGTTATTTTCACAGAAAGATGCGCCTATCTATGTAGAATAAGAATGCATTAATAATTAAATTTCGATAAAAAGTAACACATATCCCCTTTTAAAAATTATCGATCAATTATTACCTATAGTATATTGGGAGATTAATATTAACCAAGGTTTCTGAGAGGTGAATTTTTCAGGGAATAAATGGTAAATATTAGCCTAGGTTAGGAATGGATGGAGAAAAATATCCATGCTGCCATGAAATTTTCGTATCGATTGAAATAATGATTTAGTGTTTATGATTTCCAGAATTTGTAAATTTTAAGTTACTGATACTTTCAGGGATATGAAATCTTCGAGATGGGAAGAGGCATTGTAATATAGCAGGAATGAGTGCATACATTTTCCAACCTTCTCTTCTTCTTCTTCGGCTTTCCCCCACTTATAGGTTTGCCGTCTTCAGTTTCCATTTATCTCTATCATTCCAATCTCCCTCTACCAAATTCCTATCATCCATTATGGTTCTGACGTAGGTTTTCCATTTCCATCTTGGTCTGCCATGTTTATTTCTTCCAGGGGGTGACCATCGGGTATATACTTTTTGGCTATCTTTCATTTTCCATTCTTTGTACAAGGCCATACCATTTAAGCGTTTGATTTTCAACATTTTCCAACCTTGGAAACGTAATTTTGTTTTGTTTTCTGATTCCTACATTGTAGATGTGTTACAATGCATTTATTTTCTTTAAACCATCTATTCCTAGTTAAATTCACAAACAATGTACGTACATTTAAATTAAAATGTAATAATGTTCGAATATTGTGATATAAAGGGAAGCCATGTTATGACGTCACAGGGTTGCGCATGGATAATAAAGTTACCAGTCTCTCGCGCATCATGGCGTTGCCAGAAAGGAGGACATTTTGTAATTAATATAATTTAGTGATAATATCTAAACTAAAATATGTTTGGAAGATTTGTGTGCGTCAAATTGTTTCTGTGCATGTTTAATTTGTGTGTGTGATGAAATTTACAAGTGACATGCTTCGATTGCTGAGATATTTAATGGTGAACATCCCAGTATCACGAGGTAAGCCACGTGCAGGAACCGCAGTGGTTGCTATTTATAGATACGTTTTGAAATGTGCTGCTATCTCAAGCGATTTTCGACTATTTTGTGTCTGGTACCAGTCTGTGAATGTTACAATAGACCACCAGTTATCTTATCAATAGTTTTCAACCTAGGGACATGGTTGCCAATATCTTCACCCATATTTCTGCTATAAACAATTCCCAACTAGTTTATTCAGATTATATTACATAAATTATAGTAGATAGGGGCTATTCTATGGCAGGATTCCACATTTGAATATTCGAATGCAGAACATATGATTGCTTGCGTCATGTTAGCCCACATAATACTAATTTCTACTACCAGATTTTGGTTTAGATTTATGTATATATATATATATGTCCACCGCTGTGGTCTCGAGGTAGCGTTCTACCTTGTCACGCAGCGGGCCCGGGTTCCATCCCCGGTCGGGGCAGTTTTTCTGGGTGAGGTTTTTATCGGGGTTTTTCCTCACCTGTAAGACAAATGTCAGGAAAACTTTTAAGGCCCAAACGGTCCCCGAAATCATATGGCCATCATCCTTATCATTATCATCCTTACCATTATCATTCTCATCATCATCCTTCACCGGTGTGGAAAGCAGCGGGAAGCTACCACACCTACACAATTCCCTAGTAAAGCTGCAAGCATAGCATGAAAATACTATGATTGCAGTGAAGGACCTGACCTCGGGCAGAATTACTATGGATATATATTTATTTATTTATTTATTTATTTATTTATTTATTTATTTATTCACTCAATCGTAAGTCCTTGTAGGCTTTCTCATAATGTTCTATGTTCATTTTATTTCGTTACGTGAGAAATTCGGTAAGTTAGTGTGGCCTATATAACATTATTGTACAATTTATTGGAAAATCAGGCACCTCATATGAATAAATTGGCTATTTTGTTTGTATAATAACTGATGTCCGTTTTCCATAGTAAATTTAGATTAAAATTACATATTCTCGTTATATGTTAAAGCATTTCTCGCATTTTTATGGGAAAAAGATAATAGGCCTATATTCCTGAGGTAATTATTCGCATCCTGCAACAATAATGTGTGCGTTTTTCAGTTTTTGTGTTTAAATTTATATAGATGAACTCCTAGCACATAGGGCCTAATCCTCCAGATAGGTTTGCCTGCGTGTCATAGAATACCCTATACTTTTTTATTATTACATCTATTGGCATAATTCGCTATTACGTTCGAAGTGGATTTTTTAAAAATTACTGTAGATACCTTAAGTTGCGTTTAGGCACGTTTCTTTAGATTTGATTAGGGTTTTTAAGTTATATTTTGATTTTGTTACAACTTTTATTTTTTAAATTTGGCCTATATACAGATTTTTAATGTTTACTCATATTTCTATGCCTAAAGTTTTGTTTTTCTTCTCCACTCGTCTCTATTCATCCACTCCATGTCCTCCAGTCCTCTTGTTCTCATTCCAGTTCTTATTTCTTGCAACCACGATTTTCGAGGTCTTCCTTTATTCCTTCTTCCAGATGGACACCATTCCAATGTTTTCCAGGTTTAATTCCTCTTTTAACTTTATATTATTTTGTGACTACTTGAATATGTTCACTAAATAATAAGTGAAATAAAAAAAGCTCAAACCCCATAAAAATAATAAATAATTTAAATTAAATAAAAATAAAACTTAGTTTTATTTGATTTTCATATTTATTAAGATATAGGCTATTCAGTGACAGCTGTTTCGATAGAAGTACAGTGTACCGAAACAGCTGTCACTGAATATAGGCCTATCTTAATAAATATGAAAATCAAATAAAAGTAAGTTTTATTTTTATTTAATTAATGAATAAATAATCTTCTATTTGCTGACGATGTAATCATAATACAGAAAAATGAAGACGACTTACAGAAATCAATGCATGCATTAAATGAAATATATAAACTATACGATCTAAAGATTTCTGTAAGGAAAAAGAAGACCATGGCTGTTAGAGGAAGAGATCCAGTGAGATCCAAAATTATTTTAGAAAATCAAAGTATATAACAGGTGTCTAGATTCAAATATTTGGGCTGTGATATTGGCTACAATGTGGAAAGAGATATGGACTCCAAAATAAATAAATTTCAGACGGTGTGTGGAACAATACAGAGAACATTCAAAAATAAAATTAGAAAAAAAAAAACAAGATAAAAATGTATAATGTTATGGCGGTTCCCACAATATTGTATGGATGTGAAATTTGGGCTCCAGTGAAAAGACAGAAGGATAAAATAGAGACGGCGGAGATGAGGTTCCTAAGACAAGTAAAAGGATGTACAAGACTTGATAGAATAAGAAATGAGGATATAAGAGAAGAATTGAAAGTACAGCCTTTATTGGATAAGGTCACGAATTACAGACAGAAATGGATTGATCACATGGATGGAATGAGTAAGGAGATATATCCATTGTTAGCAAGAAATTATCAAGCAAGAGGAAGACGTGATGTTGGAAGACCTAGAAGATGTTGGGCTGATGCATTATGAAGTCGGAACGGGCAATTGCCTAATCCCTGGAGTGATGATGATGATGATGATGGATTTTCATCAAGTAAACACCAACTCATTTCATTAAATAATTTAAAGATCTTCTTCTTCTTCTTCTTCTTCTTCCTTCCAAGTATTTAAAGATAAAGGCAAGAAGCTATTCACCTTTCTTCTTGCATTCGTCGTATGTGCCCATACCAATTTAATTGCTTATATCTTATGTTATATATTTGCTTTAATGTAATTGGAAGCATGGATATCCAGTAAGACAACATTACCGGCCGGAAATATTGACACAGGTTGCAATTACATTGTTAACAATCATTCTTAGTTGTCTTTGCAGAAACAATAATGTTTATCACGATTTTTATGTTATGTCTATGTCCTTTTTTGATATTTCTTCGCAATTTTGGAAACATTTTTCTGCCCAAGACTTACATACTTATATTCCTCAGGACGCTAATCAACCTATAACAGATATTTTAACTTTTTTTTAATTACTGTGTTACATAAAGTTCACTAAAATCTAAATTCAGTTTTCTTATTAAAACTAAAATTTGACTCACATATCTCCTAGTATCAGTCTTATTACGCTTTCATTTCATACAATTTGTATGTGGATGTACAATTTGTATGTGGATGTACAATTTGTATGTGGATGTACAATTTGTATGTGGATGTACAATTTGTATGTGGATGTACAATTTGTATGTGGATGTACAATTTGTATGTGGATGTACAATTTGTATGTGGATGCACAATTTGTATGTGGATGCACAATTTGTATGTGGATGCACAATTTGTATGTGGATGTACAATTTGTATGTGGATGTACAATTTGTATGTGGATGTACAATTTGTATGTGGATGTACAATTTGTATGTGGATGTACAATTTGTATGTGGATGTTACAATTTGTATGTGGATGTACAATTTGTATGTGGATGTACAATTTGTATGTGGATGTACAATTTGTATGTGGATGTACAATTTGTATGTGGATGTACAATTTGTATGTGGATGTACAATTTGTATGTGGATGCACAATTTGTATGTGGATGCACAATTTGTATGTGGATGCACAATTTGTATGTGGATGCACAATTTGTATGTGGATGCACAATTTGTATGTGGATGCACAATTTGTATGTGGATGCACAATTTGTATGTGGATGCACAATTTGTATGTGGATGTACAATTTGTATGTGGATGTACAATTTGTATGTGGGTGTACAATTTGTATGTGGATGTACAATTTGTATGTGGATGTACAATTTGTATGTGGATGTACAATTTGTATGTGGATGTACAATTTGTATGTGGATGTACAATTTGTATGTGGATGTACAATTTGTATGTGGATGTACAATTTGTATGTGGATGTACAATTTGTATGTGGATGTACAATTTGTATGTGGATGTACAATTTGTATGTGGATGTACAATTTGTATGTGGATGTACAATTTGTATGTGGATGTACAATTTTAGATTTAAATATATTTAAATTTAATATCTTCTTGTAAGCACATGTTTCCCTCATCACAGATTTAGGCGCTCTCCCCCTACAGGGAAGAATTTGAACCATACTAATTTAGTTACACTTGTTTTCGTATAGACGTCATTTCAGTGGTCCGTGGTCAGCGTTCCGCCTCATACTGATATCTAGGAAACCAAGGTAGTATTAGGACGGGAAAATTAGGTAAATTTTGCTTAGAGGCATTTTTATTCAGGCTTAAGGATCTTTTACGAGCCTGAAAATCTTCAGACTCGGGACCTATGGCTTAAAGCCCCTCCTGGAAGACTTGCTCCGTGGATTTTTTCATCTTAAAAAATCCATCGATCGGGCCGGGTTTGAACCCGCGACCCTTGGGACCAGAGGCAAGGAGCATAACCACTAGTGCACCGCCGCCGACTAAATTTAATATAAATTTATATTAATATACAATTATAACATTGTTTATTTTGTAGATCCGCCTCCTCAACTTCATAAAATATGAATTTACTGTAGGCATTTTGGGACTAGTCCCGTCAACAGGAGAAGGAGCAGGAAATAGGTCTGTATCTACTGTCCCTGAATGCAACATAGTTTACTGATGTCGAATAGTCCACCGCTGTGGTCTCGAGATAGCGTACTGCCTTGTCACACAGCGGACCTGGGTTCGATTCTCGATCGGGACAGTCTTCTGGGTGAGATTTTTTCGGGGTTTATCCTCACCTGTAAGACAAATGTCAGGAAGCGTAGGGCTCAACGGTGCCCGAAAATCATCCGGCCATCATCATGACCCTTATCATCATCATCATCTTCCTTCACAGGTGTGGAAAACAACGGGAAGCTACCACACCTATAATTCCCTAGTAAAGCTGTAAAGCATAGCATGGGAATGCTATGATTGCAGTGAAAGACCTGCCCTCTGACAGAATTACTATGGATGGATGGATGGATGGATGGGTGTCGAATATATAATAATGCTACATACGCCATAAGTATTATCACTAACATATCCTGGAATCGTAGCCAACATGATATAGGCTACTGGGATCTCAGCTTTTTTTAAATATATATTTAATTTATATAAATTTATTTTACCTTAATAGTGTCAGTGGCCACTCTCAGTGTTTATTAAATTAAATACAGTACGCAGATGAAGTGACTGAAAGTGCGGGACGAGGTACGAGAGGAGAAGTCGAACCAAACACGCCCACATATAAAGGAACAGTCGTATGCCACACATCAGTGTGATTTATTTCAGGCGCATTCTACTGAAGATTGTGTATGAGACTTGGAAATAGCACGTCCGCTGAGAAACTGAAAAGTTTAGATAGTACAATCCCTCATGACGCAATCTGCTTCATAGGACATTCCTCGTAGTTGCATTCTTCTGAGCTGTGGTCTGTACTCATACCTGTATAGAAAGCCGTGAAAAACGCTAATGAATTCTAAGTAAATGTTATTAAAATCCTAATTAAATATCACAGTTAATTGCTTCCTAAGCTGATTCGTGTTCTGATATAAGTATTGCTACTGTTAAATAAAGTTATTTATAATAAGTTACTGTGTATATCTTAAAAATGTTGTGATGAACATATTGGTGTGGGATGCATTTAACATACACATTTACCGAATGTAAACTGAGGTACGTGTTTTTGGTTGAATAGAGCAGTATTGTACACCCCTTGCGTTATCCGCAAGTCACTTCCGTTTGAAGATATCTGAGTTTTGATTTTGATTGCGTCTGCAAGAAACACCCTGCCTACACGCTAAGAATGTCCTTGAATCTTTACTAACAAGCTGAGAAATGAAACTAACTTGCTATTGATATACTGTACAGTTATTTACAAGCTGATTTTTTAAAAGCTGAAGCTTAAAAGTGAGATCTCAATATATTTTTTATTTATTTCTTTCTCGTTTTCTTTCGTGTACACTGTTCTTCCTTTTTTTGTTTCACCTTTGTTAAACTTTTTATCTTATTCACATATACAAACAAACACAGGACACACACCCAGACCCAAGGTGGAGATTTAAAATCCCTTACCCCTCCGGGAATCGAACCCGGATCGCCGGAGTGGAAGGTAGGGACTCTACCGACTAGGCCACGGCGACGGACTGATTCTGAAGATACTATGGTGATTGTAAAATCCTTAAATAATAAATTTATGATTACCTAAAGATTAATATTTTTGCAATGACTATTTAACTCATGCCCCAAATGGCAGTCAATGACCTATCACAATTCAATGAATTTTGATTTACAACCAGTCACAGTCGTTTTTCACCTCGATTCTATCGTTTTCGTTTTATCAAGTGGCTCCCAGATATATATATATATATATATATATATATATATATATAGTGCAAGAATGTAACCAGATTCTGCTTGCGAGATATAATAGAAAAACATTCGTAGCAATTGATTATACTATAAAAAAGAAACCACTATTTGTACTTTCTTAAACGCATTACTTCCGAGGAATTAACGTTGCAGAAAAATATAATTATGATATTTACATCATAGGACATCAGAAATTAATTAATAACCTGTAATTATGTGTTCAATTTTTTCTGCACTAGGGTGCATTCTTACAATATTTTTTATTGATTTTATTAAACACAATGTGTACATTTAGAATTTTCACCAGTCTTTTGTAATTTTGGTGAGAGGCTGAGTTCTGCTTTGGCATTTCATTAGGTGGTACCTGGAGCATGGCTCGTCGCAAAGCTTACATCTGCAGTCCTCCTTCGGGTCGTGGTATGACGGATTCTGACATGTTTTTCAGTGGAAACCATGCGCGGCGAAGCGTGTGTATAGGTGGCGAAGTTGGAAGTTCGGTCCTTTCCACACATCGGTTTTCATTGTTTCTGTGTCCATTATTTCCATCGGTATTGCATTGGCTTTGTTTTGTCTCTCTTTGATGGCGTCTTTATATGCCTGGGTTTCTGGTAGATTGAAGCGAAGCTTGATGTCCTGAATGAAGTAGGATTCATGTGCTATTCTGTAGGCGTAGCTGTTTCTTGTGTACTTTGAGAGTGACAAGGCCCTCTTGAGATATCTGGCTTTGACATTCTCCAATTTCTTAAGGTTTTTCGCTGTTAGGTGAATCCAAATTATCTGAATACCGTATGTGGCCGCTGGTGCTACCTTGAGTTGGAACAGTGCCATCGCCGTTGGCGATTCTATTTGGCAATAAATATGATCTGGTTGCAGTGATGAACAAATGAAACATAACGTTTTTTATTTGTTTTCAAACATCGCCGTTTACATTAAATGTATAAATATTTTAAAATAACTATATTTAAATAATGATTTGTGAGTAAACAGCTTAATTTTTTTCGTTAAATAGTTCTAACAAATGCCACTCTTGATTTCCAGATTCTCTAGATAAATTCACTCCTCACTTCGTGAGTTATCGATAATCACTCGTGGCATTTCTTATGAAAAATTCAATGATGGTAATGTAAGTTGTGTTTATGCATTATAATATTCTCTTCTTTTTTTTGTACTGGTTCAGATGGGACCAGGGCTTGAAATCGGTAATTATATTTTCCAAGAAATCGTTATATAACCATTATTTTTAATCAATAAATTGGATAAACATGCCTAAACTAAATATATGGTCACATGTAGAAATACATTATATAATGGAAATGGACAGCTAATGACAAATGAGGGAAATTTTGAGGAATTGGCTGAATTCAAATACCTAGGAACAATAATCACAAATAGGAATGAGATGCACAAAGAAATTAAACATAGGCTCAATTCTGGAAATGCGTGCTATTATGCATTGCAGAGACTTTTGATGTCCCAACTCCTTTCAAAAAACGTTAAGCTGAAAATATATAAAACTATTGTTCTACCAGTTATATTATATGGGTGCGAAACATGGACTCTTACTTTAAGGGAGGAATGGAGATTACGAGTATTTGAGAATAAAGTTCTTAAGAAAATTTTTGGACCAAAGAGAGATGAACAGACAGGTGAATGGAGATGACTACATAACAATGAACTACATGATCTTTATAGGAAGCCAGATATAATAAGAACAGTTAAGTCCCGTAAGACTGCGATGGGCAGGACATGTTGCGCGCATGGGGAATGAAAGACGTGCATGGAAACTTCTTGTAGGAAAGCCAGAAGGAAAACGCCCAGTTGGTAGACCAAGAATGAGGTGGGAGAACAACATTAACTATGATTTGAGGGAAGTAGATTATACAGGGAATGATTGGAAAGCATTAGCTCAGGATAGGGATGTATGGAGAGCTTATGTCCGTGCGGCCATGAACCTACGGGTTCGATAGTGCCAGTGAGTAAGTAAGTAAGTATGCCTGGTTTATCATAAGTAATGCCACGAGTGATTTCCAAATTATCGATAAATTCACGACTCACGAAGTGAGGAGTGAATTTATCTAGAGAATTTGGAAATCAAGAGTGGCATTTGTTAGGACTATTTAACGAATAAAATTAAGCCGTTTACTCACAAATCATTATTTAACTATAGTTATTTTAAAATATTTATATATTTAATGTAAACGGCGATGTTTGAAAACAAATGAGAAACGATAGGTACGCTTCTACTGCTTCTTTTGTTTATCACTGCAACCAGATCATACTATTTATTGCCAAAGGAACGCAATATTAAAAGGAGGAGCTTTGCTTAATATATGATAATCCTAACGTTGATAAATATTTCGTGAAACACGTCTCTGATTGGTTGTAATACAGAAATCATTGAAACGTGATTGGTCATTGACTCCCATTTGGGGCATGAGTTAAATAGTCCATATAAATAAAAATCGATCTTCGCGTTTTATTGATTCGAGTAAAAGTAATGATCATTCTCTGAGCGATATTTTTATATTGGAAATTATGAATAATTCTTGATCGAAAAATTAACTCAAAAAGTAAAAATCAGATTGAATAAAACCCTTTTTTTTTCTCATACTGTTTACATTAATTACATTTCTCGAACAGGCCTGCAGAACTGCAGCGCGGGGACCTCCAACGCGCCCCTGTTTCATGTTCACTGACTTACTTTGAATAGAGGCAGATGGTAGTGTTCGACCCATTGAACGTAAACAATGAACAGTCAGTGGTGTAGCTTATCAAAATGAGCACGAGACAACATAAATAAAATACTTGGTAAAATTCCATTGAAATGTTGGAAAAAAATATCTCTATTTTCGGGTTTTTACAGCTGCTGGCGTCTTCTCGTGCCAAACCTCCAAAGCCTACGATCTTGGGGATCTTCAATTAATTAGCCCTCTTGCTTGCATTACTATCCTCATGTTTTTGCTTCCATGTGAACTTTGGTCTCCCTCTTTTCTTCTCTCTGGTCGGTTTGCCATTGATATAGTTGCTTTGGCCATCGCTTATCTTCCATTCTTAAAGCATGTCCTAACCACTTTAAGTTCCTTCTCCTCAATTATTTCAATTGTGCTTTCTTCTGCTTCCATTATGTTTCTAATTTCCTTAATTGTGACATGTTCTAATTGGGACTGGAGGTAAATATCAATAAAACTAAATATATGGTCACATATAGAAATACGTTGTATAATGGAAATGGACAGCTAATGAAAAATGAGGGAAATTTTGAGGAAGTGGCTGAATTCAAATACCAATCATTCCCTGTATAATCTACTTCCCTCAAATCATAGTTAGTGTTATTCTCCCATCTCATTCTTGGTCTACCAACTGGGCGTTTTCCTTCTGGTTTTCCTACAAGAAGCTTCCGTGCACTTCTTTCATTCCCCATTCGTGCCACATGTCCTGCCCATCGCAGTCTACGAGACTTAGCAGTTCTTATTATGTCTGGCTTCCTATAAAGACCATGTACCATTATACTGTTATATAGTCTTCTCCAATCACCTGTCTGTTCATCTCTCTTTGGTGCAAAAATGTTCCTAAGAACTTTATTCTCAAATACTCGTAATCTCCTTTCCTCTCTTAAAGTAAGAGTCTATATTTCGCATCTATATAATATAACTGGTAGAATAATAGTTTTATATATTTTCAGTTTAACGTTTTTTGAAAGGAGTTGGGAAGTCAAGAGTCTCAGCAATGCATAATAGCTCGCATTTTCAGAATTGAGCCTATGTTTAATTTCTTTGTGCATCTCATTCCTATTTGTGATTATTGTTCCTAGGTATATGAATTCAGCCACATCCTCAAAATTTCCCTCATTTGTCATTAGCTGTCCATTTCCATTATATAATGTATAGTCTATGTGTGACCATATATATATATATATATATATATATATATATATATATAGTTTTGTTGATATTTATTTCCAGTACTAATTTCTTAGTATTACTCAATAGTGTATGCGTGTTGGCCTTTAGTATCTCCTCGCTATCTCCCACTCGATCCCATCAGCACATTGTCCTTTATATCCCTCCTCATCACACTGTATATTATTTATTATCATTTACGGTCTCACTTACCAAAACATGGAATTCCCTTCCGCCCTATGTCAGAGACTGTCAAACTAATATCCTTCTAAAACAAACTAAATAATTATTTAATAACAAACTAACTTATACACCTCACTGATAGTATTCTTTTAACAATTCATAAATTTAATTATTTATGAAAATAATATTAAGATTAACAAATATTTTCTTTTGTTTTGTTTTAAATATTTTATAATCGTAAAATTAGTTTTCTATGTCTCATTATTTTTCTTTGCTTTATATATACATTAGACAGGGACAATTTAATATGTCTTGCTTGTATACATTTTATTATTAGTTTTAGTCTTAATTTTAACTAACATTAACTGGTTGCATTATAGATCGTAATATGATAGATATTATTTTTTGATGAAATTTTTGTTTAGTATTTAATATTAGAGTTAATTGTGATTGTTATATTCTGATGTAATATATATTTGTCCTGGTGAGTGGAAGAGAAGGCCACATGGATAAATAAATTTAAATATAAATCTAAATTGCAATAGTACTAGACACACTATATATCCAACTATTTTAGATGAGATGTGATCAAAGATGTTGAAGCTTCTTAAAATAGAACACAAGTAAAGTAAAATAGATCTCTTGTTAATACGACAAGAAATTTTCTAAAGAATATTGAATGTAGTATATGTTTTGTTGTACGTATTATGGTGGAACCTATCACAACCATGATAAGTCCTGTCAGATCGCGCTAGAACCCTGATACCGATCGCTCTCGTATTGGAATGAAGGAAGCTTTTCCCGTGCAACGGGCAGAAAAA
This sequence comes from Diploptera punctata, assembly GCA_030220185.1. Taxonomy (NCBI): domain Eukaryota; kingdom Metazoa; phylum Arthropoda; class Insecta; order Blattodea; family Blaberidae; genus Diploptera; species Diploptera punctata. The sequence continues at coordinate 936,733 of JASPKZ010001224.1, forward strand.
TTCCAAACCGATCACGTCATATTCTGACGGGCGACAAGATGGACAGAATAAGAGATCCAAACCCCTCTTGAGAATCCTTCATCTTATTTCTCTTCCTTTTTTTCTTTTACGTTTTTTTTCTTACTTCTATGCTCCAATCTTTATAGGATTGAAACCCAGGATATTGATCTGAAGGGGGTAGTTTTGTAAGGGATGATTTTTTTTCTCTAAAAGATAGAAGGGAGGGTGTTTGGGAAATGGGAGTTTCGCATGTCATGTGATACTATAAGGAGTGTCACCTTGAAAAAAAAAGTATAGAAATTGTGACACTTCAAATAAAGCTTCTTCAGTTTTGTGTCGTTGCATGTTTTATGTAGCCCGAAATAGCTCACTGCGAGGGAAAGGAAATGGAAAGGAAAAACCTTAGATAAAAATAACATTAAAAAACAAACTCAACCTAGTGTTTAAGACAATAGTTTAAGGGGTTAAAAGGCCACACTCTTAATTAAGGAAGGCTGTAGACTATTTTGCAATTTTTAGCCGATCCGCAAGGAACGAAGCAATTGACGTTTTTCTCATGTTTTTTTTTTTAGGTATTTAACTTTTATAAGATTCATGATGTGTTCCGTTGAGGTATTATTCAAAATTAAAGTATAAAATTATGGAATATTCACCTGAAAGGTCCGTCTCCTCAACTTAATTAGTTATTTAACTGTAGTGCTTTCGGGACTTGTCCCATCATCGGCAGGATCAAAACTGGTGTTTTTCTGAAGATCTGGTAGAGGGGGTTACATGTATTGGGTTCGTTTTCGTTTATCAGATTGTCGTTGTTGTGAGCTCCTTTCATGATTTCCATCTCTTCGAGCATGCGACCTCGAGACCACAGCGGTGGTACCATTCAATTTAGTTAACCCTAATTTACATGTGACTATTTTTATTTTGTATTTTTTAAAACCTGGTTGAGTGGCAGACAAGGCCTTAAGAGGGGTGATGGGTGAAATTTGTATTTTCTACATTTGTTAAGCTACAAGCTTCATTTTTTGTATACAAATTCACTGCATGATACATAATGATGTGTTTAAGTTTCATTCTTGTGAGACATTTATTTTACGAGTTATTATTTTTTTAATTGAATATATTATAATTAAATGGGTTCCACAATTGTCTAGTAAAATGTCTGATTTTTTAACAAGACCCCTATAATACGTAGAAAAACATCATGCATTAGAATTCTTATAATGTGAAACAAAGGGAGAAAAAAAGTAATGTTGTACCTCATGCGTGGAATTACAAAAAAAAAAATAATAATTACATACATTTTATTTTTTATTTCTTAAAATACTACTTCAATCATGAAACCCAAGCACCACTTTGTTACCCATTGTTTGTAGGACATGCAGTAAAAATTTGAACCTTGTAGGACAAAACTTTTGAATTCCATTCAATTTTGAATGTACAAAAATGCAGTGAAAATAAAAGTGTGGAAAAACAAGTTTCAAGATTTGCATGCAGGTGGTATTTAACTGGCGCAGCCTTTTAACTCTGAAGTAATTTAGGACACTTACAGTGGCATAGCCCTCTCAAACTTTGCCAACATATATATTAGAGTACAGGCTATTTTTAGTACAAAAAACAAAAAATGCCAATTTTGATCTCAGATGGTCAATTTTTCACGTATCATCCCCCTTAAGGCGTTAACTCTGCCAGGTAAAATAAAACTATTATCATCATTATTATTATTATTATTATTATTATTATTATTATTATTATTATTATTATTATTATTATTAAATTAGCTATATATCCTAGAACGTACATTAGTTTTACTTAATATTTCAATAACATAATGGAAAAATGATTCAGTAGATGTTATTTATGGCCTAAATTGGTATCAAATTACACAGCATGCAAATAGGTAATAATTTAGGTTATACATGATTTGTTTTCACTGCCATCCGACACTTAAAAAAATTTAATATCAATAAAACTAAATATATGGTCACACGTAGAAATACATTATATTATGGAAATGGACAGCTAATGACAAATGAGGGAAATTTTGAGGAAGTGGCTGAATTCAAATACCTAGGAACAATAATCACAAATAGGAATGAGATGCACAAAGAAATTAAACATAGGCTCAATTCTGGAAATGCGTGCTATTATGCATTGCAGAGACTCTTGATGTCCCAACTCCTTTCAAAAAACGTTAAACTGAAAATATATAAAACTATTATTCTACCAGTTATATTATATGGGTGCGAAACATGGACTCTTACTTTAAGGGAGGAAAGGAGATTACAGGTATTTGAGAATAAAGTACTTAGGAAAATTTTTGGACCAAAGAGAGATGAAGAGACAGGTGAATGGAGAAGACTACTAACAATGAACTACACGGTCTTTATAAGAAGCCAGATATAATAAGAACAGTCAAGTCTCGTAAACTGCGATGGGCAGGACATGTTGCACGTATGGGGAATGAAAGACTTGCATGGAAGCTTCTTATAGGAAAGCCGGAGGGAAAACGTCCAGTTGGAAGACCAAGAATGAGGTAGGAGAATAACATTAACTATAATTTGAGGGAAGTAGATTATACAGGGAATGACTGGAAAGGATTAGCTCAGGATAGGGATGTATGGAGAGCTTATGTCCGCGCGGCCATGAACCTACGGGTTCGATAGTGCCAGTGAGTAAGTAAGTAAGTAAGTTAGACTAATTTAAGGGTTGTAAATTATACAGGGAATGATTGGAAAGCATTAGCTCAGAATAGGGATATATGGAAAGCTTATGTCCGTGCGGCCATGAACCTACGGGTTCGATAGTGATTAAGTAAGTAATTTAAGGGTTAACAAAATAAAGATATATTCCGTAAACGAACAAAAATATAATAAATTCGACATCTGAAGAATTCGCTTGTTTACGTAGTTGCTGCGTGACGGACTTTCTTCATTTGTTTTACTTTGTCCTATTTTCTTCAATTCCCCATTTATAAACACAAATGTAGGACATGCAACTAATCCCAGTGAGGAGTTATAAAAATCCTCTACCATTCTGGGAATAACTAGTTCATGAAGTAGTTCGCAATTGACATTCATGAACTAGTTTATCAACCACCGATCCCATGAAATTACATTTAGTTGAAGAATGTATGTTCCAAGCAATCGATATGACATAACAAAACTAGTTTCCATGTTACAAACCACAGCAAATCGAGTTGGTATTATTCCACTAACTGTATCTGTAGGTCAAAGGACCATCCGCATTAAAGCAATCTGCATACGATTATTAATACCAACCTAATCGATTATAACATCAATGGAACATCAAACTTCATAACTCGCATGTCCTATATCTTATTTCTAAAATTTAATTCTGAAATTAAATACAAGCTTTATTAAGTTTTATGTAATAAATATAAACCAGGCTCACACATAGGAATGCATTTTAAATGGTATTGGACATTTAATAAATGAAGGAAATTTATAAGAACAAGCAGAATTGAAGTAACTAATATAAAAACAGGAGTTGCTAGTCTCCCATCGGGCGCCTCCCCAGGTGGCGGATAGGGGAATGCTCACCAGATATGGCGGGTACTGGGGAAATAAAATACCCAGGGCGGACCAAAACTAGCGCTGCTGCCTTGCAGTAAGATACTGGACTATCAAAGGCTGGAGGAAGAAAACCTTGAACAAAAATTACACGTCCCCCAGGTTGGGGGTTGATGCATCGGGCCAGCTCCTCGTTCATCATAAAAAGAAAACAAAATGCTAAAGAAACAAACATCATGCCTCGGAAAACCCATAATTCAGAGCATTTTAACATATGGTGCTGAAGTCTGGCAAATTCCTACCAGGGAAATGAAAAGAATTTTAAGTACAGAAATGGAAGTTTTAAGAAAATCAGCTGGGGAATCTAGATTGGATGGAATACAAAATAAGGAAATAAGGGAAATTATGGGTGTACAAGAGGAGCCGGACATCATAAACATTATAGAAAAGAAAAGATAACAGTGGTATGGCCATGTCAAAAGAATGCAAGATCAAAGATTGCCTAAAATTGTTATGGAATGGGTCCCAATAGAAAGGAGAAAGAGAGGAAGACCGAAGAAAACTTGGATTGAAGGGGTACAAGCAGCTATGAATATCAGAGAATTGGAGGAAGATCAATGGATGGATAGAGAGGAATGATGTTTGGTTTCCGGAAGACGGCGGCAGCTGCCATGATACCGGATGCTGAGATGATAAAAACAGGAATGAGGTGCAGAAAACAGGTACTGTACTCTTGTCATCCCAATTTCTCTTATTCTTCTTCTTCCTTCCAAGTATTAGGCCAAGGCCTGTTACGATTCTATAGAAAATTTTCCCTCCAGAGTTTCATAGGACGGCCCAGTGATCTTCGTCCTCTTGGTATATAATTATAAACAGCTTTGGGGATCCGATTTGCACTTTCAAGATGGTGTTTCCAATTTAGTTGGTACGCTTTAATTTTTCCAAAATTGGCATAGTCTTTAATTCTTTTAAGATATCGGTGTTCCTTTTCCGATCCCATCTGGTGTAACCCGCTGTTCTGCGCATGAATCTCATTTCACAAGCCGTTATTCTGCTTTCATGTTTTCTTATACGAGAATTTCCCAATTACTCTAAAAAAAACTGTTAAAACTAAAGTATAAATCTGTTATTTTTCTCTTATACTATTTGGATACGAAATGTGGTATCTTACTTTAAGGAAGGAATAGAGATTAAGCTACTATTATTTTCAATCAAGGTATTTTTTGGACAAAAAGAGAAACAAAGGTAGTGGGCAAGTGGTTAGATCCTCGCCTCTCACCACTGGGATCCCGAGATATAGTCTCGATCACTCCATATGGTTTCGTGGTGGAGGTGGACGAAACAGAGTCTAGGCTGGTTTTCCTTAGGGTTCTCCTGTTATCCTCACAAATTCCATTCCTTTTTTTCACACTCATCTCGTAAATTTCGTTTAATTTCATTTCACTGCCCCTGTGATAGTCAGGGTGTTCGGCCAGCATCCTTGTTATTCTCAGACCTTAAATATAAAGGATTTCATTACATCTGATCCCTCGATTCGGCCTCGAGTCCGAAGTGAGTTAAGGAGGGAGACAAACAGACATGTGAATGGGTATGATGAAAGTTAAAAATTAAATTGTACCTGTTGTTAATATATTGTATATAAAAAATTAACTGGGGGCACGCCGTAGCGTAGTGGTTAAGGCACTGAGCTACAAGCTGGAGGGTCGAGGGTTCAAGTCCCATTGGGGTCAGGATTTTTAAACTGACCCAAACCCTCTGGCGGCACTATGGCCCTGGGGTCGACTCAGCCTCTAACGGAAATGAGTACCAGACGCTTGTTCTGGGGTAAAGGCGGCCGTCACGCAGGGCTGACAACTCGGCTGACATAAAGTGCCGATTGTCTAGAAAAAGTGGGAGCCTTAACCTCCTACTACCCCAAGGGCCTCCGGGTCTGTTGTGGGATTAAAAAAAAAATATATATATATATATATATATATATATATATATATAAAATTAACTGGAGCGCTTTCGGAAGTTATCTTCCATCTTCTGCAGGTTGAGTTTCCGTTACTTGTTGTTGTGTACGGTGATGTATACTCCAACTGTGTGTAGCAGCAATTGACTTGTTTTTGGCGATCTCGTATAATGGGTTTGACTGGGGTGCGTTCTCATTGAGAAGTGAGGTGTTGTTTGTTTCCTTTATAATTTCGAGGTATTCAAATATATTTATCCTAGCTGGAATGTTTTCTCGGTGGATTATCGCGAGAGTATTTTCAATTGTGTTCATTCGATGACCTGCGTTATTGAGATGTTTAGCATAGCTTGATTTATCACCCGCGTGTTTATGAAAAATCAGATATGATAACAAGTGTGGGAGACAATAAGAAACGTTAAATCTCATAGACTGCGATGTTCAGGTTATGTGGCACGAAATGGAAATTAAACAAGGGTAAAGAAACTCCTGATAGGGTAACCTGAAGGAAAATGCCTAGTAGATAGGCCTAGAATGAAGCGAGAGAATAACATTAACCATGAGTTGAGAGAGGTAAATTATACGGGGGACGATGGAAAACATTACCTCAGAATAGGGTTGTATGGAGAGCTTATGTCCGCGCGGCCATGAACCTACTGGTTCTATCGTTCCAGTCAGTTAGTTATCTAATTATTCTATTCTATAGTGTTCTGCTTTAGAACAGGTCTTTCACTACAATCATAACATTTTCATGCTATGCTTTGCAGCTTTACTACACTCAGATTCAACGCAGGAAGTTACTGTGTGTTTGGAATAGGGAACTGTGTTACCATTTTAACAGTATTTTCTTGAGAGAAATCCTTATATAAAACTGAAGATTGCAACACAGCAGGTACAGTGTTGTAAGTTGTAGCCCGTCCAAGCCACCCCCTCTTAAAGAAAAAAAAACAATTACCACTTGTCACAGAGCTTGTGCGGATCTGTACTATCCTGTGTGAAACAGTCGACTCTGATATTTACTATAAAACTAGTTTGCATGCCGTAAAAGAAAAACTATACTTTTTAAATCTACAGTACATAGAGTTGGAGAAAGTATTGCTAACCTTGCCCCTCCAACCCTCCCTAAACAAACACATACCGTTATTATGAGTTTGGCAACATCTACCCTCTGTACGTAGGGGGCCGATAAGGTCTGTAGTGACTTCCTGGGTTGAATTAGAGTCTAGGGAATGATAGGTGTGGTAGCTTCCCGTTACTTTCCACACCGTGGAATGTTGATGGTGTTGATGAGATGGCAGATGATGTTCGGGGACCGTTTGGGCCTCAAAGCCTCCTAAAATTTGTCTTGTAGGTCAGGAAAATCCCCGAAGAAAACCTCGTCCAGGAAGCTTATCCCGACCGGGAATCGAATCCGGGCCCGCTGCGCGACAAGGCAGCACGCTTCCTCGAAACCACAGAGGTGGACATTGTTATTTAATTTGTTGGTAAATAAATGAACCCCCCCCATTATTAGGGGATATTACTGTTGCTTATATATATATATATATATATATATATATATATATAAAGCATTAAAAGATAAAACAAGAAGAGATACTAGATTGAAGTTTTATAAAACATTGGCAGTTCCTGCATTACTTTATGGGAGCGAAACTTGGGTAATGGCCAAAAATTGCAAAGTAGAACGCAAAGGGCAGAAATGAACTTCCTTAGAAGAACAAAAGGCTGCACAAGATTGGATCGGATAAGGAATGAAGATATAAGAACAGAGTTAAATATATATCCATTGAATGAGAAAATCAGAGAATATAGAGAGAAATGGTTTACACATGTGGAAAGAATGGATGTAACAAGATTACCAAGAGCAGCATTTAACTACAAGCCAAGAGGTTAAAGGAATGTAGGAAGGCCAGTGAAAAGATGGACAGAACAACCGTGAGGCGGAACAGGCAATTTATGCCTAGCCCGTGAAGTGAAGAAGAAGAAGAATAAATTAATCTATTTCTCTATCTTAGTAATATAATGATCGGTTAAAAACTATAAAATAGTTACCTTGTAGGTCCGTCTCAACTTAAGTTATTTTAAAACTTTGTAGGCCTTTCGGGACTAGTCCCATCATCAGCATTATGCATTAGGTCTGTATTTGTTGACGCTTGTTGAAGCACTGACTTGGTTGTGAGAATTTTGTACAGAGGATTGTGTGGACTGGGTGTGTATTCATTGAGATTCAGGGTGTTGTTGATTTCTCTTAGGATTGCGATTTCCTCCAGTATATTTATTCTTCTCCATATGGACCAACAATGTCACCTGTCCCCTTTCCAACTCTGCTATCCAAATCTCCTATAATTATTAATTCCTTCTTTTGAGAATTTTTTTCTACCAATCCAGTAAATTTTTCAAAGTATTGTTCCTTTATTACTTGTGATGCATCGTTTGTTGGGGCATATGTACCTATTATTACTACTTCTTTCCCATATATTGTTATTTCCATAACTATAAATCTTTCATCTATTTCTTCTATTTGTTTTATTGAGGATTTCCATCTCTTCTTAGTTGATACTCCTCCTTTAGCTCTCTCCAATTTTTCCACCCCACTCCACACATGCATGTATTCACCAATCATTTATTGACCTTTCCTTTTCGTTTCTGTCAGAACTGCTATATCCACCCCCTTCTTTGTAATCTCGTTAAGTACTTCATTATTCTTAGTATTCCAACCTTGTATGTTCCAAGTTGCCAAAATCATTGTCCTTTTTCTTAGCCAAAGTCTATGCCTGTTGATCTGTCCGGCTTTATCTCTCTTTGCAGGAAACGTAACAATTATATTTTATGGTACGGGTTGTCAGCCCTTCGCCAACCCCCGCATTTGGGGAACCTAACCAGACCCTCATTTTCCTCCCTTAAAGTAAGAGTCCATGTTTCGTACCCATATAGGCCTAATATAACTGGTAGAATAATAGTTTTATATATTTTCAGCTTAACGTTTTTTGAAAGGAGTTGGGACATCAAGAGTCTCTGCAATGCATAATAGCATGCATTTCCAGAATTGAGCCTATGTTTAATTTCTTTGTGCATCTCATTCCTGTTTGTGATTATTGTTCCTAGGTATTTGAATTCAGCCACTATGGGTGTTATGTACATTATATTACTGTGAACTAATACCTCAACAGAAACTTACCATGAATTCTACTAGTATCGATCCTCTATCTTAGTTTTGGAAAATCGAGAGTACAGATTCGAAATTGAGTTTAAAATTATTCTGAAAATCTATCTGATACGAATTACTGGAATAGCATTAATTATATGAGTGGCAGGATGGCAGATTTTAATTAAATGATGTTTGGAAAAGAATTTCATTTATCCCTCGACCACAAAAGAATGGATTTGGGATCTGGAACATTGACCTCCCGAGAATAATAATATTAACTGGTTGAACGAGGAAATATCGGTTAAGTTTTAAATTAGTTTTCCATTTTCATCAGAATTTTAGCTGTTGGTTTGGCAATACTGCTGTAATTACACAAATTTATTCGCTCAATAATTGATGCATTTTGGTATGTAGTGGGAGCAGTAATGTTGATTTTGTGGCTTGATTAGATTTTATTTTCATGTAATTTGATTATTTTTATACAGTTCTATGATTTATAAAACGATTTGACTTTTATTATAGCCTATAGCAATACTAACTGCCAGCAAGAACATCTGCCTCTATTTCAACAAAAGATCACCTGCACCAAGCCCATTTTTGGTTCCACAGTGTAAGTTAGTTGTAGTAATTAAATTGTGTGTGTGTATGTGTGCGTGTGTGTGTGTATGTATGTATATTAAGCTTGCATTGCTCATTGTCAAAAAATAAATCATAGATAGATAGATAGATAGATAGATAGATCATCGGTTGATTAATGTCTTTGACATCGTCCGATTGCTAATAGCCAATTTTATCGGTCCATCCAATCTCCTGGTTGTAGATGTTTCTCTTTCATGTATAAACATATTCCCTGACTCCAGGAGGTTTTAGGTTTTCCTCTGCCTCGTCTTCCCTCAGGTTTCCATTCCAAAACAGATTTTGGTAGTCGATCCTCTTCCATTCGCTGGACAAGTCTTTACCATCTTAATTGCCGAGTTTTAATATTATCTAAAATAGTGTCTTCAATCTTCATTTTTCTCCCTTATAACTGAGTTCCTATTTTTTCTCTTCTTGAAATTCTTGCTGCCCTTCGTATAAAATCCATTTCCGTTGCCAAAATATACTTATTTGTTTTTGTTGTTAATGACCAAAGTTCTGCTCCATAAGTAATGATGATTTTTAACAATTGTATGATATATTAAAATTAATCATAATATATATATTTTTTATTTATTTATTTATTTATTTATTATATACAACTTTCCTCATTAGAGGATTACCTCAAGGACTAAGTGATACAGACAAGTAATTTTCGAAATTGATCAAATATATTTTGTAAATACATTAAAAAATTTCAAATTCTAGTTGAAGTATACATACTATAAAATAGAAATTTTGTAAATATGGTTTCTTAAAATTGAAATTGATCCTCTAATGGCAGCGATGGCAATTTTAGAAAGATATGCCCTGTCCAAATCTAAGGAATTCCAAAATTTAGCTAAGAATCCTGGTATAGTACCTCTTGCCCCGATCATCAATCCTGTGACAGTTATACTATCTAGTTGGTATTTATCTTTGTAATAGTCAATTGTTGATCATATATGGCTTTCTTTTCACAGTCAACTTCCTCAGGTTGGCCACTATGAGTCTCAAAACGAATTGTGGGATCTAATATCATACCAAATTTAGAATATGGTCTAAATGCAATAATATCTATTCGTATGTTACTTCCATTAGTGGCCACACCATGAACCTCCTCATAAACTGTGTGTCCATAATCTCGCAAGGCTTCTGCAATCATATTTCGAATAGTGTGGTGCCGAATGTTTCTCAGCGATTCTCCAAACGGACAAGCCCCAAGCTCTCTCTCTATATATATATGTATATATATTTATTTATTTATTTATTTATTTATATACAGAATTTTTATGTTTACACATCTTTCTATGCCTAAAGTTTTATTTTTCTTCTCCACTCGTCTATCTCCATCCAATCGATGTCCTCCAGTCCTCTTGCTCTCATTCCAGTTCTTATTTCCTGCATCCACGAGTTTCGAGGTCTTCCTCTCCTCCTTCTTCCAGGTGGACGCCATTCCAATGTTTTCATGGGTAATCTTTCTCCTTGCATTCGTCGTACGTGCTCATACCAATTTAATTGCTTATACCGTATATAATCTACTATTGAATAACCAATATTATTTTTTTCTTTTATGACAGTATTTCTTATTTTGTCTAATTTTGAACATCTTGCTGCTCTTCTCAAGAAATCCATTTCCATCGACATAAGTTTTTTCTAAGTTTTTATTTAATTTCCAAACTTCATCTCCATATGTGACAGTACTTCTCACTATTGAATTATATATTTGTAACTTATTATATATTATATATATATATATATATATATATATATATATATATATATGTGTGTGTGTGTGTGTGTGTATATATAAGCAACATTAAGAGCTATATTCCCACACAATTCGCTAAAAGGAATCTGCTGTAAGTAGAAAAATAATAAACGTATAAAACATACCTAAACTATTAATAAATTAATTTAAGCAGCTTCCATGAACATTATCGTTTAAAACTTCCTATAATTCCGTAAATATCTTAAAAAATAACATTCTTATATAAAGACCCATTAAAATGGAGTATTTTAACCTATAATCATTTCTCTAAAATGAAATCTTAAATAAATTACAACAAAATGTATTATGAAGATGGAAAAGGGGAAATTTTGTGTTTTTAAAATGAAAATGAGTTGCTATTAGATGGTATGGTAACAGGATTATGTTGAAAGCATAAGAACAAAAGACGGTTATTTTACTATAACTGAATATTCAAGTAATCAAATATTCTTAACATTGTATTCTAAGTAACAAAAGAGTATTTCCTTTTAGCTGGGATTTCCGTTTAGCACTTGTTTCCCTCCATTCTAAAGAGACGTGCTTCGTGAGGAACATTATAAGTTACGGCCCATTTATTAGTTGTCTTATTACGGTTCCTAATCACGTGACTCTCGGCCATTGTTTGCTGTACCATTATGACGTTATCATCTCTACTCTGCTTTTTTTTCTGGAGATTATATAAAAAGAAAAGTACGTTTTGCTTTTGTGTAGAATTATTAAATATATCCTGAAGAGAGATTTCTGTCCAAAGAAATGTTTTTAATTTATATCATTGCTTAATTACCCTTAATTTATTTTAAGGCAAGATAAATTGCATGAAGCTTAAACAATCTATTCTTATGGAATGTTACTTTGTCTCATTTCAAATACTTAACTCAAAAACATAGAAATATGATTATTTTTTCCATTAATTTTGATTATCATCATCATCAGCAACAAGGATTAAGCCCAATGGCCTGATCCGATCTCATTATAGGTCTAATCGGTCCTTCCATCTCTTCAATGGTCTTCCCAATATTCTTCTCCCTTTTGGTTTATAATTATACGTTCTTCTTGGTATGCGCTGTTCATTCATTCGTAATACGTGCTGAAGATAAGCATTGTGATAATATTTTATTCTTTCACAGAGATTAAATATATATATATTTTGATTACAAACTGAATTACCAATGCTATAAACTTTTTTCTTGTTCTTTATTCGGACTGGTCTGCCAGACTGCCCTGAGCACCGGAGCCTGAATGATCTATTACGCTATCCCAGTATATTACACTGAGCAACAAAAAAAAAAGATACATTTTTTTTTTGTCTCAGAAAGAAAAATATGTTATTCTGATAGTATCTTTTCTCCTGAATTCAAATATGATATCGGGTTTTCTCCATCACGCAAGGTTTCCGAGAGATAGACATTTATAATTTATACACTTTAATATTTTCTACATTCGTAACTACAAAATATTCGAATATCCGGACTTCCCTAGAAAGTAAGAAATGACGATTTTCTGCCATATATAGCCTGTGGAGTATCCCTCTTGATGGTCCAACAATAATCGGCCAGCATATTAGGATTCCATTTTCCTTGCTATCTCTTTTCCATAGCTGAAATCTCCTGATGAAAGTGTTCCCCGTGCTCATCGCTCACAGCGCCAAGATTTTCCGGGAATAAATCTAGGTTTATTTAAAAAATAATTATTTAAATCCATTAATTGAAATTGAAATAAAAAACTGTGGGTGATGGAGAAATTCCGAATACATATTTGAAAACACGATAAAAAACTGCATTAAGTACAACTATTGGTACTCGAGACAAAAATCATATTGGCCTGTGTTATTAGATATTACGAATATCGTAGATATCGTCCAATCGTTTTTCTTCTTCTTCTTCTTCTCCTTCTTCGTCACGATTTAGGCTTTTGCTAGCCTGTTCCGGCTCCTAATTGCGGCTCTTTCCATAAAATTTTCTATTGGTTCATTTTCTATTATTAATTAGGGAGTGGATTTTTATGTAATAAAAGAAAAGTTTGCAATGCAGATAGTATATATTATTCAACTGTTTGTGTGTGTGAAACCAAGATAAAAGACAGTCAAAACTCGTACTTATTATACTATTCAACTGTTTGTGTGTGGAACCAAAACAAAAGACAGTCATAAGCCTAACTTCTCATTATACTGTGTTGCAATCTTACCTTATAGAACATAAAAATCCGCTCCGTAATTATTATTTTTGTCCGAACTGGTTGAGCGCCCTAGGAAGCCATTGTTTTTTTTTTCTGATGATATGTCCATGTTATATTATTTATATTTCGTTTAATTTATATAACTTTTTTTTGTAATTCTACTTCTGATTTTGCTATTAAAATCTGGTCATCTGCAAAAGCTAATGCTTTTATTATTAGATTTCCTAAGTTAATACCTCTAGTTGTTATTTGTTTCCATGATCTTATCATGTCAAAATAAATGTTAAAAAGAGTGGTTGATAGTGGACAACTTTATCCAACTCCTCCTGTTATATTTATTGCTTCCCTTTGAGATATTTTTAATTTTGTTTTTTCGTACATTTCTTTAATTACATGCTTTCAAGTGCCCTTTTTCTCTCATCGTCATCATCATCCATGCAAGTATTAGGCCATGTGGCCTGTTACGGACTCAAACAGGAATTTTCCATCCAGCTCTTTTTTGGACGTCCCAGCGATTTTTTGCCTTGTGGGCAGTAACGAAGCATGGCTTTTGGAATTCAATGAGACGGCATTCGTTGAAGATAGGCTTTCCAGTCGTTCTGGTAGTTTTGTACATGGTGGAGAATGGGTTCTACCAACTCTTCCGTAATTTCCTCATTTCTTTTATGGTCCCACTTTCTATAGCCTGTTGTACGGCGCATAAATAGAATCTCATTTGCTGTTATTCAGCTTTCATTTCTGCTTCGTATTGTCCATGCTTCACTACCATATCTTATTACTGGTCTTGCGAGAACCTTTTTCTTTTTCCTTTTTCTATCATGTTTATCAAAACGCCGTCAATCGTAGAAGGATAGGAACGAATTACAGCTAAGTTATGAAGGAGATGGAGAAAACTATTTCTCTAGTGTTTAATAATTCGTCCTAGACCATTAAGTCTTTGAGCAAGTAACCTTGCAGCTATATCTTGAGAAGTCTTTCAACACGTTGTCCTTTTTAAGGGCTTTCTTTCGCGGCTATTGTTCTTCACAATGTATTTCTTTGTTCTTTAACACCGGATGGGTAAAGGCAACACAAAGGACAGGGCGTAAGACAAGGAAGAATACTCAACTCCTTTTTTGTCCATCACAATCGCAGTATACACAAAAGGACACTTAACAGATGAGAACAGATGAACTCTTTAAGTAATTTATCACAGTTTACAAGTGTTATTAAACCAGTAGAACGTTGTATTCACAGTTATCACTTAATATAGGGATAACAGTTACTTTGCAAGATTGCTACATTTGTTTTGTGTTTCTAATCTAAAATTGTGTTAGGGCTATTTACCTCAATTTATATATATACTAGCTAATACCCGGCATGCGCTGCTATTCCTAAATAAATGTTAATGTGCTTTTACAAGATGCCTTGCGCTGTTATTTTGCCCGGGAATCTGCCTATCCCGATGTTCTTGTCATCAATGAAAGACAAAAATGGTTATTGTGAGTTTTCCATAGAAGATAAACATGCAGTCGCGGACTTTTTTGTAGAGTTTTTTGAGATGTTCAATTCTGTGTACATTAATTTGGTGTATTTGTTATGGTTTAGGCGTTACAATGGGGACCTTATGCCACTTTTTCACTACAAAGGGTGATTTTTAGGGGCGAAGGGGTTGAGTATTACAACTCTCTTATAGCCTATGCGTTGATCCTTGGAATCTCCTGAACATTTTTCAAAAAGCCCCATCTCAATCGGATGAACGGTATGGCAGAGCACGCTTGCCCGGGAATCTACTTATCCCGATCTTCTTGTCATCAATGAAAGACAATATTGGCTATTGTGAGTTATCCGTAGAAGGTAAACATATGCTGTCGCGGACTTTTTTTGTAGAGTTTTTTTGAGATGTTCAATTCTGTGTACATTAATTTGGTGTATTTGTTATGGTTTAGGCAGCGTAAGCCATTTAAGCGTCAAAATAGGGACTTTATTTCACATTTTTCACTACAAAGGGTGATTTTTAGGGGTGAAGGGGTTGAATATTACAACTCTCTTGTAGCCTATGTTCATCCCCGGAATCTACTGAGCATTTTTCAAAAAGCCCCATCTCAATCGGATGAACGGTTTGGCAGAGCACGCTTGCCCGGGAATCTACTTATCCCGATCTTCTTGGTATTAATTAAAGACAAAAATGGTTATTGTGAGTTATCCGTAAAAGATAAACATAAGGTGTCGCGGACTTTTGTAGATTTCTTTGAGATATTCAATTCTGTGTACATTAATTTTGTGTATTTGTTATGGTTTAGGCAGCGTAAGCCATTTAAGTGTCACAATAGGGACTTTATTTCACGTTTTTCACTACGAAGGGTGATTTTTAGGGGTGAAGGGGTTGGATATCACATCTCTCTCTAGAGCCTTTGTTCATCCCTGGAATCTCCTGAACATTTTGTAAAAAACCATCAAAATAGAACCAACGGTATGGCTGCGCATAGAATATGAACAAACATTGATTTTTGTATATTAGATATGTATATAGGCCTATATTTATTTGACAATGGCTGTGGGCTCGAGTAATGACGCTTGCTTGATACACAGCTGGTCTATG